>QNUK01000466.1:0-542779 GCA_013621035.1 Clarias magur | reverse complement strand
TGTGCCTGTCTGGGACCCATTAATGTTCCTCGCCTGACCGTGTATGCGGGGTCCCCATTGTGATGTTACTGTCGATGGACCCGCCAGAGTTCTGCACAGGCCTGCCTTAAGGAACTTAAGGAAGTGTTTATCTTCATCGACCGGCGAGAAGTGACCAGCAACTCAAATTAAATCTTTGTTGTATCTTCAATGGCCCCCATGTACCGATGTGTCTTCTTGCCTTCAACCTTCAGCGGATGTTTTTTGGGGGAACTTTTGGGGAGTTTTTGGGTAGCCAACTTGGCTGAAGGGAGCTGTTGGTGGTGGGGGGGGGGGGAATCCAAGTTTTTGGCCGTACCTCTTTGAGAATACCTCCTATAAGTTCACCTGTTTGTGAAAGACTGGGGAAGTGGGTTGTGGATGTTTGTGATAGCTTAGACCCTATGAATCTATCTGCTCACCTGTTTGTGAAAGACTGGGGAAGTGGGTTGTGGATGTTTGTGATAGCTTAGACCCTATGAATCTATCTGCTCAACAAAATGCCATGAGTATCCAACTCATTTCCACAAACGTACTGCTGCCTATTATGGAACGCTAACAACTTAGCACATCATACAGCTCTTCGGCTGTTTCTGTGTGGCTTTAATTTCTGTGCCACAAGGGAGGTTCCTAGCAAAGTTTGCAACAGAAAGAAGAGATAAGCTGAGTCGGACAGTTCCAGGAATTCAAACACATCCTGAACACACACAGAGACACACACACAAACACACACACGGCTGTTCCCTTTCTGGGGTCGCCACAGCTAATCCTCCCACATCTAACCCTATCCTTTGTATCCTCTTCTCTCACGCCAACTAACTTCATGTCCTCTCGCACTACATCCATAAATCTCCTCTTTGGTCTTCCTCTAGACCTCATGCTTGGCAATTCCAACCTCAGCAACCTTCTTCCTACATATTCACAATCTCTCCCCTGAACATGTCCAAACAACCTCAATCTGGCCTCTCTGACTTTATCTCCAAAACATCTAACATGGGTTGGCCCTCTGATAAACTTCCATCTCAATCTTATCCATCCTTATCACGCCCAATGAGAATCTCAACATCTTCATCTCTGCAACTCTCTATTACCTTCTCTGTAGTTCTCCACCAGCATCTTCAAAGCAAATACTGCATCTGTTGTACTCTTCATAGGTATGAAACCATATTGCTGTTCACAAATGCAACGACAATTATTTGTGTAGCAAGCACAGTAGTGTTAGCACTGTCTCCTTGCACAGCAAGGGTCTGGGTTCGATTCCTGGCCAGGCTTGAAAAAACAAAAAGAACAATTGAAATCCGTGAGTGCATTTCTGTACAACCTAAAGACATTGCTACCATATTTTTTATGGTAAACTTCTGGCAATCATAGCTGCCGAATTTTTACCGTAAAATGTACGCTTTATTTTTTCACAGTCCAATAACGTATTTTTTACGATAAAATTCTGGCAATCACAGCTGCCGTATTTTTACCATAAAATTTACGCTTTATTTTTTACAGTGTAGCTGAGACCCTATGATTATATCTGCTTGATAAGATGGCACGAGTAACCCACTTCTTTCCGCAAACGTACCGCGGCGTACTATGGAACGCATAACCTAGCATATCATACAGCCATTCGGTCTCTGTGTCTCTGTGTGCTTTTCACAAAACAGCAGCCATAAGCTGTGCTGGGCAGTTCTAGGAATATACAAACATCCTTCACACACACACACACACACACACACACACACACACACACACACACACACACACACACAAACACACACACACACACACACACACACACACACACACACACACACACACACACACACACACACACACACACACACACACACACACACACACACACACAGCACACACACACACACACACACACACACACACACACACACACACACACACACACTGACAAACGCACACACACACACACACACACACACACACACACAAACACACACACACACACACACACACACAAACATTACACAACAGCACACACACACACACACACACACACACACACACACTGACAAACGCACACACACACACACACACACACACACACACACACACACACACACACACACACACACACACACACACACACACACACACACACACACACACACACACACACACACACACACACACACACACATACACACACACATACACACACACATACACACACACATACACACACACATACACACGCACATACACGCACATACATACACGCATATACACACATACACACACACTAACTATACATCCTAAATACTCACAACAGCTCACAACACACTAAACACAAACACATAGACACACCCACACAGACATGCTACATACATATCCTAAACACACACTACACCCACTTCACACACAGACTAAACAGACACACACGCATACTACACATCCTACACATACAATACACATCCTATACACAGCTCACATACAGTACACTGGCACACACAAACTACTTATCCTACACATACAGCACACATCCTACACACGCCTTACACACAGTACACATCCTATACACACCCTATGCCTTCTACACAAATGATGACCGGCCCAAGCACCTGCGCTTACAGTCGTCACCAAGCAATCACTAGCAATAACACATAGAAAGAGACGTCCAACCTCGACGATTCCTTAAACTTATGCCAGATTTAGTGACATAATTATCCAGTGGGTTTTAGGGGTCTCAGCATGCTCAAAAGTCACACAGGTTGTGCAGTGCGCCCGGGTGGCAGTAGCACAGGCGCTTGGGCCTGCTCATCGTTGTTTTCAAATAAATTTCTTCTTTTTATTTTAAAAGGCTGATTTAAAAAATCTTCTTAGATATGAATAGAAATTAATGGTATTTGTATCTTATATGGCCTTCTTGGCATCAGGAAGTTCTTTGGGGAACTTTCAAACCCTTGGGCTCTTGCTCTGAGAACATCTGAGTAGACGGTGTCCAAATTGGGGCCTACAGGGAGCAGATTGATCATCCTAGGTTCTTTGTGGGGCTGAGGGTCCAAGTGTTTGGCCCTACCTCTTTGAGAATACCGCAGAATAAGTCCACATGTTTGTGGTGGTTGTGGGTGGTTCAGATAGCTCAGACCCTATGACCCTAACTGCTTGACAAAGTGTCATGAGTAACCCATTCATTGCAACAAATATACTGTGGCCTACTACGGAATGCTCACCACTTAGCACATCGTACTGCCTCCTCAGCCTTGTCTGTGTGCTTTTCACTCCTGTGTGATTTTCATTCTTTGGGTCTCTTCGCAAAGGTTGCAGCAAACAGTAGCGATAAGATGAGTCAGATTCGGAGTTGCAGGAATTACCTACTGCGGCCTAGCATGGTAAATCTGTGACACCTATCATGTCTGCCCAGATGTGAAAGGCCTAGTTACAAGTTTGTGTTCTTGATCAACCGACCAGTGTTAACAGTTGTTGATTCAGAGACACCTGGTTCTGAAGCAGGCAAAACCTGGCCAATAGAAGCCTGCGCTGTTGTTTAGAAAATACTGTTTAGGAAGGCTGCAACTTATTTGATTATATGATTATGATTATACACACTGATCAACGACCATCTATGAATGATTCACACCAACCTGCAATTGCTCTTTTGCACAATAGAAATTACTTGTTATATGCACAAAACTATTTGATCTTTGCTGCTACTTCAAAGGAATGTGTCTTGGAATTTCTCCTCCCACTACCTCAACTCATTACGTCATCAGCACAAAGTAATGAAATGTGTCCTGTTGTCGCCTTGTGACTTTGTTACTCTTGCTTGCACATTAGCATGAGCACTTTATATTGTCTCCTTTTTTTTGTATAGAACTTAGTTTTATGTTGACTTAAAAATGTCAATCTGTCTTGTCACAGCTAGGCAGCTAATTAGGCTACTTAGTTAGCTAGTTAGTTTTTGTTCAATCATGATGTTAAATTCATGTTTTATGTAGGACCTTGGTCCTAGAGAAACGTTGTTTGGTTTCACTGTGTACTAAACTGTATATGGTTGAAATGAAAATAAAAGCCTACTTGAACTTGACTCAATTAGGCTGCCTTTTGAACACATGAAGCGAACAACAAGCTAAAGCCCCATGCTTTGTGTTCACCCGCATGTAGAAACCTACACCTAGACATTGTGGCACGCCTATTGCTGGGATGCTGGGATCCAGTTAGCTATGTCTCTCCACTACAGAAACATTACCTCACACCGCGTAATTCCTAGGCTGACCGGCCATCAGAAATACTCAGGCCTCCGACCTGCATTGGGGGAGTCGTATGTCGATACACTACCATTTCCCCATGTATTTGCTGCCTCTCTTCTGTCCCTGCTCATCGCTTACTGAAGGTATCCTCATTATTTTATTCTATAAACTACGAATAAAAAGCTGTTTCTGTATTTATATAATTTTTATTATTTTCTAATTACATATTTATTTGCAGGTTTTCTTATTCATACTCTATTAATTTATTATTATAGTCATATTCTTTGTTTGAATACCCTTTTTTCTTTTTTTATGCTTGGGGTCATGCACGGTTGTCAAAGCATTTCTCTGAATATCGTGTTCTGTATGACTGTGTATTTGACAAATAAACTTTGAAATTAAATTTAAACTTTCACATTTATTAACACTATTTATTAATTTAGCAACTTCATGTCATTCATTTTTAACATTGCTTCCTTTTTAACTGTATGTAAAAACATAAGGGTGTGAATTAACTTTCCATGACGTGGAAATGAGATTTCAGAATTTTAAAAGTAAAAGAAATAATTTCCAAAACTATTAATGAATTTTGGCATACATGTTTGAATAACAATTTTTTTTGTCATTCTTTTTCACATTTTGAGCATGAAAACATGATCATGCCTTAGTTGTGTGAAAAAAACGTTTTCCTGAGCTCGTACAGCGCTAAGAACACAGCAAAAGACACAGACAAGCCCACACAAGCCCACACATGCACACATAGACACACATAGACACACATAGACACACATAGACACACACACACAAACACACACATACACAAACATTTGATAAAAAGCATTTTCCACAGACACAAAGACTACACATCCTACACTCACATAAACAAAATATTGCACATGCATAACACACAAATAAACACACGCTCACTAAAAACACAAGTCCCAAACACACATACCAGACGCGTAATACACATCTAAAATAGAAACAACAAACCCTACACAGACAGAACACATCCTAAACAAGCGCCAACAAAGACACACACCCGTCTCACATTCTACGCGTCCTCCACACACGATGACCTGCTCAAACATCCTGCTCAGATTAATCACGTGTGCCATTATAGTCCCACAAAACCTGGCCCATATTGAGTGACAGCTAACAATGGCACACCACAAAGACATTTACAGAAACTGCGATGTCTTTAACATCTCATATTTGTTAAAGATTTCTTAGCGCCCTGAAAAGGCACATGTTGTGAAGTGGTCATGGGCACCAAGAAACCCGGACCACATTGAATGACAGCTAGCAATGGTGCAAACGTCAAGCCATGATGATGCATGTCATATTTGTTTAAGAGGTCTTAGCATGCTGAAAAGTCACGCAGGTTGTGAGGTTTGCCCAAGTGGCAATGGCACAGGTGCTTGGGCCAGCTCTTCATTTTCACTTCATAATTTTTAATTATTATTTTTCTTCTTTTTAAAGGTTGCAGGGCCAACTTCTTGGTTTTCATTTTCAGAGAGGTCCATGGTGGACAAACAGACCGGGGTATAGGATGTGCTCACGATATGTTCCTCGCCTGACCGTGCATGCAGGGTTCCCATTGTGATGCTGCTACCATCAGACCCGGCCAGAGTGCTGAACAAGACTAGTTTGAGCGAACTAGAGGAGATGTTTCTGCGCATGCGCAGTTGGAAAGACCTCAGACAGGAACAAACCACAACGGTCACCATTTTTTGAAAATCAAAAACAGAGAAGTGAGAACATGTTTGGACAGACAGGTGAGATTTTAACATTTTTATGCATTTATATTGAGGCTGTGACAACATTTGAATCATTACTCACTTGTAATACCGTGTTGTGTATAGTATTGTCATGAAGTTGCCATATTATTCATGTCTACTTTAACATTATAGTTACTGTAGATACATTTTTGTTATTTGCATCTGTGTGATATTTTATACAGGTTGAACTTTGTTATATATTACATCACACAAATTAAAGTTGCATATGACATTAAATTGCTAGTAAGGAATCGTTTCTTCATTTTAACCGATTGTTGTGTGCAAATACAGCCGTTTTCTGTTCATGTTCTAATGCCAGTTTTAATAACTTAAATAATTAATCTTATAAGGTGATGTTGGAACATACAGTCGTGGACAAAAGTTTTGAGAATGACACAAATATTAGTTTTCACAAAGTTTGCTGCTAAACTTCTTTTAGATCTTTGTTTCTGTGATGTACTGAAATATAATTACAAGCACTTCATACATTTCAAAGGCTTTTATCGACAATTACATGACATTTATACAAAGAGTATTTGCAGTGTTAGCTCTTCTTTTTCAGGACCTCTGCAATTCGACTGGGCATGCTCTCAATCAACTTCTGGGCCAAATCCTGACTGATAGCAACCCATTCTTTCATAATCACTTCTTGGAGTTTGTCAGAATTAGTGGGTTTTTGTTTGTCCACCCGCCTCTTGAGGATTGATTGACCACAAGTTCTCAATGGGATTAAGATCTGGGGAGTTTCCAGGCCATGGACCCAAAATTTCAACGTTTTGGTCGCCGAGCCACTTAGTTATCACTTTTGCCTTATGGCACAGTGCTCCATCATGATGGAAAGTGCATTGTTCTTCACCATTCAACTTCAACTGTTGTTGGATTGTTAGAAGAAGTTGCAGTTGGAGGGTATTTTGGTACCATTCTTTATTCATGGCTGTGTTTTTGGGAAAAATTGTGAGTGAGCCCACTCCCTTGGATGAGAAGCAACCCCACACATGTATGGTCTCAGGGTGCTTTACTGTTGGCATGACACAGGACTGATGGTAGCGCTCACCTTTTTTTCACTGGACAAGCCTTTTTCCAGATGCCCCAAACAATCGGAAAGAGGCTTCATCCGAGAATATGACTTTGCCCCAGTTCTCATCAGTCCCTGATGTTTTATTTGGAGAGAAGTGGCTTCTTTGCTGCCCTTCTTGACACCAGGCCATCTTCCAAAAGTCTTCGCCTCAGTGTGCTCTCACTGTGTCTCGGAACCTGGCTAGCAAGCTGCAATCAAACTAGCCACTCTCCACGGTGGCATTACCTTGCCCTCTCTACCCTCAGCACTTCTTGTTCCCCCGTCTTTCCATGGTCCAGATGATCAAACACTGTGCGGAATGAGTTGAGAAACTTGTGATAGCTGGACATGGCGATCCCGCCTGCACTCAAGACCGCTGTGGCTCAGTCTATGGCTGACTCATTGAGCTGTTGCGTGAGAAAGCTGATCTTTTGCCTGTCCGTCATATCCGGATAATCAGCGAAACACAGCTCACGGGTGTTGATGCTCACATATTTTAAATCACCATGCCTTAGTTGTGTGAGAAAAGCGCTTTCCTGAGCTTGTACAGAGCTAAGAACACAGCAAATGCTTTATCTCATCATGAGAAGCATGATAGTGAAATGAATGATCATTTCCAACACTGTCATGCAATATGACATTCATGTTGAGTACCAATTGTTTTGTGGTTCTTTTTGGCATTTTGAGCATAATAACTGCATATAACCTCTTTTGTATATTTTAAATCACCATGCCTTAGTTGTGTGAGAAAACCGCTTTCCTGAGCTTGTACAGCGCTAAGAACTCAGCAAACGCTTTATCTCATCACGAGAAGCAGTATAGTGAAATGAATGATCATTTCCAACACTTTCATGCAATATGACATTCATGTTGAGTACCAATTGTTTTGTGGTTCTTTTTGGCATTTTGAGCATAATAACTGCAAATAAACTCTTTTTGTATATTTTAAATCACCATGCCTTATTTGTGTGAGAAAACCGCTTTCCTGAGCTTGTACAGCACTAAGAACACAGCAAACGCTTTATCTCATCTTGAAATGCATGATAGTGAAATGAATGATCATTTCCAACACTTTCATGCAATATGACATTCATGTTGTGTAACAATTTTTTGTTATTCTTTTTCACATTTTGAGCATAAAAACCGCATATAAACTCTTTTGTATATTTTAAATCACCATGCCTTAGTTGTGTGAGAAAACCGCTTTCCTGAGCTTGTACAGCGCTAAGAACAGAGCAAACGCTTTATCTCATCATGAGAAGCATGATAGTGAAATGTGCTAAGAACACAGCAAACGCTTTATCTCATCATGAGAAGCATGATAGTGAAACGAATGATCATTTCAAACACTTTCACATATTATGACATTCATGTTGCGTAACAATTTTTTGTTATTCTTTTTCACATTTTGAGCATAAAAACTGCATATAAATTCTTTTTGTATATTTTAAATCACCATGCCTTAATTGTGTGAGAAAACCGCTTTCCTGAGCTTGTACAGAGCTAAGAACACAGCAAACGCTTTATCTCATCATGAGAAGCATGATAGTGAAATGAATGATCATTTCCAACACTTTCATGCAATATGACATTCATGGTGAGTACCAATTGTTGTGTGATTCTTTTTGGCATTTTGAGCATAACTGCATATAAACTCTTTTTGTATATTTTAAATCACCATGCCTTAGTTGTGTGAGAAAACCGCTTTCCTGAGCTTGTACAGCGCTAAGACCACAGCAAACGCTTTATCTCATCATGAGAAGCATGATAGTGAAACGAATGATCATTTCAAAGACTTTCACATATTATGACATTCATGTTGAGTAACAATTTTTTTGATAATCTTTTTCACATTTTGAGCATAATAACTGCATATAAACTCTTTTTGTATATTTTAAATCACCATGCCTTAGTTGTGTGAGAAAACCGCTTTCCTGAGCTTGTACAGCGCTAAGAACACAGCAAACGCTTTATCTCATCATGAGAAGCATGATAGTGAAATGAATGATCATTTCCAACACTTTCATGCATTATGACATTCATGTTGAGTACCAATTGTTTTGTGGTTCTTTTTGGCATTTTGAGCATAATAACTGCATATAACCTCTTTTGTATATTTTAAATCACCATGCCTTAGTTGTGTGAGAAAACCGCTTTCCTGAGCTTGTACAGCGCTAAGAACAGAGCAAACGCTTTATCTCATCATGAGAAGCAGTATAGTTAAATGAATGATAATTTCCAACACTTTCAAGCAATATGACATTCATGTTGAGTAACAATTGTTTTGTTATTCTTTTTGACATTTAGAACATAATAACTGCAAATAAACTCTTTTTGTATATTTTAAATCACCATGCCTTAGTTGTGTGAGAAAACCGCTTTCCTGAGCTTGTACAGCACTAAGAACACAGCAAACGCTTTATCTCATCTTGAAATGCATGATAGTGAAATGAATGATCATTTCCAACACTTTCATGCAATATGACATTCATGTTGTGTAACAATTTTTTGTTATTCTTTTTCACATTTTGAGCATAAAAACCGCATATAAACTCTTTTTGTATATTTTAAATCACCATGCCTTAGTTGTGTGAGAAAACCGCTTTCCTGAGCTTGTACAGCGCTAAGAACACAGCAACCGCTTTATCTCATCATGAGAAGCATGATAGTGAAACGAATGATCATTTCAAACACTTTCACATATTATGACATTCATGTTGAATAACATTTTTTTGGATCCTCTTTTTCAGATTTTGAGGATAAAAACTGCATATAAACTCTTTTTGTATATTTTAAATCACCATGCCTTAGTTGTGTGAGAAAACCGCTTTCTTGAGCTTGTACAGAGCTAAGAACACAGCAAACGCTTTATCTCATCATGAGAAGCATGATAGTGAAACGAATTATCATTTCCAACACTTTCATGCAATATGACATTCATGTTGAGTAACAATTGTTTTGTTATTCTTTTTGACATTTAGAACATAACTGCACATAAACTCTTTTTGTATATTTTAAATCACCATGCCTTAGTTGTGTGAGAAAACCGCTTTCCTGAGCTTGTACAGCGCTAAGAACAGAGCAAACGCTTTATCTCATCATGAAATGCATGATAGTGAAATGAATGATCATTTCCAACACTTTCATGCAATATGACATTCATATTGAGTACCAATTGTTTTGTTATTCTTTTTGACATTTTGAGCATAATAACTGCATATAAACTCTTTTTGTATATTTTAAATCACCATGCCTTAGTTGTGTGAGAAAACCGCTTTCCCTCTTTTGTATATTTTAAATCACCATGCCTTAGTTGTGTGAGAAAACCGCTTTCCTGAGCTTGTACAGCGCTAAGAACAGAGCAAACGCTTTATCTCATCATGAAATGCATGATAGTGAAATGAATGATCATTTCCAACACTTTCATGCAATATGACATTCATGTTGAGTAACAATTGTTTTGTTATTCTTTTTGACATTTTGAGCATAATAACTGCATATAAACTCTTTTTGCATATTTTAAATCACCATGCCTTAGTTGTGTGAGAAAACCGCTTTCCTGAGCTTGTACAGTGCTAAGAACACAGCAAACGCTTTATCTCATCATGAGAAGCATGATAGTGAAACGAATTATCATTTCAAACACTTTCACATATTATGACATTCATGTTGAATAAAATTTTTTTTGATCATCTTTTTCACATTTTAAGCATAAAAACTGCATATAAACTCTTTTTGTATATTTTAAATCACCATGCCTTAGTTGTGTGAGAAAACCGCTTTCCTGAGCTTGTACAGCGCTAAGAACAGAGCAAACGCTTTATCTCATCATGAAATGCATGATAGTGAAATGAATGATCATTTCCAACACTTTCATGCATTATGACATTCATGTTGAGTACCAATTGTTTTGTGGCTCTTTTTGGCATTTTGAGCATAATAACTGCATATAACCTCTTTTGTATATTTTAAATCACCATGCCTTAGTTGTGTGAGAAAACCGCTTTCCTGAGCTTGTACAGCGCTAAGAAGACAGCAAACGCTTTATCTCATCATGAGAAGCATGATAGTGAAATGAATGATCATTTCCAACACTTTCATGCAATATGACATTCATGTTGAGTAACAATTGTTTTGTTATTCTTTTTGACATTTAGAACATAACTGCAAATAAACTCTTTTTGTATATTTTAAATCACCATGCCTTAGTTGTGTGAGAAAACCGCTTTCCTGAGCTTGTACAGCACTAAGAACACAGCAAACGCTTTATCTCATCATGAGAAGCATGATAGTGAAATGAATGATCATTTCCAACACTTTCATGCAATATGACATTCATGTTAAGTAACAATTGTTTTGTTATTCTTTTTGACATTTAGAACATAACTGCAAATAAACTCTTTTTGTATATTTTAAATCACCATGCCTTAGTTGTGTGAGAAAACCGCTTTCCTGAGCTTGTACAGCACTAAGAACACAGCAAACGCTTTATCTCATCTTGAAATGCATGATAGTGAAATGAATGATAATTTCCAACACTTTCATGCAATATGACATTCATGTTGTGTAACAATTGTTTTGTTATTCTTTTTCACATTTTGAGCATAAAAACCGCATATAAACTCTTTTGTATATTTTAAACCACCATGCCTTAGTTGTGTGAGAAAACCGCTTTCCTCAGCTTGTACAGCGCTAAGAACACAGCAAACGCTTTATCTCCTCATGAGAAGCATGATAGTGAAACGAATGATCATTTCAAACACTTTCACATATTATGACATTCATGTTGAATAAAAAATTTTTGGTTCCTCTTTTTAACATTTTGAGCATAAAAACTGCATATAAACTCTTTTTGTATATTTTAAATGACCATGCCTTAGTTGTGTGAGAAAACCGATTTCCCAATAGTTAAAGTTGAACAACAGTGTTTCTGCCTTTTCAACAGTTAGAGAGGTCTGAGTAAATTTGACAGATCGATTGTAATAAAACATTCAGTTGAATGTCGTTGATTTTTAAAATGTATTTAGCTCTTCTCATTTTCTTTTTTATGTCATGTCTGTAGGTCAATTTACTTTGGCCTGAGACATCATTAAGCCCAATCGCTCACTTGATCTAATTGGCATTATGGCAGAGTGACTTAGCTACCGTAAATGGTGTGGGTGATTGCAGAAGTATAATTATTATTTATTTCTATTTAATTTACCTGTTTTTCCAAACTATATGGGCCCTTTTGTAAGTCACAAACACACACACACACACACACACACACACACACACACACACACACACACACACACACACACACACACACACACTTATTCTTTTTGACATTTTGAGCATAAAAACTGCATATAAACTCTTTTTGTATATTTTAAATCACCATGCCTTAATTGTGTGAGAAAACCGCTTTCCTGAGATTGTACAGCGCTAAGAACACAGCAAACGCTTTATCTCATCATGAGAAGTATGATAGTGAAATGAATGATCATTTCCAACACTTTCATGCAATGACATTCATGTTGAGTAACAATTGTTTTGTTATTCTTTTTGACATTTTGAGCATAAAAACTGCATATTAACTCTTTTTGTATATTTGAAATCACCATGCCTTAATTGTGTGAGAAAACCGCTTTCCTGAGCTTGTACAGCGCTAAGAACACAGCAAACGCTTTATCTCATCATGAGAAGCATGATAATGAAATCAATGATCATTTCCAACACTTTTATATATTATGACATTCATGTTGAATAAAACATTTTTTAATCCACTTTTTGACATTTTGAGCATAAAAACTGCATATAAACTCTTTTTGGATATTTTAAATCACTTTGCCTTAGTTGTGTGAGACAACCGCTTTCCCATTAGTTAAAGTTGAACAACAGTGTTTCTGCCTTTTCAACAGTTAGAGAGGTCTGAGTAAATTTCACAGATCGATTGTAATATAACATTCAGTTGAATGTCTTTGATTTTCACTTTTCTTTCAATTCAATCATTTTAAAATTTATTTAGCTCTTCTCATTTTCTTTTTTATGTCATGTCTGTAGGTCAATTTACTTTGGCCTGAGACATCATTAAGCGCAATCGCGCACTTGATCTAATTGGCATTATGGCAGAGTGGCCTAGCTACCATAAATGGTGTGGGTTGATGCGAGGTTGGGGTGATTGCAGAAGTATAATTATTATTTATTTCTATTTAATTGACCTGTTTTTCCAAACATATGGGCCCTTTTGCAAGTCACACACAATCAGAAACACACACACACACACACATTACACAAATTGCACACATTGCACAAATACATACCCATACTTCAAACAAACAAACACATAATTTACGCATACAAGCAAAAATACACGACATACACTTCAGCAGTTTAAGCAGTTGAGCAGGCCGCTTTTGGTGGCCAAAATGATAGAGGTATAGTATGTGACTGACAGAGGCACAAGTGATCGTTGCCTGAATGTGCTTGCGCAGCACTCATTAAATATACATTAAACATACTTCCATACGCCACACCTACGAACATACAACACATAAATACATACAAACTCACATACAGACACACACACAGAGACACACACACTACATAAAATCACAGACATTTTGTTTCAAACATCTGGGGCATTTTGCAAGTCAGACACAAACAGACACACACATTACATGTAATACACTCACACATGTCGCACACTCACACACACAGACATTAAACACATTTCACAAATAAAGACCCATACTTCAAACTAATAAACACACATAATTCACGCATACAAGTAAAGATACTACATACACTCTCAAACACACTTCAAGACTTTTAAGTTAAGCAGGCCGCTTTCGATGGACAAAATGATAGAGGTATTGTATGTGACCATTGCCTGGATGTGTATGCGGAGCACTCATCGATGAAGCAGGTTGGTGTGATTCCAGAAGTATTCATTTAATTACCACATTTCTACACACACAAACACTACAAACATGAAAGATATATTTAACATACTGCAAACACACACCCATACGACACACACAAACAAACCCTTACATACATATACACACACACACACACACAGACACACACACACACACACACACACACACACACACACACACACACACACATTCTACCCATTCCACAGAAACAATGACCTGCTCAAGCCCCTGCACCATTACAGTCAGCACCAAACTCGGCCGACATTAAGACAGCTAGCAATGGCGAACCAGAAAGAGACATCCTGGAATAATGATGCCTTATGTCATGTTTATTTAAGAGGTCTTAGCATGCTGAAAAGGCAAACAGGTTGTGAGGTTCGAACAAGTGGCGATGGCACAGGTGCATGGGCTCGCTCATCGTTGCTTGTAACTATATTTCTTTTTTTATTTTAAAAGGTCGCAGGGCCAATTTCTTTCCTATTCAAAGAGGTCCTTGGTGGACAGCCAGACCAGGGAATAGTATGTGCCTGTCTGGGACCCATTAATGTTCCTCTTCTGACCGGTCCCTATTGTGATGTTGCTGTCGATGGACCTGCCAGAGTTCTGCACAGGCCTGCCTTAACTGAACTTAAGGAAGTGTTTATCTTCATCGACCGGCGAGAAGTGACCAGCAACTCAAATTAAATCTTTGTTGTATCTTTAATGTCCCCATGTACCGATGTGTCTTCTTGCCTTCAGCGGATGTTTTTTGAGGGAACTGTTGGGGAGTTTGTTGGGTAGCCAACTTGGCTGAAGGGAGCAGTTGGTGGGGGGGGGGGTGGGTGTGTCCAAATTGTTGGCCGTACCTCTTTGAGAATACCTTCTATACGTCCACCTGTTTGTGAAAGACTGGGGAAGGGGGTTGTGGATGTTTGTGATAGCTTAGACCCTATGACTCTATCTGCTCAACAAAATGCCACGAGTATCCAACTCATTTCCACAAACGTACTGCTGCCTATTATGGAACGCTAACCACTTAGCGCATCATACAGCTCTTCGGCTGTTTCTGTGTGGCTTTAATTTCTGTGCCACAAGGGAGGATCCTAGCAAAGTTTGCAACAGAAAGAAGAAATAAGCTGAGTCGGACAGTTCCAGGAATTCAAACACATGCTGAACACACACAGAGACACACACACAAATACACACACACGGCTGTTCCCTTTCTGGGGTCGCCACAGCTAATCCTCTCACATCTAACCCTATCCGTTGTATCCTCTTCTCTCACGCCAACTTACTTCATGTCCTCTCGCACTACATCCATAAATCTCCTCTTTGGTCTTCCTCTAGACCTCATGCTTGGCAATTCCAACCTCAGCAACCTTCTTCCTACATATTCACAATCTCTCCCCTGAACATGTCCAAACAACCTCAATCTGGCCTCTCTGACTTTATCTCCAAAACATCTAACATGGGTTGGCCCTCTGATAAACTTCCATCTCAATCTTATCCATCCTTATCACGCCCAATGAGAATCTCAACATCTTCATCTCCGCTACCTCCAGCTCTGCCTCCTGTCTTCAGTGCCACTGTCTCTAAGCCATAGAGCATCGCTGGTCTTACCACTATCTTGTACACCTTTCCTTTCATTCTCGCTGATACTCTTTTATCGCACAGCACACCTTTTCTCCACCCGTTCCAACCTGCCTGTACCCGCCTCTTAACTTCCTTTCCACGCTCACCATTACTCTGGACCGTTGACCATAAGTACCTAAAGTCCTTCACAATATCATCTGCAAACATCATAGTCCATGGAGACTCCTGTCTAACCTCATCTGTCATCCTGTCCATCACCAGAGCAAACAAAAAGACGCTTAGAGCCGATCCTTGATGCAGACCCACCTGCACATTGAACTCTTCTGTCACACCTACAGCACATCTCACCACTGTCTTACATACATGTCCTGCACCACTCTAACATACTTCTCTGCCACTCCAGACTCCAGACAAATTTTTACCGTAAAATTTACGCTTTATTTTTTACAGTCCAATAACGTATTTTTTACGATAAAATTCTGGCAATCACAGCTGCCGTATTTTTACCGTAAGATTTACGCTTTATTTTTTACAGTGTAGCTCAGACCCTATGATTATATCTGCTTGATAAGATGGCACGAGTAACCCACCCCTTTCCGCAAACGTACCGCGGCGTACTATGGAACGCATAACCTACCATATCATACAGCCATTCGGTCTCTGTGTCTCTGTGTGCTTTTCACAAAACAGCAGCCATAAGCTGTGCTGGGCAGTTCTAGGAATATACAAACATCCTTCACACACACACACACACACACACACACACTGACAAACGCACACACACACACACACACACACACACAAACACACCCCCCCACACACACACACACACACACACACACACACACACTAACTATACATCCTAAATACTCACAACAGCTCACAACACACTAAACACAAACACATAGACACACCCACACAGACATGCTACATACATATCCTAAACACACACTACACCCACTTCACACACAGACTAAACAGACACACATGAACACACACGCATACTACACATCCTACACATACAATACACATCCTATACACAGCTCACATACAGTACACTGGCACACACAAACTACTTATCCTACACATACAGCACACATCCTACACACGCCTTACACACAGTACGCATCCTATACACACCCTATGCCTTCTACACAAATGATGACCGGCCCAAGCACCTGCGCTTACAGTCGTCACCAAGCAATCACTAGCAATAACACATAGAAAGAGACGTCCAACCTTGATGATTCCTTAAACTTATGCCAGATTTAGTGACATAATTATCCAGTGGGTTTTAGGGGTCTCAGCATGCTCAAAAGTCACACAGGTTGTGCAGTGCGCCCGGGTGGCAGTAGCACAGGCGCTTGGGCCTGCTCATCATTGTTTTCAAATAAATTTCTTCTTTTTATTTTAAAAGGCTGATTTAAAAAATCTTCTTAGATATGAATAGAAATTAATGGTATTTGTATCTTATATGGCCTTCTTGGCATCAGGAAGTTCTTTGGGGAACTTTCAAACCCTTGGGCTCTTGCTCTGAGAACATCTGAGTAGACGGTGTCCAAATTGGGGCCTACAGGGAGCAGATTGATCATCCTAGGTTCTTTGTGGGGCTGAGGGTCCAAGTGTTTGGCCCTACCTCTTTGAGAATACCGCAGAATAAGTCCACATGTTTGTGGTGGTTGTGGGTGGTTCAGATAGCTCAGACCCTATGACCCTAACTGCTTGACAAAGTGTCATGAGTAACCCCTTCATTGCAACAAATATACTGTGGCCTACTACGGAACGCTCACCACTTAGCACATCGTACTGCCTCTCAGCCTTGTCTGTGTGCTTTTCATTCCTGTGTGATTTTCATTCTTTGTGTCTCTTCGCAAAGGTTGCAGCAAACAGTAGCGATAAGCTGAGTCAGATTCGGAGTTGCAGGAATTACCTACTGTGGCCTAGCATGGTAAATCTGTGACACCTATCATGTCTGCCCAGATGTGAAAGGCCTAGTTACAAGTTTGTGTTCTTGATCAACCGACCAATGTTAACAGTTGTTGATTCAGAGACACCTGGTTCTGAAGCAGGCAAAACCTGGCCAATAGAAGCCTGCGCTGTTGTTTAGAAAATACTGTTTAGGAAGGCTGCAACTTATTTGATTATATGATTATGATTATACACACTGATCAACGACCATCTATGAATGATTCACACCAACCTGCAATTGCTCTTTTGCACAATAGAAATTACTTGTTATATGCACAAAACTATTTGATCTTTGCTGCTACTTCAAAGGAATGTGTCTTGGAATTTCTCCTCCCACTACCTCAACTCATTACGTCATCAGCACAAAGTAATGAAATGTGTCCTGTTGTCGCCTTGTGACTTTGTTACTCTTGCTTGCACATTAGCATGAGCACTTTATATTGTCTCCTTTTTTTTGTATAGAACTTAGTTTTATGTTGACTTAAAAATGTCAATCTGTCTTGTCACAGCTAGGCAGCTAATTAGGCTACTTAGTTAGCTAGTTAGTTTTTGTTCAATCATGATGTTAAATTCATGTTTTATGTAGGACCTTGGTCCTAGAGAAACGTTGTTTGGTTTCACTGTGTACTAAACCCTATATATGGTTATATATAGTTGAAATGGTAAATATATGGTTGAAATGAAAATAAAAGCCTACTTGAACTTGACTCAATTAGGCTGCCTTTTGAACAACAAGCTAAAGCCCCATGCTTTGTGTTCACCCGCATGTAGAAACCTACACCTAGACATTGTGGCACGCCTATTGCTGGGATGCTGGGATCCAGTTAGCTATGTCTCTCCACTACAGAAACATTACCTCACACCGCGTAATTCCTAGGCTGACCGGCCATCAGAAATACTCAGGCCTCCGACCTGCATTGGGGGAGTCGTATGTCGATACACTACCATTTCCCCATGTATTTGCTGCCTCTCTTCTGTCCCTGCTCACCGCTTACTGAAGGTATCCTCATTATTTTATTCTATAAACTACGAATAAAAAGCTGTTTCTGTATTTATATAATTTTTATTCTTTTCTAATTACATATTTATTTGCAGGTTTTCTTATTCATACTCTATTAATTTATTATTATAGTCATATTCTTTGTTTGAATACCCTTTTTTCTTTTTTATGCTTGGGGTCATGCACGGTTGTCAAAGCATTTCTCTGAATATCGTGTTCTGTATGACTGTGTATTTGACAAATGAACTTTGAAATTAAATTGAAACTTTCACATTTATTAACACTATTTTTTTTGGCATACATGTTTGAATAACAGTTTTTTTTGTTATTCTTTTTCACATTTTGAGCATGAAAACATGATCATGCCTTAGTTGTGTGAAAAAAACGTTTTCCTGAGCTCGTACAGCACTAAGAACACAGCAAAAGACACAGACAAGCACACACATGCACACATAGACACACATAGACACACACACACACACACACACACACACACACACACAAACACACACATACACAAACATTTGATAAAAAGCATTTTCCACAGACACAAAGACTACACATCCTACACTCACATAAACAAAATATTGCACATGCATAACACACAAATAAACACACGCTCACTAAAAACACAAGTCCCAAACACACATACCAGATGCGTAATACACATCTAAAATAGAAACAACAAACCCTACACAGACAGAACACATCCTAAACAAGCGCCAACAAAGACACACACCCGTCTCACATTCTACGCGTCCTCCACACACGATGACCTGCTCAAACATCCTGCTCAGATTAATCACGTGTGCCATTATAGTCCCACAAAACCTGGCCCATATTGAGTGACAGCTAACAATGGCACACCACAAAGACATTTAGAGAAACTGCGATGTCTTTAACATCTCATATTTGTTAAAGATTTCTTAGCGCCCTGAAAAGGCACATGTTGTGAAGTGGTCATGGGCACCAAGAAACCCGGACCACATTGAATGACAGCTAGCAATGGTGCAAACGTCAAGCCATGATGATGCATGTCATATTTGTTTAAGAGGTCTTAGCATGCTGAAAAGTCACGCAGGTTGTGAGGTTTGCCCAAGTGGCGATGGCACAGGTGCTTGGGCCAGCTCTTCATTTTCACTTCATAATTTTTAATTATTATTTTTCTTCTTTTTAAAGGTTGCAGGGCCAACTTCTTGGTTTTCATTTTCAGAGAGGTCCATGGTGGACAAACAGACCGGGGTATAGGATGTGCTCACGATATGTTCCTCGCCTGACCGTGCATGCAGGGTTCCCATTGTGATGCTGCTACCATCAGACCCGGCCAGAGTGCTGAACAAGACTAGTTTGAGCGAACTAGAGGAGATGTTTCTGCGCATGCGCAGTTGGAAAGACCTCAGACAGGAACAAACCACAACGGTCACCATTTTTTGAAAATCAAAAACAGAGAAGTGAGAACATGTTTGGACAGACAGGTGAGATTTTAACATTTTTATGCATTTATATTGAGGCTGTGACAACATTTGAATCATTACTCACTTGTAATACCGTGTTGTGTATAGTATTGTCATGAAGTTGCCATATTATTCATGTCTACTTTAACATTATAGTTACTGTAGATACATTTTTGTTATTTGCATCTGTGTGATATTTTATACAGGTTGAACTTTGTTATATATTACATCACACAAATTAAAGTTGCATATGACATTAAATTGCTAGTAAGGAATCGTTTCTTCATTTTAACCGATTGTTGTGTGCAAATACAGCCGTTTTCTGTTCATGTTCTAATGCCAGTTTTAATAACTTAAATAATTAATCTTATAAGGTGATGTTGGAACATACAGTCGTGGACAAAAGTTTTGAGAATGACACAAATATTAGTTTTTACAAAGTTTGCTGCTAAACTTCTTTTAGATCTTTGTTTCTGTGATGTACTGAAATATAATTACAAGCACTTCATACATTTCAAAGGCTTTTATCGACAATTACATGACATTTATACAAAGAGAATTTGCAGTGTTAGCTCTTCTTTTTCAGGACCGCTGCAATTCGACTGGGCATGCTCTCAATCAACTTCTGGGCCAAATCCTGACTTCTGGGCCACCCATTCTTTCATAATCACTTCTTGGAGTTTGTCAGAATTAGTGGGTTTTTGTTTGTCCACCCGCCTCTTGAGGATTGACCACAAGTTCTCAATGGGATTAAGATCTGGGGAGTTTCCAGGCCATGGACCCAAAATTTCAACGTTTTGGTCCCCGAGTCACTTAGTTATCACTTTTGCCTTATGGCACAGTGCTCCATCATGATGGAAAGTGCATTGTTCTTCACCATTCAACTTCAACTGTTGTTGGATTGTTGGAAGAAGTTGCAGTTGGAGGGTGTTTTGGTAGCATTCTTTATTCATGGCTGTGTTTTGGGGCAAAATTGTGAGTGAGCCCACTCCCTTGGATGAGAAGCAACTCCACACATGAATGGCCTCAGGATGCTTTACTGTTGGCATGACACAGGACTGATGGTAGCGCTCACCTTTTCTTCACTGGACAAGCCTTTTTCCAGATGCCCCAAACAATCGGAAAGAGGCTTCATCCGAGAATATGACTTTGCCCCAGTTCTCATCAGTCCCTGATGTTTTTTTTGGAGAGAAGTGGCTTCTTTGCTGCCCTTCTTGACACCAGGCCATCTTCCAAAAGTCTTCGCCTCAGTGTGCTCTCACTGTGTCTCGGAACCTGGCTAGCAAGCTGCAATCACACTAGCCACTCTCCACGGTGGCATTACCTTGCCCTCTCTACCCTCAGCACTTCTTGTTCCCCCGTCTTTCCATGGTCCAGATGATCAAACACTGTGCGGAATGAGTTGAGAAACTTGTGATAGCTGGACATGGCGATCCCGCCTGCACTCAAGACCGCTGTGGCCCAGTCTATGGCCGACTCAGTGTGCTGTTGCGTGAGAAAGCTGATCTTTTGCCTGTCCGTCATATCCGGATAATCAGCTAAACACAGCTCACAGGCCAGAAGAAAGCGTTTGCACCCCTCCGGATTCCTCTGCATACCTGTCCCCGGAGGGGTGGGGCATGGTGGCGAGTAAATAAAAAATAAATAGTGAGACACACAAGGGAACACAGGTGCAGTTAATTTGGTGTTTAAAGTGAAAACAATACACACGTAGACACACTAGTTGGGAACAAAGCGCCGGCTCAGTAATCCGGCGAGCTAGATCTTCTTCCCTAGAACTGTGGTGGCACAGGTCAGTAACAATGTTATTGAGTAAACTCATGAAACAAACTTTTTTCCTTCAGTCAAACATACCAATATTAATTTTAGAATAAAATTTCTGAATTAAACCATTTGTAGTTGTCTAAATTAAGTGCTTAAAATTGATTGGCTCAACAAGATATAATTGCGTACAAGCTAAAGCAATTATATAGTAAATTTGCTTATAGTTAAGCAATAGTTCAAAAGAAAATGATTTGATTTCATTGGCCCAAGATGGATTTTCGTATTGTTAATTCCATTTACATGGATTAAGTTGAACTAACATAATTCAAATGTGTGGAAATGTGTGTCATAATTATATTAAATTACACTAACAATTTTTTTTGAGTGTACAGGGCTAAGAACGCAGCAGATGCATAAAAGTGAAAGGAATGATAATTTCAAACACTTGCATGCGTTATTACATTCATGTTGAGTAACAATTTTTTCGTTACTCTTTTTCACATTTTGCGCACAACAAATGCATATTAATGGGTTTTGTATGTGTTACATGACCATGCCTTAGTTGTGTGAGAAAACCGCTTTCCTGAGCTTGTACAGCGCTAAGAACACAGCAAACGCTTTATCTCATCATGAGAAGCATGATAGTGAAACGAATGATCATTTCAAACACTTTCGCATATTATGACATTCATGTTGAATAAAAATTTTTTGATCCTCTTTTTCACATTTTGAGCATAAAAACTGCATATAAATTCTTTTTGTATATTTTAAATCAATATGCCTTAGTTGTGCGAGAAAACCGCTTTCCTGAGCTTGTACAGAGCTAAGAACACAGCAAACGCTTTATCTCAGCATGAGAAGCATGATAGTGAAATGAATGATCATTTCCAACACTTTCATGCAATATGACATTCATGTTGAGTAACAATTGTTTGGTTATTCTTTTTCACATTTTAAGCATAAAAACTGCATATAAACTCTTTTTGTATATTTTAAATCACCATGCCTTAGTTGTGTGAGTAAACCGCTTTCCTGAGCTGGTACAGAGCTAAGAACACAGCAAACGCTTTGTCACATCATGAGACGAATAAAAGTGAATTGAATGGTAATTTCCAACACTTTCATATATTATGACATTCATGTTGAATTTAAAATATTCAACACATTTTTTGATACTCTTTTTTACATTTTGAGCATAATAACTGCATATAAACTCTTTTTGTATATTTTAAATCACCACGCCTTAGTTGTGTGAGTAAACTGCTTTCCTGAGGTTGTACAGTGCTAAGAACACAGCAAACGCTTTATCTCATCATGAGAACCATGATAGTGAAATGAATGATCATTTCCAACACTTTCATATATTATGACATCAATGTTGAATAAAACTTTTTTTGATACTCTTTTTCACATTTTGAGCATAAAAACTGCATATAAACTCTTTTTATATATTTTAAATCACCACGCCTTAGTTGTGTGAGTAAACCGCTTTCCTGAGCTCCAAAAGCACTAATAACACGGCAAACGCTTTTTCACATCATGAAACACATAAAAGTGAATTAAATGGTAATTTCCAACACTTTCATATATTATGACATTCATGTTGAATAACATTTTTTGATACTCTTTTTCACATTTTGAGCATAAAAACTGCATATAAACTCTTTTTGTATAATTTAAATCACCATGCCTTAGTTGTGTGAGTAAACCGCTTTCCTAAGCTCCAAAAGCACTAATAACACGGCAAAGGGTTTTTCACATCATGAGACGCATAAAAGTGAATTAAATGGTAATTTCCAACACTTTCATATATTATGAAATTCATGTTGAATTTAAAATATTCAACCCATTTTTTGATACTCTTTTTCACATTTTGAGCATAAACACTGCATATAAACTCTTTTTGTGTATTTTAAATCACCATGCCTTAGTTGTGTGAGTAAACCGCTTTTCTGAGCTTGTACAGCGCTAAGAACACAGCAAACGCTTTATCTCAATGAGAAGCATGATAGTGAAACGAATGATCATTTCCAACACTTTCATATATTATGACATTCATGTTGATTAAAAAATTTTTTGATCCTCTTTTTGACATTTTGAACATAAAAACTGCATATAAACTCTTTTTCTATATTTTAAATCACAATGACTTAGTTGTGTCAGTAAACCGCTTTCCTGAGCTCCAAAAGCACTAATAACACGGCAAACGCTTTTTCACATCATGAAACACATAAAAGTGAATTGAATGGTAATTTACAACACTTTCATGCAATATGACATTCAAGTTGAGTAACAATTGTTTTGTTATTCTGTTTGATATTTTGAGCATAAAAACTGCATATAAACTCTTTTTGTATATTTTAAATCACCATGCCTTAGTTGTGTGAGTAAACCGCTTTCCTGAGCTTGCACAGCGCTAAGAACACAGCAAACGCTTTATCTCATCATGAGAAGCATGATAGTGAAATGAATGATCATTTCCAACACTTTCATGCAATATGACATTCATGTTGAGTAACAATTGTTTTGTTATTCTTTTTCACATTTTAAGCAGAAAAAATGCATATAAACTCTTTTTGTATATTTTAAATCACCATGCCTTAGTTGTGTGAGTAAACCGCTTTCCTAAGCTCCAAAAGCACTAATAACACGGCAAACGCTTTTTCACATCATGAGACGCATAAAAGTGAATTGAATGGTAATTTCCAACACTTTCATATATTATGAAATTCATGTTGAATTTAAAATATTCAACACATTTTTTTGATACTCTTTTTCACATTTTGAGCATAAACACTGCATATAAACTCTTTTTGTATATTTTAAATCACCATGCCTTAGTTGTGTGAGTAAACCGCTTTTCTGAGCTTGTACTGCGCTAAGAACAGAGCAAACGCTTTATCTCATCACGAGAAGCATGATAGTGAAACGAATGATAATTTCCAACACTTTCATATATTATGACATTCATGTTGAATAAAACAATTTTTGATCCTCTTTTTGACATTTTGAACATAAAATCTGCATATAAACTCTTTTTCTATATTTTAAATCACAATGACTTAGTTGTGTGAGTAAACCGCTTTCCTGAGCTTGTACAGCGCTAAGAACACAGCAAACGCTTTATCTCATCATGAGAAGCATGATGGTGAAATGAATGATCATTTCCAACACTTTCATGCAATATGACATTCATGTTGAGTAACATTTTTTTGATACTCTTTTTCACATTTTGAGCATAAAAACTGCATATAAACTCTTTTTGTATATTTTAAATCACCATGCCTTAGTTGTGTGAGACAACCGCTTTCCTGAGCTTGCACAGCGCTAAGAACACAGCAAACGCTTTATCTCATCATGAGAAGCATGATAGTGAAATGAATGATCATTTCCAACACTTTCATGCAATATGACATTCATGTTGAGTAACAATTGTTTTGTTATTCTTTTTCACATTTTGAGCATAAAAACTGCATATAAACTCTTTTTCTATATTTTAAATCACCATGACTTAGTTGTGTGAGTAAACCGCTTTCCTGAGCTTGTACAGCACTAATAACACAGCAAACGCTTTATCTCATCGTGAGAAGCATGATAGTGAAATAAATGATAATTTCCAACACTTTCATATATGATGACATTCATGTTGAGTAACAATTGTTTTGTTATTCTTTTTCACATTTTGAGCATAAAAACTGCATATAAACTCTTTTTCTATATTTTAAATCACCATGACTTAGTTGTGTGAGTAAACCGCTTTCCTGAGCTTGTACAGCGCTAAGAACACAGCAAACGCTTTAATCTCATCATGAGAAGCATGATAGTGAAATGAATGATCATTTCCAACACTTTCATATATTATGACATCAATGTTGAATAAAAATTTTTTTGATACTCTTTTTCACATTTTGAGCATAAAAACTGCATATAAACTCTTTTTGTATATGTTAAATCATCATGCCTTAGTTGTGTGAGTAAACCACTTTCCTGAGCTTGTACAGAGCTAAGAACACAGCAAACGCTTTGTCACATCATGAGACGACTAAAAGTGAATTGAATGGTAATTTCCCACACTTTCATATATTATGACATTCATGTTGAATAACATTTTTTTGATACTCTTTTTCACATTTTGAGCATAAAAACTGCATATAAACTATTTTTCTATAATTTATTTTAAATCACCACGCCTTAGTTGTGTGAGTAAACCGCTTTCCTGAGCTCCAAAAGCACTAATAACACGGCAAACGCTTTTTCACATCATGAAACACATAAAAGTGAATTGAATGGTAATTTACAACACTTTCATATATTATGACATTCATGTTGAAGAACATTTTTTTGATACTCTTTTTCACATTTTGAGCATAAAAACTGCATATAAACTATTTTTCTATAATTTAAATCACCATGACTTAGTTGTGTGAGTAAACCGCTTTCCTGAGCTTGTACAGGGCTAAAAACACAGCAAACGCTTTATCTCATCATGAGAAGCATGATGAATGAATGATCATTTCCACTTTCATGCAATATGACATTCATGTTGAGTAACAATTGTTTTGTTATTCTGTTTGACATTTTGAGCATAAAAACTGCATATAAACTATTTTTGTAAATTTTAAATCACCATGACTTAGTTGTGTGAGTAAACCGCTTTCCTGAGCTTGTACAGCGCTAAGAACACAGCAAACGCTTTATCTCATCATGAGAAGCATGATAGTGAAACGAATGATCATTTCAAACACTTTCATATATCATGACATTCATGTTGAAAACATTTTTTTTATCCTCTTTTTCACATTTTGAGCATAAAAACTGCATATAAACTCTTTTTGTGTATTTTAAATCACCATGCCTTAGTTGTGTGAGACAACCGCTTTCCTGAGCTTGCACAGCGCTAAGAACACAGCAAACGCTTAATCTCATCATGAGAAGCATGATAGTGAAATGAATGATCATTTCCAACACTTTCATGCAATATGACATTCATGTTGAGTAACAATTGTTTGGTTATTCTTTTTGACATTTTGAGCATAAAAACTGCATATAAACTCTTTTTGTATATTTTAAATCACCATGACTTAGTTGTGTGAGAAAACCGCGTTTCCAATAGTTAAAGTTGACCAACAGTGTTTCTGCCTTTTCAACAGTTAGAGAGGTCTGAGTAAATTTCACAGATCGATTGTAATATAACATTCAGTTGAATGTATTTGATTTTCACTTTTCTTTAAATTCAATCATTTTTTAAATTTATTTAGCTCTTCTCATTTTCTTTTTTATGTCATGTCTGTAGGTCAATTTACTTTGGCCTGAGACATCATTAAGCGCAATTACTTGATTACAATTCCACTTGATCTAATTGGCATTATGGCAGAGTGGCCTAGTCACCGTAAATGGTGTGGGTTGATGCGAGGTTGGGGAATTATATTATAGAGGTATAGTATGTGACTGACAGACGCACAAGTGATGGTTGCCTGAATGTGCTTGCGCAGCACTCATTAAACATACATTAAACATACTGCACACACACCCATACGCCACACCTACAAACATACAACACATAAATACATGCAAACTCACATACAGACACACACACAGAGACACACACACTACATAAAATCACAGACATTTTGTTTGAAACATCTGGGGCATTTTGCAAGTGAGACACAAACAGACACACACACACTGTACATATACACATACTACACACACATTACATGTAATACACTCACACATGTCGCACACTCACACACACAGACATTACACACATTTCACAAATAAACACCCATACTTCAAACTAATAAACACACATAATTCACGCATACAAGTAAAGATACTACATACACTCTCACACACACTTCAACATAAACTTCAAGACTTTTAAGTTAAGCAGGCCGCTTTCGATGGACAAAATGATAGAGGTATTGTATGTGACCGTTGCCTGGATGTGCATGCGGAGCACTCATCGATGAAGCAGGTTGGTGTGATTCCAGAAGTATTATTATAATTATTATAATTATTCATTTAATTACCACATTTCTACACACACAAACACTACAAACATGAAACATATATTAAACATACTGCACACACACACCCATACAACACACACACAAACAAACCCTTACACACACACACACACACACACACACACACACACACACACACACACACACACACACACACACACACACACACATTCTACCCATTCCACAGAAACAATGCCCCTGCACCATTACAGTCACCACCAAACTCAGCCAACATTAAGACAGCTAGCAATGGCGAACCAGAAAGAGACGTCCTGGAATAA
Source organism: Clarias magur (assembly GCA_013621035.1). NCBI lineage: Eukaryota > Metazoa > Chordata > Actinopteri > Siluriformes > Clariidae > Clarias > Clarias magur. The sequence goes on along the minus strand of QNUK01000466.1, from coordinate 514,715 downwards.
TGATGCCTTATGTCATGTTTGTTTAAGAGGTCTTAGCATGCTGAAAAGGCAAACAGGTTGTGAGGTTTGAACAAGTGGCGATGGCACAGGTGCTTGGGCTCGCTCATCGTTGCTTGTAACTATATTTCTTTTTTTATTTTAAAAGGTCGCAGGGCCAATTTCTTTCCTATTCAAAGAGGTCCTTGGTGGACAGCCAGACCAGGGAATAGTATGTGCCTGTCTGGGACCCATTAATGTTCCTCTTCTGACCGGTCCCTATTGTGATGTTGCTGTCGATGGACCTGCCAGAGTTCTGCACAGGCCTGCCTTAACTGAACTTAAGGAAGTGTTTATCTTCATCGACCGGCGAGAAGTGACCAGCAACTCAAATTAAATCTTTGTTGTATCTTTAATGTCCCCATGTACCGATGTGTCTTCTTGCCTTCAGCGGATGTTTTTTGAGGGAACTTTTGGGGAGTTTGTTGGGTAGCCAACTTGGCTGAAGGGAGCAGTTGGTGGGGGGGGGGGTGGGTGTGTCCAAATTGTTGGCCGTACCTCTTTGAGAATACCTTCTATACGTCCACCTGTTTGTGAAAGACTGGGGAAGGGGGTTGTGGATGTTTGTGATAGCTTAGACCCTATGACTCTATCTGCTCAACAAAATGCCACGAGTATCCAACTCATTTCCACAAACGTACTGCTGCCTATTATGGAACGCTAACCACTTAGCGCATCATACAGCTCTTCGGCTGTTTCTGTGTGGCTTTAATTTCTGTGCCACAAGGGAGGTTTCTAGCAAAGTTTGCAACAGAAAGAAAAGATAAGCTGAGTCAGACAGTTCCAGGAATTCAAACACATGCTGAACACACACAGAGACACACACACAAACACACACACACGGCTGTTCCCTTTCTGGGGTCGCCACAGCTAATCCTCCCACATCTAACCCTATCCTTTGTATCCTCTTCTCTCACGCCAACTTACTTCATGTCCTCTCGCACTACATCCATAAATCTCCTCTTTGGTCTTCCTCTAGACCTCATGCTTGGCAATTCCAACCTCAGCAACCTTCTTCCTATATATTCACAATCTCTCCCCTGAACATGTCCAAACAACCTCAATCTGGCCTCTCTGACTTTATCTCCAAAACATCTAACATGGGTTGGCCCTCTGATAAACTTCCATCTCAATCCTATCCATCCTTATCACGCCCAATGGGAATCTCAACATCTTCATCTCCGCTACCTCCAGCTCTGCCTCCTGTCTTCAGTGCCACTGTCTCTAAGCCATAGAGCATCGCTGGTCTTACCACTATCTTGTACACCTTTCCTTTCATTTTCGCTGATACTCTTTTATCGCACAGCACACCTGACTCTTTTCTCCACCCGTTCCAACCTGCCTGTACCCGCCTCTTCATTTCCTTTCCACGCTCACCATTACTCTGGACCGTTGACCATAAGTACCTAAAGTCCTTCACAATATCATCTGCAAACATCATAGTCCATGGAGACTCCTTGTCTAACCTCATCTGTCATCCTGTCCATCACCAGAGCAAACAAAAAGACGCTTAGAGCCAATCCTTGATGCAGACCCACCTGCACATTGAACTCTTCTGTCACACCTATAGCACATCTCACCACTGTCTTACATACATGTCCTGCACCACTCTAACATACTTCTCTGCCACTCCAGACTTCCTCATAAAACACCACAGCTCCTCTCTCAGCACCCTGTCGTATGTTTTCTCTAAATCCACAAAGATACAATGCAACTCTCTATTACCTTCTCTGTAGTTCTCCACCAGCATCTTCAAAGCAAATACTGCATCTGTTGTACTCTTCATAGGTATGAAACCATATTGCTGTTCACAAATGCAACAACAATTATTTGTGTAGCAAGCACAGTAGTGTAGTGGTTAGCACTGTCTCCTTGCACAGCAAGGGTCTGGGTTCGATTCCTGGCCAGGCTTGAAAAAAATAAACAATTGAAATCCGTGAGTGCAATTCTGTACAACCTAAAGAAATTGCTACTATATTTTTTACCGTAAACTTCTGGCAATCATAGCTGCCGTATTTTTACCGTAAAATTTATGCTTTATTTTTTTACAGTCCAATAACGTATTTTTTAGGATAAAATTCTGGCAATCACAGCTGCCGTATTTTTACCGTAAAATTTACGCTTTATTTTTTACAGTGTAGCTCAGACCCTATGATTATATCTGCTTGATAAGATGGCACGAGTAACCCACCCCTTTCCGCAAACATACCGCGGCGTACTATGGAACGCAAGACCTAGCATATCATACAGCCATTCGGTCTCTGTGTCCCTGTGTGCTTTTCACAAAACAGCAGCCATAAGCTGTGCTGGGCAGTTCTAGGAATATACAAACATCCTTCACACACACACACACACACACACACACACACACACACACACACTGACAAACACACACACACACATACACACACACTAACTATACATCCTAAATACTCACAACAGCTCACAACACACTAAACACATACACATAGACACACCCACACAGACATGCTACATACATATCCTAAACACACACTATACCCACTTCACACACAGACAAAACAGACACACACGACACACACAAACACACACACATACTACACACACTACACATACTACACACACATATACTCACACACATGCACACACACATTATACACAAACACAGACACACACAAACCTCTTATCCTACACATACAATACACATCCTACACACAGCTCACATACAGTACACTGGCACACACAAACTACTTATCCTACACATACAGCACACATCCTACACACGCCTTACACACAGTACACATCCTATACACACCCTATGCCTCCTACACAAATGATGACCGGCCCAAGCACCTGCGCTTACAGTCGTCACCAAGCAATCACTAGCAATAACACATAGAAAGAGACGTCCAACCTCGACAATTCCTTAAACTTATGCCAGATTTAGTGACATAATTGTCCAGTGGGTTTTAGGGGTCTCAGCATGCTCAAAAGTCACACAGGTTGTGCAGTGCGCCCGGGTGCCAGTAGCACAGGTGCTTGGGCCTGCTCATCGTTGTTTTCAAAAAAATTTTTTCTTTTTATTTTAAAAGGCTGATTTAAAAAATCTTCTTAGATATGAATAGAAATGAATGCTATTTGTATCTTATATGGCCTTCTTGGCGTCAGGAAGTTCTTTGGGGAACTTTCAAACCCTTGGGCTCTTGCTCTGAGAACATCTGAGTAGACGGTGTCCAAATTGGGGCCTACAGGGAGCAGATTGATCATCCTAGGTTCTTTGTGGGGCTGAGGGTCGAAGTGTTTGGCCCTACCTCTTTGAGAATACCGCAGAATAAGTCCACATGTTTGTGGTGGTTGTGGGTGGTTCAGATAGCTATGACCCTATGACCCTAACTGCTTGACAAAGTGTCATGAGTAACCCATTCATTGCAACAAACATACTGTGGCCTACTACGGAACGCTCACCACTTCAGCCTTGTCTGTGTGCTTTTCATTCCTGGGTGATTTTCATTCTTTGTGTCTTTTCGCAAAGGTCGCAGCAAACAGCAGCGATAAGCTGAGTCAGATTCGGAGTTGCAGGAATTACCTACTGTGGCCTAGCATGGTAAATCTGTGACACCTATCATGTCTGCCTAGATGTGAAAAGCCTAGTTACAAGTTTGTGTTCTTGATCAACCGACCAGTGTTAACAGTTGTTGATTCAGAGACACCTGGTTCTGAAGCAGGTAAAACCTGGCCAATAGAAGCCTGCGCTGTTGTTTTGAAAATACTGTTTAGGAAGGCTGCAACTTAGGCGACTTCACTGACTTTGAGGAGTACACGTCATCAGCGACCAGCTGCATCAACCAGTGCACCGATGATGTCGCTGTCTCCAAGAACATAATCGCACGATCGAGCAGAAACTTTACTGGATTTACTGCTGAGGTGCGCACACTTGTGAAGACCTGAGACTCCACCATCAGAGCAGCAGGGGCCAAACTTTCCTGGGCCATAGAGAGGTGAAGCGCGCACATACCCAGAGAATGCTCATTCAGTTCAGGGAGAGTGGTGACATGTGGCAGGGCTTACAAGCCATCACCACCAAAAGGACATGACCAAAGGAAACTCACCGTCACCCGCCTGTAACAGTGACGGCTCCATTCCATTCCTTGCTTCGACATGAAGAGCGTCATGACGGTCGGGAGAAACCATGTGTCTCATCAGCAAGAACCAAGAGTCAGCACAAAGAGAGGAATTGCTAACGGTCTGGTGTAGGCACAACAACCTGTTTTGCTAAAACAAAAGGAGGACTTAAGGAGGACACAGAGCGGCCACTCTCTGATGAACATCAACTCCTGTGTGGAGAACGTGAACAGCACCAAATTCCTCATTGGCCACCTGGAGGAGAACTTCACTCGGTCCCTCAATACCAGCTCCTTGCACACGAAAGCATTAAAAACATCTTCTCTTCCTGATAAGGCTGAGGAAGGCGCAGCTTCCACAACTGATTCTTACCACTTTCTATAGAGGGACTATCGAGAGCATCCTGAGCAGCTGCATCACTGCCTGGTTTGGGAATTGTTCCATCTGCAATGTGGCTGATTGGATACACAGATCACACTCACTCTTCACCCTACTGCCATCTGGAAAAAGATAGCAATGCATTCAGTCACTCACATCAAGAATGTGCGACAACGTCTTTTCACAAGACATCCAAAAATGGCACCACCTGACTGAACAGATACTAACTTATTATGATTATATGATTATATGATTATGATTATACACACTGATCAACGACCATCTATGAATGATTCACACCAACCTGCAATTGCTCTTTTGCACAATAGAAATTACTTGTTATATGCACAAAACTATTTGATCTTTGCTGCTACTTCAAAGGAATGTGTCTTGGAATTTCTCCTCCCACTACCTCAACTCATTACGTCATCAGCACAAAGTAATGAAATGTGTCCTGTTGTCGCGTTGTGACTTTGTTACTCTTGCTTGCACATTAGCATGAGCACTTTATATTGTCTCCTTTTTTTTGTATAGAACTTAGTTTTATGTTGACTTAAAAATGTCAATCTGTCTTGTCACAGCTAGGCAGCTAATTAGGCTACTTAGTTAGCTAGTTAGTTTTTGTTCAATCATGATGTTACATTCATGTTTTATGTAAGACCTTGGTCCTAGAGAAACGTTGTTTGGTTTCACTGTGTACTAAACTGTATATAGTTGAAATGAAAATAAAAGCCTACTTAAACTTGACTCAATTAGGCTGCCTTTTGAACACATGAAGCGAACAACAAGCTAAAGCCCCATGCTTTGTGTTCACCCGCATGTAGAAACCTACACCTAGACATTGTGGCACGCCTATTGCTGGGATGCTGGGATCCAGTTAGCTATGTCTCTCCACTACAGAAACATTACCTCACACCGCGTAATTCCTAGGCTGACCGGCCATCAGAAGTACTCAGGCCTCCGACCTGCATTGGGGGAGTCGTATGTCGATACACTACCATTTCCCCATGTATTTGCTGCCTCTCTTCTGTCCCTGCTCACCACTTACTGAAGGTATCCTCATTATTTTATTCTATAAACTACGAATAAAAAGCTGTTTCTGTATTTATATAATTTTTATTCTTTTCTAATTACATATTTATTTGCAGGTTTTCTTATTCATACTCTATTAATTTATTATTATAGTCATATTCTTTGTTTGAATACCCTTTTTTCTTTTTTTATGCTTGGGGTCATGCACGGTTGTCAAAGCATTTCTCTGAATATCGTGTTCTGTATGACTGTGTATTTGACAAATAAAATTTGAAATTAAATTGAAACTTTCACATTTATTAACACTATTTATTAATTTAGCAACTTCATGTCATTCATTTTAACATTGCTTCCTTTTTAACTGTATGTAAAAACATAAGGGTGTGAATTAACTTTCACATGACAATGTGGAAATGAGATTTCAGAATTTTAAAAGTAAAATAAATAATTTCCAAAACTATTAATGAATTTTGGCATACATGTTTGAATAACAATTTTTTTTGTCATTCTTTTTCACATTTTGAGCATGAAAACATGATCATGCCTTAGTTGTGTGAAAAAAACGTTTTCCTGAGCTCGTACAGCGCTAAGAACACAGCAAAAGACACAGACAAGCACACACATGCACACATAGACACACACACACACACACACACACACACACACACACAAACACACACAATTTAATTATCCTTCACATACAGTACAACGCTGCCCAACGCTGTGTCTGGCCCATACTGAGTGCCATGATGATGGGTTAAACTTATTTTATATTTGTTCAAGAGGTCTTCATGTGCTGGCCAGTACAAAGGTTGTGATAACACATCCTTAGGCATCGTCATTGTTGCTTTTAACCATTTTTCTTCTGTTTATTTTCAAAGGCCGCAGCGATAACCTTTTGCCTTCAACTTTCAGTCGATCGTTCTTTGAGAGAACTCCTAGACCCACTGTACTGGGTGAGGGTCTGGGCCTTGGAGGCTTTCTCTGCAAACATGGGTGGATGGTAGACAAATTGGCTGCACGCGGCAGATTAATCACGCAGTTTTAAAATCTCTGTTGTGGGGATGTGAGCATATTTTAATTAAATATACTTGTGCATGCAACAATATGATAGAAACTATTAATCTTAGTAAAAGAACATAGAGGTAAGGTAAGGAGACAGAGGTGAGCTAAGGACAGTGTGATGTCACAGTAGCAAGAACAGGCAGCATGAACTCAAACAAACTCTAGACAGGTAGCCATCTTGGATTTGAGATGCTTAGGGGACAGTGTGTACCAAACAGACCCTAGGGATGATGTAATCTTTGTACCTGGAGCATCCAAAAGTACCTGATGTCCCTAGACATGATGTAATGTCAGCTGATATTAGCCCTAGACATTATGTAATGCCAATAGCCCCAGACATGAAGTAATCTCCTCAGACATGGGGTGATCTTAACTGTGATGTAACAGGGGCTGGATACATGTGCAGACATGTCAAATTTAAAGGGACACAGACAAATAACCAAAAGACACACACTCAGCTTAATGAATAATAAGTTTAATAAGAGTAGGCACAAAATAAAATGACATGTGCACCTACATAGTGAATAAAATAAAAATACAAAGTATAAGGCCCAACATATAAAAGTACAGTAAAATAGGGGGCCTGGGTAAGCATCAAATAACAAAAGGCATAAGAAATTAAATATCAAGCCTTCTCTGACCCAGAACCACATTGATGGGAAGATCAGTGTGAGGAATAAAAACAGAAATACCACGATTCAAAAGTGGTGTAGGCGCTTCAGGAAAATCAGTTTGGGTACCAACAGACATTTTAAAATCAGTCTGAGTACTGACACTTCTTAGACCAACAGGCCTTAAGAGAGACTGGGCTGGAGTACTAGACTCTGGTCGCACGGGCCTGAAGGAAAGTAAAGGAGAGCTATGTGGCTCCGGACGTGGTCTCTTAGAAGGACCAGGCCCGGAGTCATCTTTCCTGACATAAGTAAGACCGTTCTTATGAAGAAATTGTGTCAATGATCCATCAGACTCATTTTGGCAAAAACTCACTGAGGCTCGGTCAGCAACAGGTTCAGTAGGAGTGTAATCCTCAAAGGAGTTGTGCTCTGGACTGTCCTGGCTGTCCGAATCGTCCAAAGGGATGTATTCAGTGCTTGGGCAGTTGCGCTTAGCTATAACAATAAAATAAAATACGTAAATACAGCAAATTAGGAAAATAAGACAAATAATTAAAATGAGTGCGAGAGAGGTGCTTACCCATGGCCTGTCTGTTGAGAACTGTAGAGTAACCCGGAAGAACTAAGAATATATAGTAAAATAAGCGCCGCCCCTATATTTTTTAATAATAAACAAACTTAGTGTAAAGATAATGGAAAATTATTTGAAAGAAAAATAGATTATAATGGGGAAAAGATATGGAGTCAGATGACGAGGTATATGACGTGAGCAAACAAGATAAGAGAAAATGTCATTACAATGGGTGACAATACTTGGGAAAAGTTGGATTACAATGGGTTAATAATTTGATAAGAAATAAGAAAAAAATGTACAGGGGAGGGGGCTAGGTGAGCGCTCCTCCCCTTGAAAACTGTATAAAAGAAGTGCCTATATCACAGGCACTTCAGTCAGATTTTGGACATGCTTGGGGCTACAACCTAGGCATTGCTAAGCTGGCTCACTTGGTTTTATTGCTGCAATAAATCCTGCCTTACTTCATCCAGATCTACAAGGAGTCCGGAGTCTTTTCTTTGGTTCTTTTTAAAGTTAAAGTTTTTGTGGAACATTTGTAATTAAGGCAACTGTAACTAGTGTAGGAGAAAAATCTCCCACAGGGAGGTGGGCAGTTTCTGGCCCTACCTCCTTGAGAATATCCAAGGAGTAATATAAGTCCAACTTTTTGTAAAACCCCGGGGTACGGGGTTGTGATTTGTTGAGATATGGCTTAGGACCTAGGTCTCTATCTGCTCGACAAGATGGCATAAGTAACCCAGGCATTTCCACAAACATACTGCAGCTTACTATCGAATGCTCACCAACTAGCACATCACAGCACTCCAGTCTTCTTTTCATTTCAGTGCCACAAGTGTGGCTTCTCGCAAAAGGCAGACGGCAGCAATAAAGCGACGTGACCTACACTCACATAAACAAAATATTGCACATGCATAACACACACAAATAAACACACGCTCACTAAAAACACAAGTCCCAAACACACATACCAGACGCGTAATACACATCTAAAATAGAAACAACAAACCCTACACAAAGAAGCACACACACACATACACAATCTGCTTATCCTTCACAGACACAACACATCCTAAACAAGCGCCAACAAAGACACACACCCGTCTCACATTCTACACGTCCTCCACACACGATGACCTGGTCTAACATCCTGCTCAGATTAATCACGTGTGCCATTATAGTCCCACAAAACCTGGCCCATATTGAGTGACAGCTAATAATGGCACACCACAAAGACACAGCAGTGTAATGATGGAGCTAGCAACATGCTAATTAGCTAAACACCATTTTAGCAACATGCTAAGCACTCTAGCATCATGATATCAACATTCTACTGATATTGCTAGCAACATGCTAATATTGTTAGCATAATGCTAGCAACATGCTAATGAGCTAGGCGTCATGCTAGCAACATGCTAATCACACTAGCATAATGCTAGCAACATGCTAATATTGCTAGCATCATTCTGGCCACATGCTAATATAATTAGCATAATGCTAGCGAAATGCTAATATTGTTAGCATAATGCTAGCAACATGCTAATCGCATTAGCAACATGCTAACAGCATGATAATGAGTTTGCTAGGGGGCGTGGCTTATGAGCATCATGATAAAAGCGAAAGCTTGACTGACTGCCTGAGTAAAATGAGCCCTCCCCCATGTCTCTATGACACTGGGATCCACAGTTAAATTCAGGTTAAAAGTTCCTATGGAAATTACTATTGTATGTTAATTTGCCCCCTGCTGGGGCAGTTTACAACTCGTCCATTAGAAAAGTCATGTGAAGCTCCCTTTTCCTGAATAAACCCAAATAAAATAAGTTCCAGAATGAAGCACACAATTTGCCACCTGTTTCATGGGTGTACAATGAACGAAAAGTGATGAGTCATGCATCAAATTCCCCATTATAAGGCAAATTTGGGCACCTGTTTTGCCCCGGGGGTAAAACATATACCCTCATGTTCGTGTACAATGAACATTTGAGATCTTACTGTCTTCAGTCAAGTGGTGATGTACAACTTGTTGAGCACAAAGCACTTGTTGATTGGTATCCTCTGGCAGCTTATTGTTTGGGTAAAAACCGCTTTGTCAACCTGAAACATCATACCTGCTGTTCTTATTAGATGATGGTAGTATGATTTGTACAAGAGGCTGTCAATCCATAAAAGGATAATTCATATGTAAAACAGTAAATAAAGAGTAAAATATCTTTTTTTTGGCTGAAATATCCTATCCTTAACATTCAGTTCAACATCCATAGACGCATGTTTAGAATGAGAATGTCAGTAAAATAGTAATATTTAAGTTGTACCTATAAGTAGTTTTTATTTTGCTATTAGTAACTTTAGGTTTATGTGAAATGTTTCATAACTGTTAATCTGTATTGTTACAGACTTGATGTTCATCAGACTTGTGCTTTGTATTATTATTTGCTTTTAGTCATTCAGATAACATGGACCCTGCAGCATTAAGAGTACTTATTAAACAAGAAATCAGGAAGTTAATCCTTCCCTCAGGAATCCCAAAAACTTTAGATGACCTTACGTTAGCAGTTAAGGAGGCATTTGATATCCATGAGGATTTTTCTCTCCAGTACAAGGCTTCTGAATTTGATTACTTTTTTACCCTTGCATCTACTGACCAAATTCAGCACAAGCATACTATAAAAGTTGTTTTCCCTACACCAGTTATTCTTACACTCTTTGCTGAAAATGAAGGAAACCCTAGTGCCAGTACGCCAATTTCAGTAGATGAAGAATCCTCCATTTCTTGCACTACATGTCCACTTGATGATGTTGGCCAACATCTATCCACATCCACTTCCTCTGGAGATACAGTCATCCTTTCTCCCCAAAGTAGCCCTGATAGGTTGCCGTGGCCTCAGGAGTTTCCAATTCCATCTTTTTCTCCAGAAGTAGAGATGGTTCTCAAAAAGGGCATGGAGGCTTACAAGAAAGACGGCAGCCTTCTAAATGTTCAGACTGTGAAGAGGGATGTAAATGAGCATTTAGTAAAGGCTATTCATACCTACACATCCTATCCTTCTGGGATTCAGATTGCCAGTGTTGCTGAAGCACTTATCCGAAAATACCCATGTCTGAAGGAACCAGGTAGTTTTTCTGGCTTTTATGGTTGGCAGATGAGCCTAAAGTACAAGATGGCAGATTATAGAAGACGACTCAGTAAGTTTGGTTTTCCTGAGGTTGCATGTAACACACTTCAAAAGAAGAACCCTGAAGACAGGAAACCTGCAAAAAATGTCAAAAAACCTCGTAAAGCAGAAGTGAATTACTTGCCACCGTACCCACCAGGTGAAAATCAGGACAGTTTAGATCAAGAGAGGGTTGAACTCCTGAATGAAGTGAAAAAGAGGGACAATGCAGTTGTGGTGAAAGAAAAAATGTCAAAAACCTTTGCTCTCCGAAGACATGAGGTGGTTGAATTGTGCCCGACTATTGCAGAATTTAAAGATCGCTGGCCTGCTCTTTTTGACATTATCCAGGTAGGGATTTTATATTTTGTCATTAAATACCATCATAGATAATAATGTGGTTGTCAACTGAACATGATTATAATCAGTGTTTGTGTTTTTAATTTTTTAGATTAATGAAGAGTTTAGGAGAATTACTACTCTGCACCTTGAGCCAACATTTATTAAGATGTTGGATTACTACACTCCTAAACTTTTCACAATATTTTCCTGCAAAGGAGGAGCACTAGGACAGATTTTGAAGAAGAAAATGGGTGCCATACAGCAGGTATTTTAATTGGTATTTTTTATTATTATTTGATTGATATTTGCTTCATTATTTTTGGGTACTATTACTAATTTCTACACTTTTGGTGCCTTAGACCTCACATCAAAACATAGACCAGACAAGAGATGTTGTCCTCCGTTGCTTGGTCAATTACTTGGGTGAGAAGGAGGAAGACCTCATCCAGGAGTACATTGTAAGTGTCTAAAACTATTTCAGATATTTATTGTTTTCAGAAAACTGCATTTGTTTTCCTTTACAAAAACAGAAATACATCTTAAACATGAGTAAGTTCCTCATGTAAAAAAATCTTGCACTAGTGTCAGCAATATAAATGAAATAAATTAAACATTGTCAACATTTCTGAAAACATCCTGTCTGTGATTAGCCATAGTATACTTGAGTTTGTTGTAATGTCAGTCTCCATAGTTCACTGAAACAAGTTTTGGGGAGTTAGTCTTTTACAATGTTACAAAGATATGAACGTAGAAATGCTTTACTGTACTTCCTTTGAGGTATCTGCATTTTAAGTTCTTATGAGGAAAAACTTGTTTGAACATCTTGCATAACTTAACTGCATAAATAACAGATCTTCATAAAATGTTATGTTTGTTTTACAGTGTGACAGTGAGGATGTGCAGCAAAGTCTACTGCAGCATGTAATGAAAATTGCTGTCTGCAAGAAGGATGACCAGGAGGACTTTAGCATTGTCTTGGAGGGTGTGCAAGTCATGACTGGCTTGAGAAATCTGACTAGAGCCTGCGCAATTCTTCTTGGCTTCATGTATGCACTAAACCTCACCTATCCCAAACAACTGAGGAACACGTTTGAGGCCTTTCAGAAGCTCTTCTTGGAACTGGATGTTTGCAGGTTTACAATCTCTCAAAAACAAACTTGTGTGTTAGATTGTGAGAGACACATTCATTGTTACCAAGTTTTGGTGAAAGTGCCCAGGTTGAGGTTTGAGATTGTTCTAAACAGTTAATTTCAATGACATAAATTGTCAGTTACAAACTGTTTTTGTTTTTTCTTAAAACTGCTGTAAATGTTATATACACTATTTTACAAAGTGTTTAATATTTTGATAGCAGTGTAACATAATAAAAGCATGTTTAACACCAAAATGCATTATGTATTAATTTCATTATAAAATGTTTATATTATTAAGTAATTTCCCTTAATGCATATGAGTACATTTTGCTTTATCTGCTTAAACTAAAAACGATTATTCAACTAATAATGTTAAAATCACCATGTGTCTGGCTAAATAATTTAGAATTTTTACATGATTTATTCAAGTAAATTCTTCTAAAAAAAATCAAGCCTTAAAAACTGCTTAAAAATATTGTTACCATATTTTTTTTAAGTAGATAGCACATAAGATTTTTTACAGTGTAGTTTCCAGAGGCAGTCCGTTCTCGCGTAGAGACGGCGGAGCTCTGTTTATTTTCTTTTCAGTTTCCTTATGTTTCCGTTTAAATTGTTAATTAATAATCTCATGCCATCTCCAAACGGAAAGGTCTTCCTGTACGTATCATAAGCACTCTCACATACTCCTATTTTGTTTACCCATCTAAAGTCCTGCGCATAGGTAACATTTTAAAAGTATAATTGTAAGTAAATTACAAACTGCATTGAATGTAAAATATGAATAAAACAGTATTAGACACACATATATGATATGGTAGTATATACAATGAAGCAGAGTGCTCAAATGTAAAGCAAACACAATTATTCATTTATTCTGTATATTTAACTTCATTCAACCGTTAAAGTTACATGAAAAAATAATGTGCCTACCAATTCATTATTATTTTCTGTTCAAATTTAAAGCTGCACATGCGTGTGCAAAAAGTCGAATTACAACAAAGAATATGAAAGTGTGTAATCTTTAATAAAGTTAGCCTAAAACAATATTGTCTCCAATGCTGAAGCAAACATGATTTTGTTTTTGTTTTAGTCTATTTGTTGATTGCAACGTGACTGCGCACTCCGAGGTGAACACATGCAGACCCCCAGTTACTGTAATCCCTCTTCTCACCTTTCATTCATGATAGGTGTGAACTTATCAAACCGGTTTCACTGATGGGGGAATTGGCAGAATTGAAGAGTTTAAAAAGAATGAACAAGACCGAGCAGTCTCTGCCTAAAATGTATTTCGCCAGTAAACCATAAACATAAATAGAAACAAATAAAATGTTTAATGATATCAATTAAAGAGTATATCTGCACCTTTTGTACAGTGAAAGTACGAGCCGCGGGTTCACGGACGCCGAAGCTGAACAGCTTTATTTCAGTCATAAATCCACAATCACATTTCAGCTATTATTTCCAGCTGTGGTCAAATAATGGATGAAATAATTATTCAATGCTGGACACAAACAGCAAAAAAAGCCAGATGATTATTTTTATAAAAAGCCCGAAGCACTTGATGTTTATATTTGTTCCTTGATCTTCTGATGGTGCTCGACACATTTTTACGTTTTAACGAAAACATATTGACATATTCACGAATCAGGACATTCGCATAATTACTGTATATGTGCGCTCGTCTCATAGGTATGTGTGCGCAGCGAGTTTGTGTATACGTGCGCGCGTCTCTCAGGCGTGTGTGCGCGCATTTCATATGTAGTTGTGTGAGCAGTTAGTAGTATATATAAATGTGTGACTGTTTCATATATGTGTGAAGTGTTTCACGTATGTGTGTGTGCATGAGTGAAGTTTGATTTAAGCCCTATACGTTACCTCATAATTTAGGGCATCTCTTTTCATCATTATGAACATAATATAAAGCACATATATGCATATTCATCATAAAATATTATTATTCTAAAACAAAACAAAATTCATGTTTGCTTCAGCATTGGAAACAATATTGTTTTAGGCTAAATAATTATACACAATTCTTCATTGTACAGTACTTGTCTGGCTTTTAGATAAAGTCCTTCCATGCGCTATCTGGCGGATATTCAGTGAAGCACAGCACATTTATTTAAATACCCGAATGTTGCTTAAGGGATCTCGCGGCATGTCGCACACCAAATTGCGGGAGCTCGTGGGAAAAAAGCGCGCATTCTTAATGGCCAGATCTGACATGATTACCTTCATCGCTACAGCCGATAACAAAGAAATCACTAATTCATTAATTAATTATTAAAATGGTCAGAGTCAGTCTCCTTGCTGTTTTTCTCCGAAGTGTTCATAATCATTAGACTACGTCTGCCGGTGAGCACTGCAAAACGTTATGCGTGCGGTTGAGCGCTGATTAGACTATGTAGGAAATTAAGAGGAGGCCGGTGGTCAACTTCCCGGAGCCCAAACTTTATTTAAATTCAATTAACAAATAGTGTAAGTAAACAATAGCCCATGTTTAGAAAAACATTTTTATTTAGATTATAACTAATAATCCTGCATCTATTTTACGTTTGCAAGCTGCAACTTTTCTTATATGGCTCTTTGTCATGGTAAATTGTTTAGTGACAAGCCTTTCCATGTAAAACAGGTTCATCTATATGAATACATTGTTTAAATTTATTTATCATGAGCTATTGATTTATGTAAACAACTCTGTTCAGATGTAAATAAATGCTCATTACTGTGCTTTTTGGGGGGAGGGACGTGCTGATTACGTTTGGTCTGCATGCTGTGATCTGAGAGAGAGAGAGCGTGTCACCTGAGAGGTGTGAATAGTTTTTACATGTTAATGAAAAGTCATGGGTTATTCAGTGAAACAGAGACTCTGCTGAAAAAAGTTAGGCACATCAGTCACTTTTCACCAAATAAAAGGTCTTTCTGGGTGTTATAGTTTATAACAGATATACAAACCGAACAAACTGTGTGCACTGAATCCTAAACCTAAATAAAATGTGTGGATTAATAAACCGAGGTGCGTGTTTCTTAGCTCCAACCCCGTTAAAATGGCATATTCAGCGAAAGGCTCTCCCGCGAAAGGTTGTGCTTGGGCCACTGAGCTTCTCTGGATTCCAAAATTGACATTGTTACCGTTTTTTAATCACTGGACTGTATGAGGTGAAAAGTTTCCATATCATGACATGAATTGTATTGTTTTTAATCACCCTATACACAACCCATCATTTTTTATACTATTTTACAAATGGAAAATACAAATGAAATAATCATTTTCTTTGGTTTATTTATTTATTTATTTTATATATAAAATCTAAAATTAGAACATTCCATATAAATACCAAAGAAATTATTGTGTGTGAAAAAATAAAAAAATAAGGAAAATCATGATTTCTTCCATTCCAGGGATTGAAAACGGTAACAATGTAAATTTTATAATCTATTTCAAATAAGATTTGAAATTTGCACAAATTTAAGAAGAGGCCTGAAGCACTGCAGGTCTTCAGAAAGGCCATAGATCCAAGAGGGTCTTAAAGTGTATTTTAGTTTCTCTGAATGTACAGTATATGTGAGAACAGCTGATTCACACCTGGGGAGGGGTAAATTATTTGCATGTGAATGCCTGAAATTGTAAAGCACACACAGTAACATTAAAATTACAACAACCTAGAATAAATAGGAGTAAGAGGACCTGGTTATACTTCATAAATATTATAAAGGTGGGAAGAGACTGTTTTGTGTAGTTAACATCAAAGACAAAAAAAACTAAAACAAACATCAACAACCTCCGCCAAAGAGTCTGGAATGCAGAGTACGGGATGCGTCACACTGGTGCGATATATTATACTATAACCATATTATACCAAAGATTACCAGTTATAAATACCCAAAATAAAATATCTCTGCTGTTTTTTTCACACAGCCAGCAGTAGTTTTCAGAAGTTCTTTCCGAGGTGAGGCTGTGTTGGGCGGGGTACATGGGCATTGTCTGGAGCTCAAATCTCCGAAAACGTTAAATAGATGCTATCTAACAGATGGAGATTTTGAGCTGTACACACATGCATTCTAGCTTAAACAACTCTTAATACTACACTCTGTGACACAATAACAGTAATATTTTGAACATTTATTTATAATAAAACCATCTCTGCTCTTCAGGACTTCAGGAGCACATGTCATCAACAACCAGCTACATCAACAAGTGCACCAATCATGTCACTGTCTCCAAGAACCTCATCTCACAACCATCCAGAAACCATAGATGTGGAGGTGCCTGCACTTCTGAAGACCCAAGACTCATCCATCATAGCGGGGGACAACGTGGCCCTAAGAACAGCAAGGGCCAAAATTTACAATCAGAGAGGCAAAGCGTGCACACAGCCAGAGAATCCTCAACCACTTCAGGGACAGTGGTGAAATACGGCACACGTGGCTGGGTACACAAACCATAACCAACTAAAGGACATCATCACCTGACTGTAACAGTGACGCCTCCCTTCTAGATGCACTGAACAGCTTCTACCCTCACTTCATGCAGAACAACATAACGATCAGGAGAAACTGTGGGGCTCATCAACAAGAACCACGAGTTAGCACACAGAAAGGAAATGCAGAGGCTAACAGACTGGTATAGAGACAACAACCTGTTGATGAACGTGGCTAAAACAAAAGGTCTCTCTTCACCGAGGTCTCTCTTCCTTCTATCGAAGACATCTAAACCACACGCTGCATATGCAAAGCCACCAACATTGTGGCTGATCGGACATACTCATCACACTCACACTTGACCCTCCTGCCATCTGGTGCCAAATCCTTCGGACACTCACATTCAGACTGTGCTACAACTTCTCTTCACAAGCCATCTGTCACCTCAACAAAAAGAGACTGGACTGATAAACAAACACAAACACACACAATCACTCAGATAACTCGACTACCTCAAAACATTGAGACTTAACTGATAAACAACACACATGCAAACACACTGATCAACAACCATCTAACAAATTGTCCATATAGACTGAACTGATAAATTGAACTAACGGATAAAACACACTGATCAACGACCATCTAAAAATTGTTCATAACAACCTATAATATATAATTATTCTTTTGCACAATATCCATTACTTGTCATTTGGAAAAAAAACTATTTGCTCATTGCTGCTACTTCAAAGGAATGTGTCCTGTTTGCTGTTTCTCCTCCCACTACCTCAACTCATTACATCATTACCACAAAGTATGGAAATGTGTCATGTTGTCACTCTTGTTTGGACATTTCCCAAAATGTCGATCTGTCTTGTCTCAGCTAGTTGCTTAGTTAGCTAGTTGTTTCTTGCTCATTTATGTTGTTAATTTGTATGTAGGACCTTGGGCCTGGAGGAACGTTGTTTCGTTTCACTGTGTACTAACCTGTATATGGTTGAATGAAAATAAAAACCTACTTGAACTTGGTACCACACATAAAGCAAACAACAAGCTAAAGCCCCATGCTTTGTGTTCACATGGATGTGAAAGCCTACACATTGAGGCACGCCAATTGCTAGGATGCTGCGGTCCGGTCCGCCATTTCCCCATGGATTTGGTGCATCTCTTCTGTCCCTGCTCACCTCTTACAGAAGGAGTCTTCATTATTTTCTTCTATAAACTATAAACAAAAACTTTTCTATATTCATATAATTTTTGTTGTTATATTCTTATTTCATATTTAATTAAACATTTTCTTATCCATACTTTATTTTTTATTATTATTATACACATAAGGGTATAAATCAGCTTTCACATGAAGTGAAAATCAGATTTATTGTAAAGATTTATTATGAACATGTAGATAACTTCATGTAATGGAAACTTCTTCACTTACCTGACTAAAGTGGTTTAATAATTGTTTTGTAACCAATCACGTGTGTTTTCCTAATTCATTATTACCCTGCGTTCACACCTGTCGCCGCTAGTCACCGCGCTTCGCCGCTCTGACGTAGACCGGATGCCTTTCTTGTATTTAAAGGGGCCGCAAAGCAATCAAGCTTGTTGATCTTGTGGAGACTGACCAAAATGTGGAAGAAAACAAGAAATTGATTGATAGAAAGAACTGTATTGTAGAAATAAACAAATTATAAGGCAATATTTTCTATTACTATATTATATTTTTTATTATTATAACATTATTAGAATCACTTACTAGACTTTGTCTTTAATTAAAATAACATTAATAACGTTCATTTTAATTACAAACAGGGACATGTCATAAATAACGGGGAAACCAGCTACCGCAATAATTAATTTCTCCTCCATTTTTCTTGGGAACTAATGTCGCCGGAACAAAAGTTTACAGGACTGTGTTCCGCGGAATCCGCTCAAGCGGAGGACCTCTACTTTTTTATTGGTTGCCGCTCAACCGCGTCATAGCTCATTACCATAAAGTTGAGCTGATTTCAACTCTTCCTTGCCCTTCGCCGCCGGCTCCCATTGAAAATGAATGACTTCCGACGTCCTTGACGCTCTCGCCGCATTCGGTGTGAACGCAGGGAAAGTGTGTCCAAAATATATAATTGCGAAAAACTTGTCTGCTTTGTGCGTCTGCTGCACAAGATGAAAGAACTTATCACTTATAGCACTAACATTGATTAGTGCTTTAAGTGATGTTATTTTACTCTAAATTATTATACTTTAAATTAAAAGTGTTAAAATTTTAACTTTTTTAAACCTTCCTTTTCTCTTTGTTGACAATTTGTCAAAACAAATTGGATGGCACATTAAACAATAATAAAAATGTCAAATGTGTTTGAGTTCCTAGAAAATGATGTATGACTGTTCCATGTTCACAACATCACAAATAATGTTAATGTAGTGTATGTTACAAATGTCTTTCAGAACATGAAAATTAATTGAACATATGATAATATGAGGATTATATGCATTGGTTCAGGTTTAGCATCATCATTTCAAAAACATTCAAGCATTATAGCATACAAGCTGAATAATAACTTTTTTGTTATATTTTTCACATTTTAAGCATGAAAACTGCATATTAACTCATTTTATTTGTTTTCCATGACCATGCATGAGTTTTGTTAGAAAACCGCTTTCATGAACTCATATATCACTAAAAACACGGACACCGCTTTATCTCAGCATCAGCAGCTGAAAAGTCAAAGGATTGATGATTTCCAACACATTCATGCATTCTAGCATACATGATGAAAAACAACTTTTTTTGTCATTCTTTTTCACAATTTGAGCATTAAAATGTATATAAGATCATTTTGTATGTTTTACATGACCATGCATTAGTTGTGTGAGAAAACAGCTTTCCTGAGCTGTTACAGCGCTGCGAACATGGCAAAAGCTTTATCAATCACCTAAAAGTCAAAGGAATGATCATCTACAACACATTAAAGCATTCCAGAATATATGTTGAAAAACAACTTTTTTATCATTCTTTTTCACATTTTGAGTATGAACAACATAATACGTTTCAACACTCTGTAGTAATGAGTTTAGATAGTCGAATGAGAAAGAGTAAACACTTCCTTGTAGATGGCAGCAAAGTTATAAAAGAGATGTTTTTTTGTGCAAAAAGAGCAATTTCAGTTTGTCATGTTCAATTGATAGATGGTTGTTGATCAGTGTGTTTGTGTGTGTGTGTTCAGTCCCAGTGTTATTGACGTCTTTGTGTTGTGTGTGTGTGTGTGTGTGTGTGTGTGTTCATCAGTCCAGTCCTTTTTTGTTGAGAAGACGGATGGCTTGTGAAGAGTGTGAGTGATGGGTGTGTCTGATCAGCCACAATGCTGGTGGCTTTGCAGATGCAGCGTGTAGTGTAGATGTCTTTGATAGATGGAAAGGAGACCCTGATTATCTTCTCTGCTGTCCTCTCTATCCTATGTTGGGTGTTGTGGTCCAATATGGCACAATTCTCAAACCAGACGGTGATGTAGCTGCGCGGTATATTATTGAAGGTTGTGAGCATATTTTAATTAAATATACTTGTGCATGCAATAATATGATAGAAACTATTAATCTTAGTAAAAGAACATAGAGGTAAGGTAAGGAGACAGAGGTGAGCTAAGGACAGTGTGATGTCACAGTAGCAAGAACAGGCAGCATGAACTCAAATGAACTCTAGACAGGTAGCCATCTTGGATGTGAGATGCTTAGGGGACAGTGTGTACCAAACAGACCCTAGGGATGATGTAATCTTTGTACCCTGAACATCCAAAAGTACCTGATGTTCGATGTCAGAAGTTAGAAGGGAGTGAAGACAGAAAAGAGAAAACCCAGAAGGGAAGAAAAGAGAAAATAAGCTTAGAATTAGAGAGACCACCACCATACACTGAGGAACACATGCAACAGAAGGGTGGAGGAATGTACCCACTACAAAAGCTGCATGAACAAGAAAAAGGTACATTTGGATTTGAAGGACAAGTATCAGGACACTGAAGTCATGTGACACTGAGTGGATGAACAGACAAATGGAAGAAACACCAGAATCGCCTCCGAGTGGCGCAGTGGGTAAAGCGCTCGCCCTATCATCCGGAGATCGCTAGTTCGAATCCCGGGTGGTGCTGTAACCTCTCGCAGCCGGAGGTCTAGAGAGAGCTGATTGGCCGAGCTCTCTCACAGGGGAGGGATGAGAGGTACTTAGTGCTCCGACATTAATCACGGCTCTACAGCCAGTCAGGGGCGTCTGTGAGCTCGCGCAGCGGAGGGAGCGGATAGCGCTGTCCTCCGAGTGTGTTACGCCGCCCCCAACGGTGCGCGAGCGAGCAGTTCGAAAAGATGCGGTCGGCTGGCGTCACGTGGTTCGGAGGAAGCACGTGATAGTCTTCGGCCCTCCCGGCTGAGTGGTAGTAGTAGCCTTAATGTGGGAGCCCCCTAGTGACGGGGAGGAATTGGACACGACTAAATTAGGGAGAAAAATCGGGGGAAAATCCAAAAAAAAAAAAAAAAAAAAAAAAAAAAGAAACACCAGAATCAACAACATCCGGAAGTGGCAGTGAGGATGGAAGGGAATGGAGTGAAGAAAGAGCGACAGAACCATATGCGTCGAGAGAATCTGAAGAGCCACAAACAAGGAAAAGAGGTATGGAAAGACTGAAAGAACAGAATGCACAATTTCTGTCTGAAGTACAGGGGTTTGCAAACAAACAAGTCACACCTGAAAAAAGGATGATGGAAAGGAGGAGAAGAGAGAACCCAGAAAGAACGTACAGTATAGATAAAGAACCACTCACACCATCACTGTATGAAGCAGACGAAGATACAGCAAGAACAGAAGAAAATGAAGCGATGGAGGGAAATCAGGAAAGAGAAAAGTAAAAGGGTCCATGATCATTGAACCTGAGAGAGAATCAAGGAAAAGAATAGAAGAGAGACAGGCACGCACTTCAAAACAACATAGCCAAATACACCCAAAGAGCAGGAACCAAGTGTACAGAAATGAATATCAACATGACATTTCCAACATTGCAGAAGAAGATGGTTACAGTGATGATTCCCTCAATGAATTGTTCAGGCGACTGGAAAAGCACCTCGACAGACGTCTCAATGACTCTCTGAAGGAAGCAAGAAAGGCTGTATCTGAAATGAGACCATATGTGAAAAGAAAATCTACAGGTTCAAAGAAACCCTCAAGCTGGCGTGTCACCTCATTCTGGCCTATTGAAGAAGACATTGGACCCATACACTTTAATGACGAACCACATATGTCAGACCCAGAAGAATATACTGCGGCTGGACACTACCCACTTGTGTCAAAAGGAAATCAGTATCATTATGTGCCATGGTCATTTATGTATATGACAGGTCTGGCTAACCAATTACCAGATTTATGCAATGGAGCACAGAAATGGATAACACAGCTAGAAGAGAAAACCACTGGACACTTCCTGGCAATAGGAGATGTAAAGGCTATTCTGGCACAGACAATTGGGAAAGTAAAAACCACGGAGATTGTGAATGAGGCTGGTCTGCAAGCAGCAACTGGACAAAGTGTAGGAAATAGCCTAGCGTTTGGACCACACAGGAACAAGGTTTGGAACGCTCTGCGAAAAGCTTACTCAACCAAAATGGATCCAGGAAAGCTGGAATCAGTAACACTGAAAGAAGATGAGAGAAGAAACTGGAGGTTCCTGGGATCAAATAGACACAAGTAAGAGCCTGTTCCGAATGATGCTGAAAAAATGCATGCCTCAAGAAGTCCACACAGCCCTAGAAGGCGTGGTGGGACTGAATACACTACCATGGGACACATTTTAAGCACACATTGTACATTATGTGGAACAATATAGGAAAAAGAAAAAAGAGGCCAAGGAAGCTGCTGAGTCAATTGCAACCCAGTTACACAAAATACAGCTAGGGGAATTTGCAGCTGCAAAGAAAAAGGAAAAAGAAAAAGGAAAAGTCCAAGCAGCAGTAATGGTGCCTGAAAATCAGACAACACTGCCCCCTACTGGACCAGCACAGCAAATGCAGCAACCAGTGCCACAAAAGCAACAACCAACAATGACCCAAGCCCCTCCAACATATGCGCAACCTGGAAACCAGCAAGGACAAAATCAACCCATGAGGTGGCAAAGACAGGGCCCCAGGCCTATTGGAGGCAGGGGACAAAGGGGACCATTCCAACAGCAACCAAGAAGACAGCAATTTAGAATGAATGCCCCAGGGCAAATGGGCCCGAATCAGTGCTGGCAATGCGGAGGAGTAGGACATATTAGAAGAAACTGTCCACAAATGACTTGGGCAATGCAAAATGGACCACAACCTCAAGGACCATATGGAGCAGGACAAGCACCTCAATGGAAAGTAGGACCTCCTGGTCCAAGACAACCTGCTGGAACATGGACTCAAGGACAACCCCAAAATCAGTGGGCAGGTCCCTGAATGGGACCCACCCAAAATTGGAATTGACGAGGCCCAGAGGAGCCAGAGGGGGAGCAGATGCAGTACGTCTCAACACTGCATCCACAACAAGAACCAAATGTGATGTTGTCTATAAATAATTCACAACCAATTCCATTTATGATTGACACAAGTGCTACTTATTCATGTATAGGACGTGAAGACTCCCAGCTCCCTCTCTCAAGCAATACGATAAAAACCACAGGCTTCTCAGGACAATCACAGGTATTGCATTTTATGGAGCCACAAATAATAACATTAGAAGACACCACTGTAGCAGCACCTTTATTATTCTCACCGACTACTCCAGTTAATTTACTGGGACGAGATTTGTTGTGCAAACTTAAAGCAAAAATTCAAGGTAATGCTAAAGGACTGTATGTAACAATAGGACAGTTCTTACAGATTGCAGAAAAACCCAATAACTTGGATACAGTATATTGACTGTTGTGCATAGGCAAGGGAGCTCAACATGCACAGAACTTATGGGAAGAATGGATCCTACAATGACGACCAGATTGTAAAAGAGTGACCTTGCCATTGCACTGTACCATGCACTATGACCAAGGAAGCCAAGATGAAGAATATGCACAATTATGGTCAGACGTGATGGAGAACACAGTCTCTGATGTGATACTAGGAGATATAATTGTAGGCGCTCCAGGAGCAGCCATCAGTGTACATCTGACTGAACAAATAGAACACTGGCATCAAGTACCAAATACAGCACCCCACATCTCCTTACTGGTGGGGGAAAAAACACAATCCAAGCAAGCGGCTGAAGTGACTAAGTGGGAACAAACCCCTAATCCTTCTGTACACATTTCACAAGATCAAAAGTTTTTGAAAATAAATTTTTCAGAAATAGAAAGAGTGAGGGCAACACACACAGAAATAGATGGGAACATGACGGTCAACACACCCTCAGAGGGGGATGTGTAACACTCCGTTGTCATCGCACACACAAATGTCAGTTAAGATGGTAGGGCAGATAGATGAAAAGGAATCTGCATTAGAGGAGGAACTGCTGAAAACAATTCCAGAAAAATTATGGACAAGACATTCAACAGATGTAGGATTAGTTAAGTCTGGAGTACAAGCCTTAATAAAAATAAGACCAAATGCAACATTGCCTTATCAAAGACAATATCCATTGACACCTCAAGCTGTAGCATTAAATCTACTATAGATGGCTTATTGGAAGCTGGAGTATTAACTCAGACTAAAAGTCCTTGTAACACTCCTATATTTCCTGTCAGGAAGCCCAACTCAGATAAATGGAGACTTGTGCATGATTTACGTGCCATAAACCAAATTGTAGAAGCAGAATTGCCTATAGTGCCTGATCCACACACATTGTTGTCCAATATACCAAAAGATACACAATGGTACACTGTCATAGACTTATGTTCAGCATTCTTTAGCATTCCACTACATCCAGCATCACAATACTTGTTTGCCTTTACATATGAAGGACGACAGCTGACTTACAATCGTTTACCACAGGGATACTGTGAAAGTCCGTCAATATTTAACCGAGTATTAACTCAAGATCTAGCCTCGTTAAATATCGAAAGTACTATGATCCAGTACTGCGATGACCTACTGATTTGTAGCCCAACAAAAGAGCAATGCGAAACAGATTCGTTAAGAGTTTCGACAGTATTAGCTGAGAATGGACATAAAGTTAGCAGAGAAAAGTTGCAGTTCTGTAAAGAGAATGTAGAATATCTAGGCAGAGTGTTGGAAGGAACATTTAGGCATATATCTCCTGAACATATAGAAGCAATAATGAAAGCTCCTAAACCATGAACTGTAAAAGAGATGCTATCTTTTCTAGGCATGGTAGGATTTAGTAGAGACTGGATTTGTGACTTTGCACTAAAAACAGCACCCTTGAGAGCAATAGTAAAAGTAGCTGGACAAACAAAGAATAGTGCAGTGTTAGAATGGACACCTGAAGCACTAGAAGCGTTTGAGCAGCTAAAAAGAGAACTCTGTACAGCACCAGCACTTGCTAGTCCAGAGTATAATAAGCCTTTCCATTTGTATGTCTCGGAGCGTGGAGGTTTTGCCACAGGGGTTCTGACTCAACAACAAGGGCCTAGTAAGCAACCAATTGCTTATTATAGTACAGCACTCGGTAATATTGAAAAAGGCATGCCACCCTGCTACCGAGGTGTGGCAGCTGCCGCCTTTGCTTATCAAAAAGGCTCATCAATTACTATGGGACATCCTGTTGTGATGTACACCACCCACGCATTGCATGCACTCCTGACTAGCCCATCATTTGTAATTACAAATGCTAGAAGAACAGGATATGATGTAATACTCTCTGCACCTGAATTGACTATAAGAAGGTGTCAGACAGTAAATCCAGCAGATCGCATGATGACCCCAGCAGAGGGAGATCCACACATCTTGTGTCAGCAGAACATCTAAAGACACGTCAAGATTTAGAGAATCAACTTCTGTCACACCCAGATTGTATATACTTTGTAGATGGGTCATGCTTTAGAGATGGGGATAGCAATAAAGCAGGCTATGCAATAGTAACACCAGACATAGATGGGAAAGCCTTCAAAGTAGTACAAGCTGAACATGTGCCACAACCCTGTTCAGCCCAGCTAGCTGAATTTATCGCTTTGACAGGCGCTTGTAAACTAGCAGAAGAAAAAGCATGTACGATATACACTGACTCAGCATATGCATATGGAATATGCCATTTATATGGCCCCATATGGGCACAAAGGGGTTACAAAAGAGCAGACGGAACACCAGTAGTACATGGAGAAGCAATTTCAGACTTGCTAGGTGCAATCAAACTACCATCCAGATTAGCTATAGTAAAATGTGCAGCACATAAGAAAGATGGTACATTTGTTAGTGACGGAAATGAAGCAGCAGATGAAGCAGCTAAGAAAGCAGCAGTAAATCAGGCAAACATGATGCCAGAATCCGCAGCACAAACAGACAATGAACTAAGTTCACCAGAGTCAAGTGTTAACCCTGATGAAGGGCCAAGTTCAAGTTCAAGCTCGAGTTCAAGTTCAAACACAAGTTCAGGCTCAAGTTCAAGCTCAAGCTCAACTTCAAGCTCAACTTCAAGCTCACGTTCAAGTCCAGAATCCGAAGAAAGATTAGTACTTATACCAGAAGATTACGCCCCCCCAGCACCAGACTTATCCTCACTAGCAGACATGCAGGCTGCAGCATCAGGTGAAGAGATTCGAAAATGGTTAGCAAGAGGAGCAACAAAAGATAATGATACTAACGTGTGGCAAAGTGCAGTTGGGCGTTTTGTAGCTCCACAAAGTTTTCTCATAACCTTGATAAAGCAAGCTCATGGTAACGATCACGTAGCAAGAGGAGAAGTAATAAGAAGAATCCAAAAGACATGGTGGTCACCTTATCTAGGACCTATGGTCCATCGAACACTGTCACAGTTTTGTGACATATGCTCTAGATATAACCTTAGAAAACACTTCACGTCACCAATAGGACATATTCCAGAGCCAGATGGGCCATTTAGGAATATAATGTTCGACTATGTGGACATGGGGGAACCCAGAATACAAGGGAAACAATACATCCTAGTGATTGTGGATAGATTTAGCAGATGGGTAGAAGCTGTAGCAACAGCTAAGGAAGATGCAATGGCAGTAGCAAAATTCCTGTGTAGGGAAGTAATACCAAGATTTGGAATCCCAGACACAATCAGTTCAGACAATGGGAAACACTTCACAAACAAGATAGTACAGAAAGTGACTCAGTGGTTGAACATCAAGCACAGGTTTGGATGTGTGTACCACCCCCAATCTCAGGGGATGGTAGAGAGAGCAAATGGAACTCTGAAAATGAAATTGGCTAAAATATGTGCAGACACAGGTATGAATTGGTTCCAAGCTTTGCCAATAGCCTTGGTGGGCATGAGATAGCAAACTAACCGCAATACACATTTAACACCGCATGAAATGCTTACTGGCAGACCTATGCTTACATCCTTTGTTGGAGGGCCCTATAAAGGCCCCACACTTGAACAACTACAGAGTGAACTTGATCACTATGTGAAACACTTATCTGAAATACACAAAGTTATTTTCCAACAGGTTAAGGGAGCCACAATACATGACAACACCAGACCGAGGGTAGCTGATCCAGCTGATGACGCTGAGGAAGAGGACATAGAGGAGAGAACTGTGCTACCTGGTGACTGGGTGTTTATTCGAGTATTCAAAAGAAGGTGGAACGAAGCTAGAAGGGAAGGACCATACAAGGTGGTCCTTGTATTTTACTGCAGTTGCAGTTGGAGTTTACTGCAGTTGGAGTCTGCTTCTGCTTCTTCTTCTTCAAGCTCTGCTTCCCAATCTTGTATATCTTCTTGAGGCCACTCCGGCCAGTACCCTTGTTCTCCTTCTTGTTCTTCTACCCACGGTAACCCTTCAGTGTACCCATAAGGATGTGGTGCTTGTTGCCTGGGCCTTGTGTCACTCTCCTGGGAACCTGATTGCAAACCTGAAGGTCCTGCTCGTGGAGACTCTTCAGCGTCTTCCTGAGGTTCCCTGTCCCTTACCTGGTCTGGGTTTGGGGCCTTGCAGCAATGATTTAAATGGTACCATACATCTTTACCTTGGACTTTTACTGCAGTTGGAGTTGCCAACTGCAGATTGGGAAGCAGAGCTTGAAGAAGAAGAAGCAGAAACAGACTCCAACTGCAGTAAAACTCCAACTCCAACTGCAGTAAAAGTCCAAGGTAAAGATGTATGGTACCATTTAAATCATTGCTGCAAGGCATTGACAGCATTAGATGGACTAATAGAGGCTGTACCAAGATCCAACGGTTGGTGCAAATTCAAGAAGTCAGTAGAGGGCGAAATAAGGGGAGTATGTTTCTCAATACCAGGTTGGGAAGGATGTCATGCAAAAGTAACAGACCAACCCAGAATATCAGATGCTGAATCAGCAACATATGTAACAATAATTCCACAGATAACAAAGAAATCACCTAAAAACCAAGCAGAATCTGACCCGACATGGAAAAATGACATGTTTTTCCAATGGTTGAAATTTACAGCTGAGTCCGTAACCACGCGAGACTGCATTGTGTGTCATGATAGAAGCAATAGGCCCCCACGTGTGGTGATAACACATGGAACAAGAGAATGTATAGACAATCCAACATACAGTGAACAACTGTGCCCTATTAGCTGTCTTTTACATTCAGCTGCTATACATTATGGCCCTGAATGGATGCAAAACATAAGCAAAGGTTCATATCAACCTGTAGGAACATTAGATGCTGTACAAAGAGAAATAACACCTACACAGCAACGCTATCCTTTATGCATCTACTCAAATGGAAGCATTGAAATAGGAGATCTATCACCAAGTTGCAATGAAACACAGCCAGCAGCAGGATTTTTCATAGAAATGCACCAGATATGCGACAATAAAACAGACAGCCCTTCAGTCAATATGTGGTTGAGTCAGGTGTCCATACTTTTACCACTGGAAAAATTAACTTACGATTTACATAAAAAATCTGAGGTGTTCTGGAAAATTTGGTCGTCTCTCTGGAACTTTCTTGAGGTTTCCCAATGAGGATGTCTTTCTAAACTTGCTTTATGATTGTTATTTATTCTTGTCTTTGCTCTTAAGCATTTATAGTCATTTGAATGTATAACAAAATTTTGTTTGTTGTCGAGATACCTGTACCACTGTTGTTGTTTTGTTGAAAAAAAAAAAAAAAAACAGACAGCCTGACATGCAATGAGATATTAAAAATACAACAACCAGATTTAAGTGCTGGTACAATACCGCTGGCAGACATATTCTGGTACTGTGGTGGAACTACAGTTAGACAAATCTTACCAAATAACTGGGGTGGGTGTTGTGCTCCAGTACTATTAGAAGGAGATTTGATTGTAATAGGACTATATGACAAGAAACACAGGCGGAATAAACGTGAAGACAAGTTTGTGAAAAAGATTGGAGAGGAAATATCGGCATGGAAAGAGTTTGATAGAGATGGAGGACTATCAGTGACCTGGGATGGTATTGCAGTTGGCGTACCGACTGAGCATGAGGCTATAAACAGGGTAGGAGGAGCATTCACACCATGGGTTCAAATAAAAAAAAAATGCAAGATGGATCAATCTACTTTATTACAATCAACAAAGATTTTGGAATCACACTTTAGGAGTCTTAGTACTGGTTCAGGAACAATTGGATGAAAATACATTAATGACTACACAGCATAGATTCGTCCTTGAAACGATGCTGGCACCTCAGTGAGGAGTATGTGCCCTAATTGGAGAAGAATGTTGTACATACATTCCAAGACACACAGGCCCAGATGGTAACATAAATAAAGTTTTAAGAGACCTGAGAAACATGAGAGACGAAAATGTTAAAATCATTCAAGACGTACAGAGGAATAATGCATGGACTTCCTGGTTTGATTGGCTGAATCCTTCAAATTGGTATGGACTACTTGTGAAAATAGGGACAATTATTTTGATAGTACTAGGAACTCTGCTCATACTGTCATGTTGCGTTATCCCCCTGGCGAGAGCAAGCATTCAAAGGATGGTGGGACAATATACAATGACTGTGGAATATCACGAACGAACACCACCAGATGAAGACTGGGAGGCAGACTCCATTTACGTGGAAATGAAGTGAACACAAATGATTAGCGCTGCTACATAATGGACAAGATGACTGTATATTTATTAATCACATGTATACTGAGATTATTTAGCATAATATGTTAATCAAACACTACAAGAGAAAAAGTAGTATTAGCAGAAGAAATGTGTTTTGTGTGTTTTCGTTCATGTCAAACTCGGTACACTTCTAGATCTCGTCAAACTGACGATAATTTTCACGGCACGTCATTGGCCTAACTAAACAAGAGGTCAGATATATTGGGTCAATTGCAAAATTTATACACATTACACACAACCACATTACAGACATGCTATACACACACAACGAAAACACACACTACAAACACACATCCTACAAACACATACACACAGACACACACACACACACACAGCCTACACACACATACGAAAAACACACTTTTTTTTATTGCCAACTTCTTGCCTTTCATCTTGTTGTCTTGGTGGACAACCAGAGCGGGGTAAGTAGACAAGTCAGGTCAAGTAGGGTATTATTGTCATTTCAACCGTAAACAGTTCAGTACACAACGGAACAAAGCCTCCACGACCAAGTTGCTACATACAACAGACATTTACAACATAAATTTACAAACACTAAATAGCTAACTAACTAAGATACCTAATTAGCTGATTAGCCGAGACAAAACAGGTTAATGTTATAAATTAACAGAACCTATCTGTCATGTTTCTGGGTGCGAGGCATAAATGCAGAGGTCCAGGTGTTAAAGGAATTGGCAGAGATGGCAGCAAAATTATAAAAGAGATGTTTTTTTGTGCAAAAAGAGCAATTTCAGTTTGTCATGTTCAATCGATAGATGGTTGTTGATCAGTGTGTTTGTGTGTGTGTGTACAGTCCCAGTGTTATTGACGTCTTTGTGTTGTGTGTGTGTGTTTGTGTGTGTGTGTGTGTGTGTGTGTGTTCATGAGTCCAGTCCTTTTTTGTTGAGAAGACGGATGGCTTGTGAAGAGTGTGAGTGATGGGTGTGTCTGATCAGCCACAATGCTGGTGGCTTTGCAGATGCAGCGTGTAGTGTAGATGTCTTCGATAGAGGGAAAGGAGACCCTGATTATCTTCTCTGCTGTCCTCTCTATCCTATGTTGGGTGTTGTGGTCCAATATGGCACAATTCCCAAACCAGACGGTGATGTAGCTGCGCGGTATATTATTGAAGGTGATCAGGATCGGTGGTAGAAGCTTGGCCTTAGTCAGCTTTCTCAGAAAGAAAAGACGCTGTTGGGCTTTCTTGTGCAAGGACCTGGTGTTGACGGACCAAGTGAGGTACACTTTCAGATGGACACCTAGGAATTTGTGGTGGTTTTGGAGGGGCTGCTAGACCCTCTGTTCTGGGTGAGGCTCTGGGCCTTAGGTGCTTGCTCTGGGAACATGGGTAGATGGTAGCCAAATTGGCGGCAAGGAGCAGATTGAGCATGCAATCGTAGGATTGCATTGTGATTGGTTCAGATAGCTCAGACCTTATGATTCTATCAGCACGACATTATGGCATGAGTAACCCATGCATGAGTAACCCACGCAAGCCTACTATGGAGCGCTCACCACCTACCACATCATACAGCGCTTCGGCTTTCTCCATATGCTTTTCATTTCTGTGCCTCAAGGGGGGCTCCTAGCAAAGGTCGCGGCAGGCAGCAGCAATAATCTGAGCTAGGCAGTTCCAGAAATACACACATCCTGAACACTCACACACACACACACACACACACACACACACACACACACACACACACACACACACACACTCAATACACACTTAGTACACACTATACACACACATACTACACACTTACCACAGACACAAACACTACACATCCTATAAACACACTACACAAATATGCATTACACACACAAACATTACACATGCATACTACAAATATAAACACACATGCTCACACACACAACCCAAACACACATACCACACACACACATCACACACCTCTCACAACGTACACAGACTCCTCTCACGATGCACACACAAACATACACCTCTCTCACACAAACACACACACCTCTCTCACACAAACACACACACCTCTCTCACTATGTATACACACACACACACACACACACACTACATTCACCTATTCACGTAGACACATGCCAAAGACGCAAAAACACATGCTAAACACACACACACACACACACTCAATACACACTTAGTACACACTATACACACACATACTACACACTTACCACAGACACAAACACTACACATCCTATAAACACACTACACAAATATGCATTACTCACACAAACATTATACATGCATACTACAAATATAAACACACATGCTCACACACACAACCCAAACACACATACCACAAACACACACACACACACACCTCTCACAACGCACACACACTCCTCTCACGGCGCACACACAAACACAAACCTCTCTCACACAAACACACACACCTCTCTCACACAAACACACACACCTCTCTCACTATGTACACACACACACACACACACACACACACACACACTACATGCACCTATTCACGTAGACACATGCCAAATACACAAAAACACATGCAACAAACTACATGCTACACACACACACATACACACACACACACACACACACACACACACTCAATACACACTTAGTACACACTATACACACACATACTACACACTTACCACAGACACAAACACTACACATCCTATAAACACACTACACAAATATGCATTACACACACAAACATTACACATGCATACTACACACATGCTCACACACACAACCCAAACACACATACCACACACACAACACACATTCCAGATTTACACAACAAATCCTACACACACACAGACACACACCCAACACACACACTAACACAAACATCACTAATCTTAATACACACAGACTCACACACCATACACACAAACAAGCACAAACACAAGCACATTTACTTGTCACACACAGACTGACACACCCACACATCACACACACACACACACACCTCTCACAACGCACACACAAACACACACCTCTCTCACACAAACACACACATCTCTCTCACTATGTACACACACACACACACACACACACACACACACACACACACACACACACACACACACACACACACACTACATGCACCTATTCACGTAGACACATGCCAAATACGCAAAAACACACACACACACACACACACACACACTTAGTACACACTATACACACACATACTACACACTTACCACAGACACAAACACTACACATCCTATAAACACACTACACAAATATGCATTACACACACAAACATTACACATGCATACTACAAATATAAACACACATGCTCACACACACAACCCAAACACACATACCACACACACACCTCTCACAACGCACACACACTCCTCTCACGACGCACACACAAACACACCCCTCTCTCACACAAACACACACACCTCTCTCACACAAACACACACACCTCTCTCACTATGTACACACACACACACACACACACACACACACACACACAAAATGCAGCTATTCACGTAGACACATGCCAAATACGCAAAAACACATGCTACACACACACACACACAAACACACACACACACACACACACACACACACACACACACTCAATACACACTTAGTACACACTATACACACATATACTACACACTTACCACAGACACAAACACTACACATCCTATAAACACACTACACAAATATGCATTACACACACAAACATTACACATACATACTACAAATATAAACACACATGCTCACACATACAACCCAAACAAACATACCACACACACACACACACCTCTCACAACGCACACACACTCCTCTCACGACGCACACACAAACACACAACTCTCTCACACAAACACACACACCTCTCTCACACAACCACACACACCTCTCTCACTATGTACACACACACACACACACACACACACACACACACACACTACATGCACCTATTCACGTAGACACATGCCAAATACGCAAAAACACATGCTACACACACACACACACACACTCAATACACACTTAGTACACACACATACTACACACTTACCACAGACACAAACACTACACATCCTATAAACACACTACACAAATATGCATTAGACACACAAACATTACACATGCATATTACAAATATAAACACACATGCTCACACACACTAGCATTATGCTAACTATATTAGCATGTTGTTAGCTACATCAATAGAATGTTGCTAACAAGATGCTGGAGTGCTTAGGAAGTTGCAAGTATGACTCCAAAGTTTTGCCAAGGCAAGCACCACTCACATTTTCTTCAGGAAATGTGCCTCTCTAGTTAGTGGTGCTTTGCGAAGCGAATCACTACTATTATAATCTCACAGGCTTATTATTAGTGGTGCTTGCGAAGCGAAGCACTACTATTATAATCTCACAGGCTTATTATTAGTGGTGCTTGCGAAGCGAAGCACTACTATTATAATCTTACAGGCTTATTAGTGGTGCTTGCGAAGCGAAGCACTACTATTATAATCTCACAGGCTTATTTTTCTTTTTCTTCTACTTCTTCCGTATGAAATTTCGGCGCGTAACTAGTCCCGCACCGTTTGTCGTAGACCCATGAATGAGGTATAAAACGTGCGGCTTGGTCGGGAATGGGGTGCTATGACTGTTCTAAGGGGTCGGCGGTTAATTGCCCCCATAGGGTCAAAAAGTCCCATAAACTTAACATTGAGACCAACTTTGACGGATTGTAGCCCAGAGAGGGAATTTTGGAGAATGCTCAAATTTACCACATTTGAAGAGGGTTGCAACCTGTGTCAGACCCGGCAAGAGGGAATAAGTTCTACCCCCGGGGCAATAGAGCTCCCCAAATTTGCCCCATTGACTTATAATGGGGAAAAGTCCCATAGACTTAACATTGATAACAACTTTGACGGATTAAAGCGCAGAGTGAGAATTAGATAGAAATCTCAAATTTGCCACACTTCAAGAGGCTTGCAATCTGTGTTGGAACATATCCAGCAAGAGGGGATAGGTTTTACCCCCGGGGTAAAACAGGTGCCCAAAT
Source organism: Clarias magur (assembly GCA_013621035.1). Taxonomy (NCBI): domain Eukaryota; kingdom Metazoa; phylum Chordata; class Actinopteri; order Siluriformes; family Clariidae; genus Clarias; species Clarias magur. The sequence goes on along the minus strand of QNUK01000466.1, from coordinate 479,653 downwards.
TTGCCCCTTGACTTATAATGAGGAATTTGGTGGATGACTCGTCACTTTCCGTTCTTTGTAGACTCATGAAACAGGTGGCAAATTGTCTGGTTCATTCGGGAATTTATTTTATGTGGGTTTATGTGGGGAAAGGGGGCTTCACATGACTTTTCTAAGGGGTGAGTGGTAAACTGCCCCAGAAAGGGGGCAATTAACATACAATGGTAAATTCCATAGGAACTTTGAAACTGAATTTAACTTTGGATCCCACTGTCGTAGACACATGGGGGTGGGCTCATTTTACTCAGGCAATCAATCAGGCTTTGGCCTTTATCATGATGCTCATAAGCCACGCCCCCTAGCAAAATCATTAGCATGCTGTTAGCATGTTGCTAACGCGATTAGCATGTTGCTAGCATTATGCTAACAATATTATCATTTCGCTAGCATTATGATAATTTCATTAGCATGTTGCCAGCATGATGCTAACAATATTAGCATCTCGCTAACATTATGCTAACTATATTAGCATGTCGCTAATAACATGATTAGAATGTCGCTAACATGATGCTAGAGTGCCTAGCATGTTGCTAGCAAGACGTTTAGCTCATTAGCATTTTGTTCGCTACATTAATAGTATATGGCTAACAGGATGCTGGAGTGCTTAGGAAGTTGCTAGCATGACTCCAAAGTTTTGCCACTGCAAGCACCACTCACATTTTCTTCAGGAAATGTACCTCTCTAGTTAGTTGTGCTTGCGAAGCGAAGCACTACTATTATAATCTCAAAGGCTTATTAGTGGTGCTTGCGAAGCGAAGCACTACTATTATAATCTCACAGCCTTATTAGTGGTGCTTGCGAATCGAAGCACTACTATTATAATCTCACAGGCTTATTAGTGGTGCTTGCGAAGCGAAGCACTACTATTATAATCTCACAGGCTTATTATTAGTGGTGCTTGCGAAGCGAAGCACTACTATTATAATCTCACAGCCTTATTAGTGGTGCTTGCGAAGCGAAGCACTACTATTATAATCTCACAGACTTATTATTATTAGTGGTGCTTGCGAAGCGAAGCACTACTATTGTAATCTCACAGGCTTATTATTAGTGGTGCTTGCGAAGCGAAGCACTACTATTGTAATCTCATAGGCTTATTATTTTTCTTTTAAGTGGTGCTTGCGAAGCGAAGCACTACTATTATTATCTCACAGGCTTATTATTCTTTTTCTTCTGCTTCTTCTTCCGTGTGAAATTTCAGCGCGTAACTAGTCCCGCACCGTTTGTCGTAGACCCATGAATGAGGTATCAAAACATGCGGCTTGGTCGGGAATGGGGTGCTATGACTTTTCTAAGGGGTCGGCAGTTAATTGCCCCCACAGGGGGCAATTAACCGCCCCAAAAATCCCATAGACTTAACATTGAGAGCAACTTTGACGGATTGTAGCGCAGAGAAGGAATTTTGTAGAGAGGTCAAATTTACCACATTTGTAGAGGTTTGGAACCTGTGTCAGACCATACCCCGCAAGAGGGTATAAGTTCTACCCCCGGGGCAAAAGAGCTCCCCAAATTTGCCCCCTTGACTTATAATGGGGAATAATTCCCATAGACTTAACATTGAGAAAAACTTTCATGGATTGAATTGCCGAGTGAGGGCAGACAAGGTGCCCAAATTTGCCCCATTCACATATAATGCAGATTTTGGCCCATAAGTACTACAGTATCGTTTGTCGTAGATCCATGAAAGAGGTGTCAAATCATGCGGCGCATTCGGGACAGGGGTGCTTAGACTTTCATCACGGAGGGGGGTGGTTAATTGCCCGGGGGCAATTAACCACCCCAAAAGATACCACAGACTTAACATTGATACCAACTTTGACGAATTAAAGCGCAGAGTGGGAATTTCGGAGAAATTTGAAATTTAACACATTTCAAGAGGCTGGCAAGCTGTGTTGGAACATACCCCACACGAGGGTATATGTTTTACCCCCGGGGCAAAACAGGTGCCCAAATTTGCCCCATTGACTTATAATGGGGAATTTGATGCACGACTCATCACTTTTCATTCATCGTACACCCATGAAACAGGTGGCAAATTGTGTGCTTCATTCGGGAATGTTTTTTATTTGGGGTTATTCGGGGAAAGGGGGCTTCGCATGACTTTTCTAATGGGCGAGGTGTAAACTGCCCCAGCAGGGGGCAATCAACATACAATAGTAATTTCCATAGGAACTTTTAACCTGAATTTAACTGTGGATCCCAGTGTCATAGAGACATGGGGGAGGGCTCATTTTACTCAGGCAGTCAATCAGGCTTTCGCTTTTATCATGATGCTCATAAGCCACGCCCCCTAGCAAAATCATTAGCATGCTGTTAGCATGTTGCTAACGCGATTAGCATGTTCCTAGCATTATGCTAACAATATTAGCATTTCGCTAGCATTATGACAATTTCATTAGCATGTTGCCAGCATGATGCTAACAATATTAGCATCTCGCTAGCATTATGCTAACTATATTAGCATGTCGCTAATAACATGATTAGAATGTCGTTAGAGGTGTCAAATCGTCTGGCTTAGTCGGGAATGGGGTGCTATGACTTTTCTAAGGGGTCGGTGGTAAATTGCCTCCACAGGGGGCAGTTAACTACCCCAAAAAATCCCATAGACTTAACATTAACACCAAATTTGATGGACTGTAGTGCAGAGTGAGAATTTCATAGGAATGTCAAACTTGCCACATTTAAAGGGGCTATCAAGATGTGTCAGATCATACATAGCAAGAGTGTATAAGTTTGTACCCCTCGTGAGGTGCCGGAATTTTCCCTATTGACATATAATGGTAAAGCTGCTCCACATTGAAGCAGTAAGTGATCACACTTCCATTCACTGCTTTGGTAAATTGCATAGAAACTATGAAACTAAACCTAACTGTTGATGCCATTGTCATAGCGATATCACGGGCCCGAGTTTTGCCACGGCAAGCACCACTCACATTTTCTTCAGGAAATGTACCTCTCTAGTTAGTGGTGCTTGCGAAGCAAAGCACTACTATTATTATCTCACATGCTTATTATTATTTTTCTTTTTCTTTTTCTTCTTCCGTATGAAAGTTTGGCGCGTAACTAGTCCCGCACCGTTTGTCGTAGACCCATGAATGAGGTGTCAAAACGTGCGGCTTGGTCGGGAATGGGGTGCTATGACTTTTCTAAGGGGTCGGTGGTAAATTGCCTCCACAGGGGGCAATTAACTGCCCCAAAAAATCCCATAGACTTAACATTGAAACAAACTTTGATGGATTGTATCGCAGAGTGAGAATTTCATACGGATTTCAAATTTGCCACATTTAAAGAGGCTATCAATCTGTGTCAGATCATACATAGCGAGAGTGTATAAGTTTGTACGCCTCGTGCCTTAAATTTCCCTATTGACATATAACGATAAAGCTGCTCCGTATTGAAGTAGTAAGTAATCACAGTTCCATTAACTGCTTTGGTAACTTTCATAGAACCTATGAAACTGAACCTAACTGTCGATGCCATTGTCATAGCGACACGGGGGCCCGAGTTTTGCCACGGCAAGCACCACTCACATTTTCTTCAGGAAATGTACATATCTAGTATTACTATTACTATTCGCCCTGACAAAACTTCGGCGCGTAACTCGTCCCGCACCGTTTGTCGTAGACCCATGAATGAGGTGTCAAATCGTGCGGCTTATTGGGGAGAGGTGTGCTATGACTTTTCTAAGGGGTGGACGGTAATTTGCCCCCACAGGGGGCAATTAAAAAACCCCAAAAATCCCATAGACTTAACATTGACACCAAATTTGATGGACTGTAGTGCAGAGTGAGAATTTCATAGGAATGTCAAATTTGCCACATTTAAAGAGGCTATCAAGATGTGTCAGATCATACATAGCTAGAATGTATAAGTTTGTACCCCTCGCGCGCATGAGGTCCCGGAATTTTCGCTATTCACATATAATGGTAAAGCTGCTCCACATTGAAGCAGTAAGTGATCACAGTTCCATTCACTGCTTTGGTAACTTGCATAGAAACTATGAAACTAAACCTAACTGTCGATGCCATTGTCATAGCGATATCACGGGCCCGAGTTTTGCCACGGCAAGCACCACTCACATTTTCTTCAGGAAATGTACCTCTCTAGTGTTATATTTACTATTCGTTTTTTTCTTCCTTACAAAAGTTTGGCGCGTAACTAGTCCCGCACCGTTTGTCGTAGACCCATGAATGAGGTGTCAAATCGTGCATCTTAGTCAGGAATGGGGTACTATGACTTTTCTAAGGGGTGCACGGTAATTTGCCCCCACAGGGGGCAATTAAAAAAAAACCAAAATCCCATAGACTTAACATTGAGAGCAAATTTGATGGACTGTAGTGCAGAGTGAGAATTTCATAGGAATGTCAAATTTGCCACATTTAAAGAGGCTATCAAGATGTGTCAGATCATACATAGCAAGAGTGTATAAGTTTGTACCCCTTGTGCACATGAGGTGCCGGAATTTTCCCTATTGACATATAATGGTAAAGCTGCTCCACATTGAAGCAGTAAGTGATCACAGATCCATTAACTGCTTTGGTAACTTTCATAGAACCTATGAAACTGAACCTAACTGTCGATGCCATTGTCATAGAGACACGGGGGCCCGAGTTTTGCCACGGCAAGCACCACTCACATTTTCTTCAGGAAATGTACCTCTCTAGTGTTATATTTACTCTCCGCTTTTTTCTTCCGTACAAAAGTTTGGCGCGTAACTAGTCCCGCACCGTTTGTCGTAGACCCATGAATGAGGTGTCAAAACGTGCGGCTTAGTCGGGAATGGGGTGCTATGACTTTTCTAAGGGGTGCACGGTAATTTGCCCCCACAGGGGGCAATTAAAAAACCCCCAAAATCCCATAGACTTAACATTGAGAGCAAATTTGATGGACTGTAGTGCAGAGTGAGAATTTCATAGGAATGTCAAATTTGCCACATTTAAAGAGGCTATCAAGATGTGTCAGATCATACATAGCAAGAGTGTATAAGTTTGTACCCCTTGTGCACATGAGGTGCCGGAATTTTCCCTATTGACATATAATGGTAAAGCTGCTCCACATTGAAGCAGTAAGTGATCACAGATCCATTAACTGCTTTGGTAACTTTCATAGAACCTATGAAACTGAACCTAACTGTCGATGCCATTGTCATAGAGACACGGGGGCCCGAGTTTTGCCACGGCAAGCACCACTCACATTTTCTTCAGGAAATGTACCTCTCTAGTGTTATATTTACTCTCCGCTTTTTTCTTCCGTACAAAAGTTTGGCGCGTAACATGTCCCGCACCGTTTGTCGTAGACCCATGAATGAGGTGTCAAAACGTGCGGCTTAGTCGGGAATGGGGTGCTATGACTTTTCTAAGGGGTGGACGGTAATTTGCCCCCACAGGGGGCAATTAAAAAAAAACAAAAATCCCATAGACTTAACATTGACAACAAATTTGATGGACTGTAGTGCAGAGTGAGAATTTCATTGGAATGTCAAATTTGCCACATTTAAAGAGGCTATCAAGATGTGTCAGTTCATACATAGCAAGAGTGTATAAGTTTGTACCCCTCGTGCACATGAGGTGCCGGAATTTTCCCTATTGACATATAATGGTAAAGCTGCTTCACATTGAAGCAGTAAGTGATCACAGATCCATTAACTGCTTTGGTAACTTGCATAGATTCTATGAAACTGAACCTAACTGTGGCTGCCATTGTCATAGAGACATGGGGGGCCAGAGTTCGGCCACGGCAAGCACCACTCACATTTTCTTCAGGAAATGTACCTCTCTAGTGTTATATTTACTATCCGCTTTTTTCTTCCGTACAAAACTTTGGCGTGTAACTAGTCCGGCACCGTTTGTCATAGACCCATGAATGAGGTGTCAAATCGTCCGGCTTAGTCGGGAATGGGGTGCTATGACTTTTCTAAGGGGTCGGTGGTAAATTGCCTCCACAGGGGGCAGTTAACTACCCCAAAAAATCCCATAGACTTAACATTGACACCAAATTTGATGGACTGTAGTGCAGAGTGAGAATTTCATAGGAATGTCAAACTTGCCACATTTAAAGAGGCTATCAAGATGTGTCAGATCATACATAGCAAGAGTGTATAAGTTTGTACCCCTCGTGAGGTGCCGGAATTTTCCCTATTGACATATAATGGTAAAGCTGCTCCACATTGAAGCAGTAAGTGATCACAGATCCATTAACTGCTTTGGTAACTTGCGTAGAAACTATGAAACTGAACCTAACTGTCGCTGCCATTGTCATAGAGACATGGGGGGCCAGAGTTCGGCCACGGCAAGCACCACTCACATTTTCTTCAGGAAATGTATCTCTCTAGTGTTATATTTACTATCCGCTTTTTTCTTCCGTACAAAACTTTGGCGCGTAACTAGTCCGGCACCGTTTGTCATAGACCCTTGATTGAGGTGTCAAATCGTCCGGCTTAGTCGGGAATGGGGTGCTATGACTTTTCTAAGGGGTCGGTGGTAAATTGCCTCCACAGGGGGCAATTAACCGCCCCAAAAAGTCCCATAGACTTAACATTGAGAGCAACTTTGACGAATTGTAGCGCGGAGAGGGAATTTTGTAGAGCGGTCAAATTTACCACATTTGTAGAGGTTTGGAACCTGTGTCAGACCATACCCTGCAAGAGGGTATAAGTTCTACCCCCGGGGCAATAGAGCTCCCCAAATTTGCCCCATTGACTTATAATGGGGAATAATTCCCATAGACTTAACATTGATACCAACTTTGACGAATTAAAGCGCAGAGTGAGAATTTGATAGAAATCTTAAGTTTACCAGATTTGAACAGGGTCGCAAGCTGTGTCAGAACATACCCCGCACGAGGGTATAAGTATTTGCCCCCGGGGCAGAAAAGGTGCCCAAATTTGCCCCATTCACAGATAATGCAGATTTTGGCACATAACTACTACAGTATCGTTTGTCGTAGATCCATGAAAGAGGTGTCAAATCATGCGGCGCATTCGGGACAGGGGTGCTTAGACTTTCATGAGGGAGGGGGGTGGTTAATTGCCCCCTTTGGGCACCCGAAAAAATCCCATAGACTTAACATTCATACCAACTTTAACGGATTAAAGCGCAGAGTGAGAATTTGATAGAAATCTGAAGATTACCAGATTTGAAGAGGCTGGCAAGCTGTGTCAGCCAGACCCCGCAAGAGGGTATAAGTTTTACCCCTGGGGGGGGCAACAGGCTCCCAAATTTGCCCCAGTGAAGTATAATGGGGAATTTTGAGTGTAACTACAACTGTATTGTTTGTCGTAGATCCATGAAAGAGATGTCAAATCGTGCGGCTCATTCGGGATTTGGGTGCTCAGACTTTTCTGAGGGGTGGTGGGTTAAAGGGGGCAATTAACCACCCCAAAAAATACCATAGACTTATCATTGATACGAACTTTGACGAATTAAAGCGCAGAGTGGGAATTTCGGAGAAATTTGAAATTTAACACATTTCAAGAGGCTGGCAAGCTGTGTTGGAACATACCCCACACGAGGGTATATGTTTTACCCCCGGGGCAAAACAGGTGCCCAAATTTGCCCCATTCACTTATAATGGGGAATTTGATGCATGATTCATCACTTTTCGTTCATCGTTCACCCATGAAACAGGTGGCAAATTGTGTGCTTCAGTCGGGAATGTATTTTATTTGGGGTTATTCGGGGAAAGGGGGCTTGACATGACTTTTCTAATGGGCGAGGTGTAAACTGCCCCAGGAGGGGGCAATTAACATACAATAGTAATTTCCATAGGAACTTTCAACCTGAATTTAACTGTGGATCCCAGTGTCATAGAGACATGTGGGAGGGCTCATTTTACTCAGGCAGTCAATCAGGCTTTCGCTTTTATCATGATGCTCATAAGCCACGCCCCCTAGCAAAATCATTAGCATGCTGTTAGCATGTTGCTAGCATTATGCTAACAATATTAGCATTTCGCTAGCATTATGATCATTTCATTAGCATGTTGCCAGCATGATGCTAACAATATTAGCATCTCGCTAGCATTATGCTAACTATAATGGCATGTCGCTAATAACATGATTAGAATGTCGCTAACATGATGCTAGAGTGCCTAGCATGTTGCTAGCAAGACGTTTAGCTCATTAGCATGTTGTTAGCATTATGCTAACAATGTTAGCATGTTGCATGCAACATCAGTAGAATGTCGCTAACATGATGTTAGAGTGCTTAGCATGTTGCTACAATGATGTTTAGCTTATTAGCATGTTGCTAGCATTATGCTAACTGTATTAGCATGTTGTTCGCTACATTAATAGTATATGGCTAACAGGATGCTGAAGTGCTTAGGAAGTTGCTAGCATGACTCCAAAGTTTTGCCACGGCAAGCACCACTCACATTTTCTTCAGGAAATGTACCTCTCTAGTGTTATATTTACTATTCACTTTTTTCTTCCTTACAAAAGTTTGGTAATGGTAATAATGGTAATAATGGTACAATAATTTGGTAATAATGGTAAAGCTGCTCCACATTGAAGCAGTAAGTGATCACAGATCCATTAACTGCTTTGGTAACTTGCTTAGAAACTATGAAACTGAACCTAACTGTCGCTGCCATTGTCATAGAGACATGGGGGGCCAGAGTTCGGCCACGGCAAGCACCACTCACATTTTCTTCAGGAAATGTACCTCTCTAGTTAGTGGTGCTTTGCGAAGCAAAGGACTACTATTGTAATCTCACAGGCTTATTAGTGGTGCTTGCAAAGCACTACTATTATAATCTCACAGGCTTATTATTAGTGGTGCTTGCGAAGCAAAGCACTACTATTATTATCTCACAGGCTTATTATTATTTTTCTTTTTCTTTTTCTTCTTCCGTATGAAAGTTTGGCGCGTAACTAGTCCCGCACCGTTTGTCGTAGACCCATGAATGAGGTGTCAAAACGTGCGGCTTGGTCAGGAATGGGGTGCTATGACTTTTCTAAGGGGTCGGTCCCATAGACTTAACATTGAGAGCAACTTTGACGAATTGTAGCGCGGAGAGGGAATTTTGTAGAGTGGTCAAATTTACCACATTTGTAGAGGTTTGGAACCTGTGTCAGACCATACCCCGCAAGAGGGTATAAGTTCTACCCCCGGGGCAATAGAGCTCCCCAAATTTGCCCCATTGACTTATAATGGGGAATAATTCCCATAGACTTAACATTGAGAAAATCTTTCACGGATTGAATTGCCGAGTGAGAATTTGGTACAAATCTCAAATTCACCACATTTCAAGAGGGTTGCAAGCTGTGTCAGAACATACCCCGCACGAGGGTATAAGTATTTGCCCCCGGGGCAGAACAGGTGCCCAAATTTGCCCCATTGACTTATAATGGGGAATTTGATGCATGACTCATCACTTTTTGTTTATCGTACACCTATGAAACAGGTGGCAAATTGTGTGCTTCAGTCGGGAATGTATTTTATTTGGGGTTATTCGGGGAAAGGGGGCTTCACATGACTTTTCTAATGGGCGAGTGCTAAACTGCCCCAGCAGGGGGCAATTAACATACAATAGTAATTTCCATAGGAACTTTTAACCTGAATTTAACTGTGGCTCCCAGTGTCATAGACACATGGGGGAGGGCTCATTTTACTCAGGCAGTCAATCAGGGTTTTGCTTTCATCATGATGCTCATAAGCCACGCCCCCTAGCAAAATCATTAGCATGCTGTTAGCATGTTGCTAACGCGATTAGCATGTTGCTAGCATTATGCTAACAATATTAGCATTTCGCTAGCATTATGATAATTTTATTAGCATGTTGCCAGCATGATGCTAACAATATTAGCATCTCGCTAGCTTTATGCTAACTATATTAGCATGTCGCTAATAACATGATTAGAATGTCGCTAACATGATGCTAGAGTGCCTAGCATGTTGCTAGCAAGTCGTTTAGCTCATTAGCATGTTGTTAGCATTATGCTAACTATATTAGAATGTCGCTAATAACATGATTAGAATGTCGCTAAAATGATGCTAGAGTGCCTAGCATGTTGCTAGCAAGTCGTTTAGCTCATTAGCATGTTGTTAGCATTATGCTAACAATGTTAGCATGTTGCATGCAACATCAGTAGAATGTCGCTAACATGATGTTAGAGTGCTTAGCATGTTGCTACAATGATGTTTAGCTTATTGAAATATAAGAGTAAGATATAAAAGTAAGGCTGCATGATTATTGATTGTGTAATTGAAGTTTTTGTGCTTCTGATTGGCTGAGCAATAGTGTGACACTGCTCAGAGACGGCCTGCACTTGCGCTGCTGATTGGATGAACAATATTGTGACACTGCCCACTTTCCAGAATTCTCCTGAGGTGAGTAGCATTGGTTCATATTTTTCTAACTGCTGCCTGAGGTGAGTAACATCGGTTAACTCCTGCATGTACAAACAAAATTTGAAAAATTAAATGTTCTGTGAAAATCTCTGTAGACTAGCCTTCCCATTCATCAAAACAAGACTAAAAAATGTAAGGCTGCATGATTATTGATCGTGTAACTGATTTTTTTGTGCTTCTGATTAGTTGAGCAATATTGTGACACTGCTCGAAGACGGCCTGCCCTTGCGCTGCTGATTGGCTGAGCAATATTGTGACACTGAACTTTCCAGAATTTTCCTGAGGTGAGTAGCATTGGTTCATATTTTTAACTGCTGTCTGAAGTGAGTAGCATTGCTTGATATTTTTTTTAACTGCTGTCTGAAGTGAGTAGCATTGCTTGATATTTTTTTAACTGCTGTCTGAAGTGAGTAGCATTGCTTCATATTTTTTACTGCTGTCTGAAGTGAGTAGCATTGCTTCATATTTTTTACTGCTGTCTGAAGTGAGTAGCATTGCTTCATATTTTTTACTGATGTCTGAAGTGAGTAGCATTGCTTCATATTTTTAACTGCTGTCTGAAGTGAGTAGCATTGCTATATATATATTTACTGCTGTCTGAAGTGAGTAGCATTGTTTGATTTTTTTTTTACTGCTGTCTGAAGTGAGTAGCATTGCTTCATATTTTTTACTGCTGTCTGAAGTGAGTAGCATTGCTTCATATTTTTTACTGCTGTCTGAAGTGAGTAGCATTGCTTCATATTTTTTACTGCTGTCTGAAGTGAGTAGCATTGCTTCATATTTTTTACTGCTGTCTGAAGTGAGTAGCATTGCTTCATATTTTTTACTGCTGTCTGAAGTGAGTAGCATTGCTTCATATTTTTTACTGCTGTCTGAAGTGAGTAGCATTGCTTCATATTTTTTACTGCTGTCTGAAGTGAGTAGCATTGCTTCATATTTTTTACTGCTGTCTGAAGTGAGTAGCATTGCTTCATATTTTTTACTGCTGTCTGAAGTGAGTAGTATTGCTATATATTTTTTACTGCTGTCTGAAGTGAGTAGCATTGCTATATATATTTTTACTGCTGTCTGAAGTGAGTAGCATTGCTTCATATTTTTTACTGCTGTGTGAAGTGAGTAGCATTGCTATATATTTTTTACTGCTGTCTGAAGTGAGTAGCATTGCTATATATATATTTACTGCTGTCTGAAGTGAGTAGCATTGCTATATATATATATGCTATAAGTTGACCAAAGCTATCCAAAACAAGGGGAAAAAAATAATGAGCGTCATATGTGCACATTTGACTGTGGTTGTAGGAATGTTAGAAATTTAATATAAACTTCATTAAATTCATATATTTAACCCATACAGCTTATTTAATGTCTGTTACGTATAAAATTATGTTTTGCTTCTTGAAGTCACAAGTGTTTTGTTGATTGCCTGTCTCTGTTGAATGCTTTAAATCATTCGCTTGCTTTCTTGCTTTCTTCAGATTAATTTCTTGATTTGAGCTTCAAGTTTCAAGTTTTGAGCTTCATCGCCTGAGCAACTCTTGAGGTTTGTTGCATTATTAGTTTGTAGTACATTTACTGGTGCACTATGCTGGACTCTTGCACTTCCAAAAGTATCATATAAAAAAAAAATTTTTTTTTTTAGGTTTTTGTATTAAACCGATTTGACAATAACTTTTAAACCAGAAATCTGATTTAAATGACCTGTAGAAACACAGTGAAGGAAAACAGACATCTGTTTGCTACACAATTATTCATGGGATAATCAAAAAATAAACAGAGTGTGATCAAGAACCGGACCGTGACCATAGGCCATTTAACTACATATAGTTACAAAATTGCATTGATTTTATTATGACTCAAATTCCAAAACAGTTTATTTAAATACAAATTCAGAAGTTTTAGAGTAAAGTACTACATTGTGTCAATTCACATACATGCGATATGAAATGTGACATGTTAATGTTATGGTAATATGTTAACATGTTAATGAAGTTTGTCCAATTTAATCATCTATATTAAATGAGTTGTCGTGAATTTTATTTATTTTTTCTTTTTATATATTAAAGGATGCCTCGGAAAGGAAAGAGATCCCAAGCTCAAAAACGTCGTTGGCTGAAGGCAGACCTGACTGGACAGGTTAGCATCGGTGATGGTGTGGCCCGGTCTTCTGATGGAGAACAGACAGAAAACGGTGACAACACACGCAGGATTTTTTCACCGCATGCATCTCATTGCCAGAGTGATGCAAGGTATGATGTTTTCTCAAGAAATCATCAATGCTCATGTATAGCTTTGACATTCCTTGCATACCACAGTGAAGGAACTTGCTTCAAACAGCCTGATCTAGACAGAGTGTTAGAGGAGGGGGATGCTTTGTATGTTAGCACTAAAATGCAGCTTATCGCTGAGGGAAGATTCAAACATAATCATCTGAGCATGGACGAAGTACCTCTGAGCATTGCAACTAGTAACCACACTTACAGTGTGCAGAGGTCAGAAGTCTTGAGTGGATACCTGAGAGCCAGAGGAACTGCAGAAATGGAAGATTGGTGGATTCCTCTCAGTGAACGACTTCAGTGTCTTTCAACAGATGTCAGCCATGCATTGCTTCTTCTTTCTCCATCGTTTATCGCTGTGTTCAAAGACAGATCTGGACGATATGGATATTTCGATTCACATTCTGGAACTGCTGAAGGTTTGCCAGATCCTACTGATGATGGAACTGCAGTTATGTCAACTTTCACTGACCTGAATGACTTGACCAACGCAATACTCAAGCTTTTTCACAATCATTCTGATCAAGCAAGCTATGAATTGATGGCTGTGTCATTTAAAATGGAGCAACAGTCTGCAGAAGAGTCCTCATCATCACCTTGTGTGTCACTGCCACAAGTCACTTCACCTCTGCAAAAACCACAAACAAATGCTGGAGCCAGAAGCCAGAAGGTCATAGAGGTCATGAAAAAAAATAAGCTGAAAAGAAATTCGTAGAATTGCGATGCAGAAGAAATGTGCAGGTCCCAAGGAGACACCTCAACATTTTGAAGATCAGAAAAAGAAGAGAAGGGAATATGATAGAGAAAAGTATGCGACTACTTTGCAATTTCGAATGAAGAAGATAGAAGCCAGCAAGGAAAAATATAATCAAGATTGTGTGTTCAGAAACAAAAAGAGAGAGGACATGATCAAGAGGTACAACGCTGATTCTCTCTTTAAGACAAAGAAGAAAGAAACCATGGTCAGGAGGTACCACACAGATGTTCATTTTCAGAAGAAAAGGAAGGACTATGCGGTCAGAAGGTACCACACAGATGCTCTTTTGCAGGAGAAAAAGAAGGACTATGTGGTCAGAAGGTACCACACAGATCTTTGTTTCCAGAAGAAAAAGAAGGACTATGCGGTCAGAAGGTACCACACAGATGCTCTTTTGCAGGAGAAAAAAAAGGACTACGTGGTCAGGAGGTACCACACAGACACTCGTTTTCAGAAGAAATTGAAGGACTACGCAGCCAGGAGGTACCACACAGATGTTCATTTCCAGAAGAAAAAGAAGGACTACGTGGTCAGGAGGTACCACACAGATGCTCTTTTCCAGAACAAAATGAAGGACTACACAGCCAGGAGGTACCACACATATGTTAATTTCCAGAACAAAATGAAGGACTACATGGTCAGGAGGTACCACACAGATGTTCTTTTCCAGAATAAAATGAAACAATACATGGCAAGACGCTATGCAAATGATCCAAAGTTTAGATCCCGTCACATTATACTTTGCACTCTTCAAAAGAAACACAAGAGTCTCACCAATGCTGGATTTCAGATTCTTTATAAGTTGCAATGTGCTTTAAGGATAAAAAGAAAATATAAACCATACATTCATTCCAGCCATGATGCTATAAGCCCACCTGTGTCCAGTAACTTAATACAAACAGCCATATCTGCATTTCGGTGTCAGATTTTGCATGGACCAACTTACATCTGTACAGTCTGTCACAGAGCCTTGTTTCCTAACCAAGTCAAAGTATGTAAGAGAATGAATTACATCAAAGATGTTCAAGTTGCAGAATCTTGCTTAAGCCGGAAATATGTTCATTTTTGTGACTGCACCTGCTCAGATTCTTGTGTCATTCCGGAAGAGAGAAGACAGGAATGGATCTGCCACACTTGCGACAGCCATCTTAAGAAAGGACACATGCCTTCAATTGCGGCAGCTAACAAACTTCAACTGGCACCCATCCCCGCCGAATTAGCCGAATTGAATGTGCTTGAACGTCAGCTTATTGCCAAAATTATACCATTCGCAAAAATGATTGCATTACCTAAAGGACAGCAGAGAGCAGTGCATGGAGCTGTAGTTTGTGTGCCCTCTGAGGTTGAGAAGACCGTCAACTATCTGCCAAGACCTAGTAGTGAGACCCAGCTACTACAGGTAAAGCTGAAAAGACATGTCAATTTTAAAGGATATCAGCACTTCCACACTGTGAATATGCACAATGTGCTAGCAGCTTTAACTGTACTGAAAGCAGTGCATTCGGAATACAAGGACGTCTTCATAAGTGACACTGCCACCTTTGAATTTCCGCCTGATGATGAGGTAGATAATGGAGAGGAGAAACAAGAAGCTGGTGTTTATCAAGAGGATGATCAGAATGTCAGCACAGAAGAAAAAGACGAGCTTAGGCCTGGTCTCACTCTTGACACGTGCATGCAGCCGCTTGACATAGGACAGGAGATCTTATCCTACGGCGAGGGAATCTTCAGCATCGCACCTGCTCAAGGAAAAAGGCCAGTGGGATTTTTCAAAATACCAAAACTGGAAGCCATGGCATTCCCCGTACAGTTCCCTACTGGAGAGAGTACGATTGACGATCCCCGAGAAGTTACATTATCTCCAAGCAGGTATTTCAATGTGAGACTGTTCTGTGTGGATACTCGATTTGCAAAAGACCAAAGTTACCTTTTCTTTGCGCAGTTTGTGACTGAAACACACTTGGCCAGAAACAGTATGTCTATCCAGTTGCGAAAGGGAAAACCTGTTACAAATGATGGACGTAGAATCTCCAACAAGCTGCTTCAGGATGACCTTGAGGTTGAAAGACTGGTCCACAGCCGTGACGCAACAAGGTTCATGCAACCCTTGAGAGGCACTCCATCTTATTGGGAGAAAACACTGAGAGACTTACAGGCAATGATCAGGCAGTTAGGAACTCCTACTTTTTTTTGCACATTTAGTGCTGCTGAAATGCGATGGCCTGAAGTGATAGTGGCAATCAAGGCTCAGCAAGGTGAACAGGTTATCTTTTCAGAGCTTGACTGGATAACAAAATGTGAAATCCTACGAAGTAACCCTGTTACCGTCATGCGGATGTTCGAGAAACGAGTGGATGCGTTAATGACTCGCCTGCTTTTGTCACCTGCTCAACCCATTGGTAAAGTCGAGGATTACTTTTATCGCGTCAAGTTTCAAGCCAGAGGAAGCCCACATATTCATTTAGTGGTTTGGGTAAAAGATGCGCCTGAATTCGAAAATGATTCTGATGAAGATGTGTGTGAATTTGTGGACCGTTACATAACTTGTCAGTTGCCAGACCCTAGCAACGATCCCGAGCTTCACGAAATCGTCAATGAAGTTCAACTTCACAGCAGGAAACACTCAAAATCATGCAAAAAAGGAAACGTTTTGTGTAGATTTGGGTTCCCAAAACTGCCCATGCCTAAGACTGTAATAACTCGACAACAACTACAGTGTTCTGAGGAGGAAGAAGAAAACAGCCAGGAAAACAAAGAGGAAACAAACCAGCTGGACAGAACAAAGTCAAGACGGGAAGCTGCTCGAAGAGCAATGAACAACGCCAGGCTGAAACTTAAGCCATTATGGGATATGCTGAATGATCCCCAAGCCTCCTTTAATAATTTGTCAGATTTGCTGACCAATTGTAATTTGTCCATGGATGATTACATTAAGTACACTAAGGACCTGTCCACCTCCAGTGTGATTTTGCTGAAGCGTGATCCAAAGGAGGCTTGGGTGAATGGATACAATGCGGATTTGCTGAGGGCATGGAATGCTAACATGGACATTCAGTACATTCTTGATTCTTACAGCTGCATCATGTACATGTTGTCCTACATTTCCAAGCCAGAGCATGAAATGAACGATTTCCTGAAGAACGTGATCAAGAGCGTTCGTGAAACAGATGTAAATGAGAAGGAGGTAATGAAACGTATAATGCAGGCGTACTCCAAACACAGACAAGTAAGTGCACAGGAATCTGTAGCACGAATGTGCAGCTTACCAATGAAGAAGTGTTCACGAAGTGTGGTGTTTATACCGACTGATGATGATGCCCTGAAGATGAGTCTGCCCCTCAGTGTCTTGCAAAACAAAGATCCGGATTCAGAGGACGTTTGGATGTCAGGACTAATTGACAAATACAGAGCAAGGCCTCAAACAGAGGAGTTTGAAAACATGTGTCTGGCAGACTTTGCGTCAAACTACCGTGTTGTGTATGGTCAGCAAGAAAAAGGAAAGAATGCTAAGCGACTGCTCAACAACATGGGATTTATTCAGAGGAGAACTGTTGGTAAGCCTGCCATTATCAGATATGCTCGGTTTTCAGAGAAGAAGAAACCGGAAAAGTTTTACGGAAGTTTGGTGAAACTTTATATGCCACACCGCTTTAAAGAACAGCTCAAACCTCAGCATTATCCAACATATGAGGATTTTTACAAAACTGCATTTATGGAACTTGCAGGATATCATGGTCTCCGTTTCCCGGTACAGACAATAGTGAAAGCTAATCAGCAGAAATACGAAAAACACAGCAAAGAAGTGGACGACGCTTTTGAACAGTTGCAAGAGCAAGGACCATGTGAGAATGCTTGGGCAGCTTTTGCCCCTGAAATTGAACTGGTTCGTTTGGATTGTATTGCAGAGCAAGAAGCAATCGATCCTGAAGAAGAGAACGAACAAGATGACGTACCGGAATATCAGGTTCTTCGTGAAGACGGCGTTATTCCACGAATAGAGGCACCACAGATGACTGCTGAATTTGTGAAGAAGTTGTTCAGGAGTCTGAATGAGACACAGGCAGCAATGTTCTACACTGTCCGGCAGTGGTGCCAGAAGCGTGTGTGGGGTCATAATCCCGAACAGTTTTTCTACTTTGTGTCAGGCGGTGCTGGTTGTGGGAAATCGCACGTCATCAAGTGCATACACACAGAAGCCACCAGGATTCTGCGACAACTGCCTCGACTACGTGATGAAGGGGATCTCTCTATGCCTACAGTTCTGTTGAGTGCATTTACTGGAACAGCAGCGTTCAACATTGCTGGAAAAACACTGCATTCCCTTTTAAAACTGCCAAGGAGTTTAAAGCCACCCTATCAAGGACTTGGGAACACCCTTGATGAAGTAAGAGCAGGATTATGCAATGTGGAGATTCTTATTATTGATGAAGTATCCATGATTTCCAAGGACCTGTTTGCCTATGTCAACTGGAGATTTCAACAGATCAAAGGCAGCAAAAAAATGTTTGGAGGAATCTCTTGTTTGGCCGTAGGAGACTTTTTTCAACTGTCACCGCTTGGGAAAGCCAAACCACTCTGCGTGTATGAAGAGGATGTGCTGGACTTCTGGAAGGACAACTTTCAAATGGTTACGCTCATCGAGGTAATGCGTCAAAAAGAAGACCTTGCTTTCGCTGAACTTTTAAACAGACTTCGAGTGAAGCAGAAGACTCAAGCTCTCGAGGAAGAGGATAGAGCTTTGTTGATCCAGGCCATGAAGAACCCGGAAGACTGCTCGCATGATGCTCTACACGTATTTGCCACCAACAAAGAGGTTCACAAGCACAATATCGAAACTGTACAGGCACTTCACACTGACATCATTACAGTTGATGCCGAAGACTACAGGAAGGACCCAAAAACAGGACTGATGAAGAAACTCCACAAACCCGTCATCAGCAAAAGGGACGACCTGCTCGACACCATTCAAGTGGCAGTGGGAGTTTGCGTAATGGTGACTAGAAATCTGGATGTGGAAGATGGCATTGTTAATGGATGTTTTGGCAAAATTGCAAACATTGTCACCAGAACAAAAGATGGAATTGCCACGGTGCAAAGGCTTGGACTTCAGCTGGACAATCCAAATGCAGGTCAAAAACATCGCAAAAAGGGACAAACTGAAGCTGATGCCTTTGTTTACATTGAGAGATCTGAAGAAAATCTGAGGAAAGGAGTGGTTCGTCGACAGTTCCCCATCAAGCTAGCATATGCCTGCACAGCTCACAAGGTTCAAGGAATGACCATGCAGTCTGCTGTAGTGTCGCTAAAGAAGATTTTTGAGCCAGGAATGGCCTATGTTGCCCTCAGCAGAACGACTTCATTGAGCGGATTACATATTACAGACTTTGATGAAAAGAAGATATATGCTGATCCTGACATAACAATCTCTTTGCAAAACATGAGAAGGGCAAAGCTTGAAGGAGTCATGCCACTTCTGCAACATGTAAAGGACAATAGCCAGGACCATACGTTTAAAATCCTTCATCACAACACAGAAGGACTAGCATCCCACATCGAGGATATCAGATGCCATCATGAGCTGCAACTCTCGGATATTCTTTGCTTAATAGAAACCCACCTGTCCGGCTCTTGTATTTCACCCCATCTTCAATTAGACAGATACAAGATGTTTGCACGGAATCGACACATTTCCTACTCAACATATACGGAAATTGCAAAAAAAGACGGTGGTGGAGTTGCAATCTTATGCAAAGAAGACATTCAAGCGCAGCCCCGACAGTACATACAAAATGTCACGGACCTGGAGTTTGTCCTCATCAAAATCGACACTCCAATTGATGCAACAATTGCAGCTGTGTACAGGCCACCACACTACAGTCTGGAGAAATTCAGCCAAACTTAAGGAGCCTTCTCGATTATGTGGATATGATGAAGAATAATCCTGTCATCATCTGTGGAGACTTTAACGAAGACCTCCTTTCTCCTGGAAAAAAAACTATAAAAGAGGTGTTTCAAACAAAGGGCTACACACAACTGATCACAACAGCGACGACTGAAAAGAACACATTGTTGGATCAGATTTACATCTCTCATCCTGACATCTGCATCCAGTCAGGTGTATTACAGACTTACCACAGTTATCACAATCCTGTATACTGCATTTTACGAAAATGAGTTCCTGAGGTTGTTGATAATTGTTTTTGTGGTTGGGGGTTCTGTTTTGCTCTATGGAACCAGGGACACTGAGGTTTAATGACAGTGAGGGTAGTTTAGCCAGCTCCAAGGCAATTTGTAAAAAGTTGAATGATGTTGAGATGTTGAGCACAGCAGCAGTGAGGATCAGTGGCAGGTTCAGAGAAGACGTGAGAGAGCGAGAGCAGCAGGTCCATAAAGGATGCACAAGAATAGTGTGCATCTTCAGCGAGGAAGCAGGCAGTGAGAGCAGCAGGAGGAGTTAGTGAGAAACACACTAACACGAAGAAAGCAAGGTAAAGGGAAAAGCATTAAAATATTGTTGTAGTATATTAAGTAAGATTTCTTTTTTATATTTCAATACAGGTTTTGAAATGTTAGAAGTAGAAATTTACCCTTAAATTTGTGTTCTGCAATCTTTACTGACTGTAGTAAATGCATTCCATCTTTTGTCATTAATGTCAGAGAAGACTTGGGAGAGCGAGAGCAGCAGGACCACAAAGGATGCACAAGAATAGTGTGGTATTTTCAGTGAGGAAGCAGGAAGTGAGCGCAGCAGGAGAGTTAGTGAGAAACACACTAATGTGAAGACAGCAAGGTGAAGGGAGAAGCATTAAGACACTGTTGTAGTATATTTAGTAAGATTTTTTAAAAATATTTCACTCCAATATAGGTTTTGAAATGTTAGAAGTTCAAGTTTACCCTTAAATTTGTGTTCTGCAGTCTTTACTGACTGCAGTAAATGCATTCCATCTTCTGTCATTAATGTTTGCCCTTTTAAAGTTGCAGGAAGAATTTGGATACAATAGCAAGAACGGGACAAGATTCCTCAAGATACAATCTTAAGCTAAGTTTAACCATTTCATTTCACTCAGTGTACTACCTTATAGCATCACCACATGTTCAGAAAAATTTAATCTAATTGTTGATTTTAATGTTTCAGCAACAGTTGAAATGAAGTGAGAACGCCTAAGAAGACCTGTTGACAAGAGGAGCAGATGGCAGTGACTGAGGGATCAAGTGTACTGCGATACCAATGAGGTAAAATATAAAAGTGACAGTAAAACATTTATAACGCAAATTGTGTTTCACAGTGATTGTCCAAAATGGTTGATCACAAATGTCTCTTTCCAGACCATTGTGTTTCATTAGTTCAGTCTTGAAAAATCACAGCAATTCACTTCACAAAACATTTTAAGACATCTTTTTTATCCCCTCCACCTCAGGATATCCAGCCTACTACCATATGCCAGATCCAGCAGCTGACCGAAGATGCTGACTTCGAAGGATGCTTCGAGTGACCCTGCCTGCCTGCTTCGAGCTTCGACCCTGCCTGCCTGCTTCGACTGAGCCTGCCTGCCTGCTTCGACTGAGCCTGCCTGCCTGCTTCGACTGAGCCTGCCTGCCTGCTTCGACTGAGCCTGCCTGCCTGCTTCGACTGAGCCTGCCTGTCTGCTTCGACTGAGCCTGCCTGCTTTGAGTGGACCTGCCTGTTGCGTGTGAGCCCTGCCTGCTTGTTTTTTTGATTATAGAAGATTTAGATATGATCACTGATCTTAATACAAAACATCACAAAACATTTAAAACATTTTTTTTTTTATCTCCTCCACCTCAGGATATGCAGCTCCATGCCAGATCCAGCTGCAGAGCGAAGGGGGATGCTTCGAGTGACCCTGCCTGCCTGCTTCGAGTGACCCTGCCTGCCTGCTTCGAGTGACCCTGCCTGCCTGCTTCGAGTGACCCTGCCTGCCTGCTTCGAGTGACCCTGCCTGCCTGCTTCGACTGACCCTGCCTGCCTGCTTCGACTGAGCCTGCCTGCCTGCTTCGACTGAGCCTGCCTGCCTGCTTCGACTGAGCCTGCCTGCCTGCTTCGACTGAGCCTGCCTGCCTGCTTCGACTGAGCCTGCCTGTCTGCTTCGACTGAGCCTGCCTGCTTTGAGTGAACCTGCCTGTCTGCTTCAACTGAGCCTGCCTGCTTTGAGTGGACCTGCCTGTTGCATGTGAGCCCTGCCTGCTTGTTTTTTTGATTATAGAAGATTTAGATATGATCACTGATCTTAATACAAAACATCAGAAAACATTTAAAACATCTTTTTTTTTTTTTATCTCCTCCACCTCAGGATGTGCAGCTCCATGCCAGATCCAGCTGCAGAGCGAAGGGGGATGCTTCGAGTGACCCTGCCTGCCTCGTGTGAGCCTGCCTGCCTGCTTCGAGTGAGTTCTGCCTGCCTCGTGTGACACTGCCTGTTGCGTGTTAGCCCTGCCTGATTGTTTTTTTTTGGGGGGTTATAAAAGATTTAGATATGTTTAATATGATCACTGATCTTAATACAAAACTGTGGAATAGTCTCCCCAGTGTTGTCCGGGAGCTAGGGACACACTGTCAGTTTAAATCTAGACTAAAGACTCATCTCTTCAGCATTGTATACGCTTAGTTCTATGGTTCTACCTTATATGATGTAATATATATGATGGTTCTATGTTATGTTTATGGTTCTATTTCAGTTAAAATATGAAGCAATATAAATACATAAATTTGTATATATTCTACATCCTGTTTATAGCGGTGTGAGTTATAAATGCAATCAGTTTCACTGTTTTTTTTTTGTTGTTGTTGTTTTTTATCCACTGTTGGCTTGCTTTCTGGGAGACTTCTGTGATTAGCTTTTAGCTTAACTTAGAGTTTTTTTGTGTATTACATTAATAATGCTTTCATTGTTATGCTTATGTTATTGTGCTATTTTTCTTTATATTATTTGTCTTTATTCAATGTAAAGCTGCTTTGTGAAAAGCACTATTTAAATGAATTAGAATTGCATTTGAATTGAATTATAAATTGGTTTAGTTCATGAAATGATTTGTCTGAATTTCAAAGTATGTTTATATTTTATATATGCAATAATTAAAATGCTTATAAATACTGTAAATACCAATTTTCCATCATATTATGATGACCATCGTTTGTAGTAACTTAAGTTCACAATGTAATGTTGGTTTTGTTATTTACTGTAAGATGACTTGTGATTTAAAGAATTACTAATAAATAGTGCAACTGTTGAAAGTCTTTGTATATTTTCTCAAAAGATTTCAGGTAAAGTTAAGAAAATATCTTGTCTTCTAATGACTATTGATAATAGGTGTGGATAAAAAAAAGTATATTTGGATCAAAGGAATGTGGCTAGGCAAGTTGTATAAAGGTTTAATAATGGTGATATAAAAACAAAAGAATGATAAGCCATGATCAAGAGAGAAATCAGAAAATATGAATAGAAGCAATATTGTCTTACTGTAACATCTCTGATATACCAGCACTCCATGTTTTTCACAGAGAAATGAAGGAAACATTGTAATACTGGGGCCAGAGTTCGGCCACGGCAAGCACCACTCACATTTTCTTCAGGAAATGTACCTCTCTAGTTTTTCTTATTCTTCTTCCGTACAAAAGTTTGGCGCGTAACTAGTCCCGCACCGTTTGTCGTAGACCCATGAATGAGGCATCAAAACGTGCGGCTTGGTCGGGAATGGGGTGCTATGACTTTTCTAAGGGGTCCGCGGTTAATTGCCCCCCACCCCAAAAGATACCATAGACTTAACATTGATACCAACTTTGACGAATTAAAGCGCAGAGTGGGAATTTCGGAGAAATTTGAAATTTAACACATTTCAAGAGGCTGGCAAGCTGTGTTGGAACATACCCCACACGAGGGTATATGTTTTACCCCCGGGGCAAAACAGGTGCCCAAATTTGCCCCATTGACTTATAATGGGGTATTTGATGCATGACTCATGACTTTTCGTTCATCGTACACCCATGAAACAGGTGGCAAATTGTGTGCTTCATTCGGGAATGTATTTTGTTCGGGGTTATTCGGGGAAAGGGGGCTTCACATGACTTTTCTAATGGGCGAGGTGAAAACTGCCCCAGCAGGGGGCAATTAACATACAATAGTAATTTCCATAGGAACTTTTAACCTGAATTTAACTGTGGATCCCAGTGTCATAGAGACATGGGGGAGGGCTCATTTTACTCAGGCAGTCAATCAGGGTTTCGCTTTTATCATGATGCTCATAAGCCACGCCCCCTAGCAAAATCATTAGCATGCTGTTAGCATGTTGCTAACGCGATTAGCATGTTGCTAGCATTATGCTAACAATATTAGCATTTCGCTAGCATTATTATAATTTCATTAGCATGTTGCCAGCATGATGCTAACAATATTAGCATCTCGCTAGCATTATGCTAACTATATTAGCATGTCGCTAATAACATGATTAGAATGTCGCTAACATGATGCTAGAGTGGCTAGCATGTTGCTAGCAAGTCGTTTAGCTCATTAGCATGTTGTTAGCATTATGCTAACTATATTAGCATGTCGCTAATAACATGATTAGAATGTCGCTAACATGATGCTAGAGTGCCTAGCATGTTGCTAGCAAGTCGTTTAGCTCATTAGCATGTTGTTAGCATTATGCTAACTATATTAGCATGTCGCTAATAATGTGATTAGAATGTCGCTAACATGATGCTAGAGTGCCTAGCATGTTGCTAGCAAGTCGTTTAGCTCATTAGCATGTTGTTAGCATTATGCTAACAATGTTAGCATGTTGCATGCAACATCAGTAGAATGTCGCTAACATGATGCTAGAGTGCCTAGCATGTTGCTACAATGATGTTTAGCTTATTAGCATGTTGCTAGCATTATGCTAACTATATTAGCATGTTGTTCGCTACAGGATGCTGGAGTGCTTAGGAAGTTGCTAGCATGACTCCAAAGTTTTGCCACGGCAAGCACCACTCACATTTTCTTCAGGAAATGTACCTCTCTAGTTAGTGGTGCTTGCGAAGCGAAGCACTACTATTATAATCTCACAGGCTTATTAGTGGTGCTTGCGAAGCAAAGCACTACTATTATTATCTCACAGGCTTATTATTATTTTTTTTTTCTTTTTCTTTTTCTTCTTCCGTATGAAAGTTTGGCGCGTAACTAGTCCCGCACCGTTTGTCGTAGACCCATGAATGAGGTGTCAAAACGTTGGCTTGGTCGGGAATGGGGTGCTATGACTTTTCTAAGGGGTCGGCGGTTAATTGCCCCTCAGGGGGCAATTAACCGCCCCAAAAAGTCCCATAGACTTAACATTGAGAGCAACTTTGACGAATTGCAGCGCGGAGAGGGAATTTTGGAAAATGCTCGAATTTAACACATTTGTAGAGGTTTGCAAGCTGTGTCACACCATACCCCGCAAGAGGGTATAAGTTCTACCCCTGGGGCAATAGAGCCCCCCAAATTTGCCCCATTGACTTATAATGGGGAAAAACTCCCATAGACTTAACATTGAGAAAAACTTTCACGGATTGAATTGCCGAGTGAGAATTTGGTACAAATCTCAAATTCACCACATTTGAAGAGCATACCCCACAGGAGGGTATAAGTTTTGCCCCCGGGGCAGAAAAGGTGCCCAAATTTGCCCCATTCACATATAATGCAGATTTTGGCACATAACTACTACAGTATTGTTTGTCGTAGATCCATGAAAGAGGTGTCAAATCATGCGGCTCATTCGGGACAGGGGTGCTCAGACTTTCATGTTCAAAAAATACCATACACTTAACATTGATACCAACTTTGACGAATTAAAGCGCAGAGTGAGAATTTGATAGAAATCTGAAGTTTACCAGATTTGAAGAGGGTCGCAAGCTGTGTCAGAACATACCCCACAGGAGGGTATAAGTTTTGCCCCCGGGGCAGAAAAGGTGCCCAAATTTGCCCCATTCACAGATAATGCAGATTTTGGCACATAACTACTACAGTATTGTTTGTCGTAGATCCATGAAAGAGGTGTCAAATCATGCGGCGCATTCGGGACATGGGTGCTTAGACTTTCATCACGGAGGGGAGTGGTTAATTGCCCCCAAAGGGGGGCAATTAACCACCCCAAAAGATACCACAGACCTAACATTGATACCAACTTTGACGAATTAAAGCGCAGAGTGGGAATTTCGGAGAAATTTGAAAGTTAACACATTTCAAGAAGCTGGCAAGCTGTGTTGGAACATACCCCACACGAGGGTATATGTTTTACCCCCGGGGCAAAACAGGTGCCCAAATTTGCCCCATTCACTTATAATGGGGAATTTGATGCATGACTCATGACTTTTCGTTCATCGTACACCCATGAAACAGGTGGCAAATTGTGTGCTTCATTCGGGAATGTTTTTTATTTGGGGTTATTCGGGGAAAGGGGGCTTCGCATGACTTTTCTAATGGGCGAGGTGTAAACTGCCCCAGCAGGGGGCAATCAACATACAATAGTAATTTCCATAGGAACTTTTAACCTGAATTTAACTGTGGATCCCAGTGTCATAGAGACATGGGGGAGGGCTCATTTTACTCAGGCAGTCAATCAGGCTTTCGCTTTTATCATGATGCTCATAAGCCACGCCCCCTAGCAAAATCATTAGCATGCTGTTAGCATGTTGCTAACGCGATTAGCATGTTCCTAGCATTATGCTAACAATATTAGCATTTCGCTAGCATTATGACAATTTCATTAGCATGTTGCCAGCATGATGCTAACAATATTAGCATCTCGCTAGCATTATGCTAACTATATTAGCATGTCGCTAATAACATGATTAGAATGTCGCTAACATGATGCTAGAGTGCCTAGCATGTTGCTAGCAAGTCGTTTAGCTCATTAGCATGTTGTTAGCATTATGCTAACTATATTAGCATGTTGCTAATAACATGATTAGAATGTCGCTAACATGATGCTAGAGTGCCTAGCATGTTGCTAGCAAGTCGTTTAGCTCATTAGCATGTTGTTAGCATTATGCTAACTATATTAGCATGTTGCTAATAACATGATTAGAATGTCGCTAACATGATGCTAGAGTGCCTAGCATGTTGCTAGCAAGTCGTTTAGCTCATTAGCATGTTGTTAGCATTATGCTAACAATGTTAGCATGTTGCATGCATCATCAGTAGAATGTCGCTGTTAGAGTGCTTAGCATGTTGCTACAATGATGTTTAGCTTATTAGCATGTTGCTAGCATTATGCTAACTATATTAGCATGTTGTTCGCTACATTAATAGTATATGGCTAACAGGATGCTGGAGTGCTTAGGAAGTTGCTAGTATGACTCCAAAGTTTTGCCACGGCAAGCACCACTCACATTTTCTTCAGGAAATGTACCTCTCTAGTGTTATATTTACTATTCTCTTTTTTCTTCCGTACAAAACTTTGGCGCGTAACTAGTCCCGCACCGTTTGTCATAGACCCATGAATGAGGTGTCAAATCGTGCGTCTTAGTCGGGAATGGGGTGCTATGACTTTTCTAAGGGGTGGACGGTAATTTGCCCCCACAGGGGGCAATTAAAAAAACCCAAAAATCCCATAGACTTAACATTGACACCAATTTTGATGGACTGTAGTGCAGAGTGAGAATTTCATAGGAATGTCAAATTTGCCACATTTAAAGAGGCTATCAAGATGTTTCAGATCATACATAGCAAGAGTGTATAAGTTTGTACCCCTCGTGCACATGAGGTGCCGGAATTTTCCCTATTGAGATATAATGGTAAAGCTGCTCCACATTCAAGCGGTAAGTCATCACAGATCCATTAACTGCTTTGGTAACTTGCATAGAAACTACGAAACTGAACCTAACTGTCGATGCCATTGTCATAAAGACATGGGGCCAGAGTTCGGCCACGACAAGCACCACTCACATTTTCTTCAGGAAATGTACCTCTCTAGTGTGTTATATTTACTATCCGCTTTTTTCTTCCGTACAAAAGTTTGGCACGTAACTAGTCCGGCACCGTTTGTCATAGACCCATGAATGAGGTGTCAAATCGTGCGGCTTAGTCGGGAATGGGGTGCTATGACTTTTCTAAGGGGTCGGTGGTAAATTGCCTCCACAGGGGGCAAGTAACTGCCCGTAAAAAATCCCATAGACTTAACATTGAAACAAACTTTGATGGACTGTAGTGCAGAGTGAGATTTTCATAGGAATGTCAAATTTGCCACATTTAAAGAGGCTATCAAGATGTGTCAGATCATACATAGCAAGAGTGTATAAGTTTGTACCCCTCGCGCGCATGAGGTGTCGGAATTTTCCCTATTGACATATAATGGTAAAGCTGTTCCACATTGAAGCAGTAAGTGATCACAGATCCATTAACTCCTTTGGTAACTTGCGTAGAAATTATGAAACTGAACCTAACTGTCATAGAGACATGGGGGGCCCGAGTTTTGCCTCGGCAAGCACCACTCACATTTTTTTCAGGAAATGTACCTCTCTAGTTCTTTTTCTACTTCTTCTTCTTCTTCCGTATGAAATTTCGGCGCGTAACTAGTCCCGCACCGTTTGTCGTAGACCCATGAATGAGGTGTCAAAACATGCGGCTTGGTCGGGAATGGGGTGCTATGACTTTTCTAAGGGGTCGGCGGTTAATTGCCCCCACAGGGGGTAATTAACCGCCCCAAAAATCCCATAGACTTAGCATTGAGAGCAACTTTGACGGATTGTAGCGCAGAGAAGGAATTTTGTAGAGAGGTCAAATTTACCACATTTGTAGAGGTTTGGAACCTGTGTCAGACCATACCCCGCAAGAGGGTATAAGTTCTACCCCCGGGGCAATAGAGCTCCCCAAATTTGCCCCATTGACTTATAATGGGGAATAATTCCCCTAGACTTAACATTGAGAAAAACTTTCACGGATTGAATTGCCGAGTGAGAATTTGGTACAAATCTCAAATTCACCACATTTCAAGAGGGTCGCAAGCTGTGTCAGAACATACCCCGCACGAGGGTATAGGTATTTGCCCCCGGGGCAGAAAAGGTGCCCAAATTTGCCCCATTCACATATAATGCAGATTTTGGCACATAACTACTACAGTATCGTTTGTCGTAGATCCATGAAAGAGGTGTCAAATCATGCGGCTCATTCGGGACAGGGGTCCTTAGACTTTCATGAGGGGGGGGGGGGGGTTAATTGCCCCCGACCCCAAAAAATACCATAGACTTAACATTGATACCAACGAATTAAAGCGCAGAGTGAGAATTTGATAGAAATCTGAAGTTTACCAGATTTGAAGAAGGTCGCAAGCTGTGTCAGAACATTTAACACATTTCAAGAGGCTGGCAAGCTGTGTTGGAACATACCCCACACGAGGGTATATGTTTTACCCCCGCGGCAAAACAGGTGCCCAAATTTGCCCCATTGACTTATAATGGGGAATTTGTTGCATGACTCATCACTTTTCGTTCATCGTACACCCATGAAACAGGTGGCAAATTGTGTGCTTCATTCAGGAATGTATTTTGTTCGGGTTTATTCGGGGAAAGGGGGCTCCACATGACTTTTCTAATGGGCGAGGTGTAAACTGCCCCAGCAGGGGGCAATTAACATACAATAGTAATTTCCACAGGAACTTTTAACCTGAATTTAACTGTGGATCCCAGTGTCATAGAGACATGGGGGAGGGCTCATTTTACTCAGGCAGTCAATCAGGCTTTCGCTTTTATCATGATGCTCATAAGCCACGCCCCCTAGCAAAATCATTAGCATGCTGTTAGCATGTTGCTAACGCGATTAGCATGTTGCTAGCATTATGCTAACAATATTAGCATTTTGCTAGCATTATGATTATTTCTTTAGCATGTTGCCAGCATGATGCTAACAATATTAGCATCTCGCTAGCATTATGCTAACTATATTAGCATGTCGCTAATAACATGATTAGAATGTCGCTAACATGATGCTAGAGTGCCTAGCATGTTGCTAGCAAGTCGTTTAGCTCATTAGCATGTTGTTAGCATTATGCTAACTATATTAGCATGTCGCTAATAACATGATTAGAATGTCGCTAACATGATGCTAGAGTGCCTAGCATGTTGCTAGCAAGTCGTTTAGCTCATTAGCATGTTGTTAGCATTATGCTAACAATGTTAGCATGTTGCATGCAACATCAGTAGAATGTCGCTAACATGATGCTAGAGTGCCTAGCATGTTGCTACAATGATGTTTAGCTTATAAGCATGTTGCTAGCATTATGCTAACTATATTAGCATGTTGTTCGCTACAGGATGCTGGAGTGCTTAGGAAGTTGCTAGCATGACTCCAAAGTTTTGCCACGGCAAGCACCACTCACATTTTCTTCAGGAAATGTACCTCTCTAGTTAGTGGTGCTTGCGAAGCGAAGCACTACTATTATAATCTCACAGGCTTATTAGTGGTGCTTGCGAAGCAAAGCACTACTATTATTATCTCACAGGCTTATTATTATTTTTCTTTTTCTTTTTCTTCTTCCGTATGAAAGTTTGGCGCGTAACTAGTCCCGCACCGTTTGTCGTAGACCCATGAATGAGGTGTCAAAACGTGTGGCTTGGTCGGGAATGGGGTGCTATGACTTTTCTAAGGGGTCGGCGGTTAATTGCCCCCACAGGGGGCAATTAACCGCCCCAAAAAGTCCCATAGACTTAACATTGAGAGCAACTTTGACGAATTGCAGCACGGAGAGGGAATTTTGGAAAATGCTCGAATTTAACACATTTGTAGAGGTTTGCAAGCTGTGTCACACCATACCCCGCAAGAGGTTATAAGTTTATAAGATGGTATGATGGTATGAGGTTATAAGAGGGTATAAGTTCTACCCCTGGGGCAATAGAGCCCCCCAAATTTGCCCCATTGACTTATAATGGGGAAAAACTCCCATAGACTTAACATTGAGAAAAACTTTCACGGATTGAATTGCCGAGTGAGAATTTGGTACAAATCTCAAATTCACCACATTTGAAGCTGTGTCAGAACATACCCCACAGGAGGGTATAAGTTTTGCCCCCGGGGCAGAAAAGGTGCCCAAATTTGCCCCATTCACATATAATGCAGATTTTGGCACATAACTACTACAGTATCGTTTGTCGTAGATCCATGAAAGAGGTGTCAAATCATGCGGCTCATTCGGGACAGGGGTGCTTAGACTTTCATGAGGGGGGGGGGTGGTTAATTGCCCCCGACCCCAAAAAATACCATAGACTTAACACTGATACCAACTTTGACGAATTAAAGCGCAGAGTGAGAATTTGATAGAAATCTGAAGTTTACCAGATTTGAAGAGGGTCGCAAGCTGTGTCAGAACATACCCCGCACGAGGGTATAAGTATTTGCCCCCGGGGCAGAAAAGGTGCCCAAATTTGCCCCATTCACAGATAATGCAGATTTTGGCACATAACTACTACAGTATCGTTTGTCGTAGATCCATGAAAGAGGTGTCAAATCATGCGGCGCATTCGGGACATGGGTGCTTAGACTTTCATCACGGAGGGGGGTGGTTAATTGCCCCCAAAGGGGGCAATTAACCACCCCAAAAGATACCACAGACCTAACATTGATACCAACTTTGACGAATTAAAGCGCAGAGTGGGAATTTCGGAGAAATTTGAAATTTAACACATTTCAAGAAGCTGGCAAGCTGTGTTGGAACATACCCCACACGAGGGTATATGTTTTACCCCCGGGGCAAAATTATGCTAACAATGTTAGCATGTTGCATGCATCATCAGTAGAATGTCGCTAACATGATGTTAGAGTGCTTAGCATGTTGCTACAATGATGTTTAGCTTATTAGCATGTTGCTAGCATTATGCTAACTATATTAGCATGTTGTTCGCTACATTAATAGTATATGGCTAACAGGATGCTGGAGTGCTTAGGAAGTTGCAAGTATGACTCCAAAGTTTTGCCACGGCAAGCACCACTCACATTTTCTTCAGGAAATGTACCTCTCTAGTGTTATATTTACTATCCGCTTTTTTCTTCCGTACAAAACTTTGGCGCGTAACTAGTCCGGCACCGTTTGTCATAGACCCATGAATGAGGTGTCAAATCGTCCGGCTTAGTCGGGAATGGGGTGCTATGACTTTTCTAAGGGGTCGGTGGTAAATTGCCTCCACAGGGGGCAGTTAACTACCCCAAAAAATCCCATAGACTTAACATTAACACCAAATTTGATGGACTGTAGTGCAGAGTGAGAATTTCATAGGAATGTCAAACTTGCCACATTTAAAGGGGCTATCAAGATGTGTCAGATCATACATAGCAAGAGTGTATAAGTTTGTACCCCTCGTGAGGTGCCGGAATTTTCCCTATTGACATATAATGGTAAAGCTGCTCCACATTGAAGCAGTAAGTGATCACACTTCCATTCACTGCTTTGGTAAATTGCATAGAAACTATGAAACTAAACCTAACTGTTGATGCCATTGTCATAGCGATATCACGGGCCCGAGTTTTGCCACGGCAAGCACCACTCACATTTTCTTCAGGAAATGTACCTCTCTAGTTAGTGGTGCTTGCGAAGCAAAGCACTACTATTATTATCTCACAGGCTTATTATTATTTTTCTTTTTCTTTTTCTTCTTCCGTATGAAAGTTTGGCGCGTAACTAGTCCCGCACTGTTTGTCGTAGACCCATGAATGAGGTGTCAAAACGTGCGGCTTGGTCGGGAATGGGGTGCTATGACTTTTCTAAGGGGTCGGTGGTAAATTGCCTCCACAGGGGGCAATTAACTGCCCCAAAAAATCCCATAGACTTAACATTGAAACAAACTTTGATGGATTGTATCGCAGAGTGAGAATTTCATACGGATTTCAAATTTGCCACATTTAAAGAGGCTATCAATCTGTGTCAGATCATACATAGCGAGAGTGTATAAGTTTGTACGCCTCGTGCCTTAAATTTCCCTATTGACATATAACGATAAAGCTGCTCCGTATTGAAGTAGTAAGTAATCACAGTTCCATTAACTGCTTTGGTAACTTTCATAGAACCTATGAAACTGAACCTAACTGTCGATGCCATTGTCATAGCGACACGGGGGCCCGAGTTTTGCCACGGCAAGCACCACTCACATTTTCTTCAGGAAATGTACCTCTCTAGTGTTATATTTACTATTCGCTTTTTTCTTCCTTACAAAAGTTTGGCGCGTAACTAGTCCCGCACCGTTTGTCGTAGACCCATGAATGAGGTGTCAAATCGCGCGTCTTAGTCGGGAATGGGGTGCTATGACTTTTCTAAGAGGTGGACGGTAATTTGCCCCCACAGGGGGCAATTAAAAAAACCCCAAAATCCCATAGACTTAACATTGACACCAAATTTGATGGACTGTAGTGCAGAGTGAGAATTTCATAGGAATGTCAAATTTGCCACATTTAAAGAGGCTATCAAGATGTGTCAGATCATACATAGCTAGAATGTATAAGTTTGTACCCCTCGCGCGCATGAGGTCCCGGAATTTTCGCTATTCACATATAATGGTAAAGCTGCTCCACATTGAAGCAGTAAGTGATCACAGTTCCATTCACTGCTTTGGTAACTTGCATAGAAACTATGAAACTAAACCTAACTGTCGATGCCATTGTCATAGCGATATCACGGGCCCGAGTTTTGCCACGGCAAGCACCACTCACATTTTCTTCAGGAAATGTACCTCTCTAGTGTTATATTTACTATTCGTTTTTTTCTTCCTTACAAAATGGGGTACTATGACTTTTCTAAGGGGTGCACGGTAATTTGCCCCCACAGGGGGCAATTAAAAAAAACCCAAAATCCCATAGACTTAACATTGAGAGCAAATTTGATGGACTGTAGTGCAGAGTGAGAATTTCATAGGAATGTCAAATTTGCCACATTTAAAGAGGCTATCAAGATGTGTCAGATCATACATAGCAAGAGTGTATAAGTTTGTACCCCTTGTGCACATGAGGTGCCGGAATTTTCCCTATTGACATATAATGGTAAAGCTGCTCCACATTGAAGCAGTAAGTGATCACAGATCCATTAACTGCTTTGGTAACTTGCATAGAAACTATGAAACTGAACCTAACTGTCGCTGCCATTGTCATAGAGACATGGGGGGCCAGAGTTCGGCCACGGCAAGCACCACTCACATTTTCTTCAGGAAATGTACCTCTCTAGTGTTATATTTACTATCCGCTTTTTTCTTCCGTACAAAAGTTTGGCGCGTAACTAGTCCCACACCGTTTGTCGTAGACCCATGAATGAGGTGTCAAATCGTGCATCTTAGTCAGGAATGGGGTGCTATGACTTTTCTAAGGGGTGCAGGTAATTTGCCCCCACAGGGGGCAATTAAAAAACCCCCAAAATCCCATAGACTTAACATTGAGAGCAAATTTGATGGACTGTAGTGCAGAGTGAGAATTTCATAGGAATGTCAAATTTGCCACATTTAAAGAGGCTATCAAGATGTGTCAGATCATACATAGCAAGAGTGTATAAGTTTGTACCCCTTGTGCACATGAGGTGCCGGAATTTTCCCTATTGACATATAATGGTAAAGCTGCTCCACATTGAAGCAGTAAGTGATCACAGATCCATTAACTGCTTTGGTAACTTGCATAGAAACTATGAAACTGAACCTAACTGTCGCTGCCATTGTCATAGAGACATGGGGGGCCAGAGTTCGGCCACGGCAAGCACCACTCACATTTTCTTCAGGAAATGTACCTCTCTAGTGTTATATTTACTATCCGCTTTTTTCTTCCGTACAAAAGTTTGGCGCGTAACTAGTCCCGCACCGTTTGTCGTAGACCCATGAATGAGGTGTCAAAACGTGCGGCTTAGTCGGGAATGGGGTGCTATGACTTTTCTAAGGGGTGCACGGTAATTTGCCCCCACAGGGGGCAATTAAAAAACCCCCAAAATCCCATAGACTTAACATTGAGAGCAAATTTGATGGACTGTAGTGCAGAGTGAGAATTTCATAGGAATGTCAAATTTGCCACATTTAAAGAGGCTATCAAGATGTGTCAGATCATACATAGCAAGAGTGTATAAGTTTGTACCCCTTGTGCACATGAGGTGCCGGAATTTTCCCTATTGACATATAATGGTAAAGCTGCTCCACATTGAAGCAGTAAGTGATCACAGATCCATTAACTGCTTTGGTAACTTTCATAGAACCTATGAAACTGAACCTAACTGTCGATGCCATTGTCATAGAGACACGGGGGCCCGAGTTTTGCCACGGCAAGCACCACTCACATTTTCTTCAGGAAATGTACCTCTCTAGTGTTATATTTACTCTCCGCTTTTTTCTTCCGTACAAAAGTTTGGCGCGTAACTAGTCCCGCACCGTTTGTCGTAGACCCATGAATGAGGTGTCAAAACGTGCGGCTTAGTCGGGAATGGGGTGCTATGACTTTTCTAAGGGGTGGACGGTAATTTGCCCCCACAGGGGGCAATTAAAAAAAAACAAAAATCCCATAGACTTAACATTGACAACAAATTTGATGGACTGTAGTGCAGAGTGAGAATTTCATTGGAATGTCAAATTTGCCACATTTAAAGAGGCTATCAAGATGTGTCAGTTCATACATAGCAAGAGTGTATAAGTTTGTACCCCTCGTGCACATGAGGTGCCGGAATTTTCCCTATTGACATATAATGGTAAAGCTGCTTCACATTGAAGCAGTAAGTGATCACAGATCCATTAACTGCTTTGGTAACTTGCATAGATTCTATGAAACTGAACCTAACTGTGGCTGCCATTGTCCTAGAGACATGGGGGGCCAGAGTTCGGCCACGGCAAGCACCACTCACATTTTCTTCAGGAAATGTACCTCTCTAGTGTTATATTTACTATCCGCTTTTTTCTTCCGTACAAAACTTTGGCGCGTAACTAGTCCGGCACCGTTTGTCATAGACCCTTGATTGAGGTGTCAAATCGTCCGGCTTAGTCGGGAATGGGGTGCTATGACTTTTCTAAGGGGTCGGTGGTAAATTGCCTCCACAGGGGGCAATTAACTACCCCAAAAAATCCCATAGACTTAACATTGAAACCAACTTTGACGGATTGTAGCACAGAGTGAGAATTTCATGGGAATTTAAAATTTGCCACATTTAAAGAGGCTATCAAGCTGTGTCAGATCATACATAGCTAGAGTGTATAAGTTTGTACCCCTCGCGCGCATGAGGTCCCGGAATTTTCCCCATTGACATATAATGGTAAAGCTGCTCCACATTGAAGCAGTAAGTGATCACAGTTCCATTCACTGCTTTGGTAACTTGCATAAAAACTATGAAACTAAACCTAACTGTTGATGCCATTGTCATAGCGATATCACGGGCCCGAGTTTTGCCACGGCAAGCACCACTCACATTTTCTTCAGGAAATGTACCTCTCTAGTTAGTGGTGCTTGCGAAGCGAAGCACTACTATTATAATCTCACAGGCTTATTCTTTTTCTTTTTCTTCTTCTTCTTCTTCCGTACAAAAGTTTGGCGCGTAACTAGTCCCACACCGTTTGTCGTAGACCCATGAATGAGGTGTCAAAACGTGCGGCTTGGTCGGGAATGGGGTGCTATGACTTTTCTAAGGGGTCGGTCCCATAGACTTAACATTGAGAGCAACTTTGACGAATTGTAGCACGGAGAGGGAATTTTGTAGAGTGGTCAAATTTACCACATTTGTAGAGGTTTGGAACCTGTGTCAGACCATACCCCGCAAGAGGGTATAAGTTCTACCCCCGGGGCAATAGAGCTCCCCAAATTTGCCCCATTGACTTATAATGGGGAATAATTCCCATAGACTTAACATTGAGAAAAACTTTCACGGATTGAATTGCCGAGTGAGAATTTGGTACAAATCTCAAATTCACCACATTTCAAGAGGGTTGCAAGCTGTGTCAGAACATACCCCGCACGAGGCTATAAGTATTTGCCCCCGGGGCAGAAAAGGTGCCCAAATTTGCCCCATTGACTTATAATGGGGAATTTGATGCATGACTCATCACTTTTTGTTTATCGTACACCTATGAAACAGGTGGCAAATTGTGTGCTTCAGTCGGGAATGTATTTTATTTGGGGTTATTCGGGGAAAGGGGGCTTCACATGACTTTTCTAATGGGCGAGTGCTAAACTGCCCCAGCAGGGGGCAATTAACATACAATAGTAATTTCCATAGGAACTTTTAACCTGAATTTAACTGTGGCTCCCAGTGTCATAGACACATGAATCATTAGCATGCTGTTAGCATGTTGCTAACGCGATTAGCATGTTGCTAGCATTATGCTAACAATATTAGCATTTCGCTAGCATTATGATAATTTTATTAGCATGTTGCCAGCATGATGCTAACAATATTAGCATCTCGCTAGCATTATGCTAACTATATTAGCATGTCGCTAATAACATGATTAGAATGTCGCTAACATGATGCTAGAGTGCCTAGCATGTTGCTAGCAAGTCGTTTAGCTCATTAGCATGTTGTTAGCATTATGCTAACTATATTAGAATGTCGCTAATAACATGATTAGAATGTCGCTAAAATGATGCTAGAGTGCCTAGCATGTTGCTAGCAAGTCGTTTAGCTCATTAGCATGTTGTTAGCATTATGCTAACAATGTTAGCATGTTGCATGCAACATCAGTAGAATGTCGCTAACATGATGTTAGAGTGCTTAGCATGTTGCTACAATGATGTTTAGCTTATTGAAATATAAGAGTAAGATATAAAAGTAAGGCTGCATGATTATTGATTGTGTAATTGAAGTTTTTGTGCTTCTGATTGGCTGAGCAATAGTGTGACACTGCTCAGAGACGGCCTGCACTTGCACTGCTGATTGGATGAACAATATTGTGACACTGCCCACTTTCCAGAATTCTCCTGAGGTGAGTAGCATTGGTTCATATTTTTCTAACTGCTGCCTGAGGTGAGTAACATCGGTTAACTCCTGCATGTACAAACAAAATTTGAAAAATTAAATGTTCTGTGAAAATCTCTGTAGACTAGCCTTCCCATTCATCAAAACAAGACTAAAAAATGTAAGGCTGCATGATTATTGATTGTGTAACTGATTTTTTTGTGCTTCTGATTAGTTGAGCAATATTGTGACACTGCTCGAAGACGGCCTGCCCTTGCGCTGCTGATTGGCTGAGCAATATTGTGACACTGAACTTTCCAGAATTTTCCTGAGGTGAGTAGCATTGGTTCATATTTTTAACTGCTGTCTGAAGTGAGTAGCATTGCTTCATATTTTTTACTGCTGTCTGAAGTGAGTAGCATTGCTTCATATTTTTTACTGCTGTCTGAAGTGAGTAGCATTGCTTCATATTTTTTACTGCTGTCTGAAGTGAGTAGCATTGCTTCATATTTTTTACTGCTGTCTGAAGTGAGTAGCATTGCTTCATATTTTTTACTGCTGTCTGAAGTGAGTAGCATTGCTATATATTTTTTACTGCTGTCTGAAGTGAGTAGCATTGCTATATATATTTTTACTGCTGTCTGAAGTGAGTAGCATTGCTTCATATTTTTTACTGCTGTCTGAAGTGAGTAGCATTGCTTCATATTTTTTACTGCTGTCTGAAGTGAGTAGCATTGCTATATATATTTTTACTGCTGTCTGAAGTGAGTAGCATTGCTTCATATTTTTTACTGCTGTGTGAAGTGAGTAGCATTGCTATATATTTTTTACTGCTGTCTGAAGTGAGTAGCATTGCTATATATATATTTACTGCTGTCTGAAGTGAGTAGCATTGCTATATATATATATATATGCTATAAGTTGACCAAAGCTAGCCAAAACAAGGGGGAAAAAATAATGAGCGTCATATGTGCACATTTGACTGTGGTTGTAGGAATGTTAGAAATTTAATGTAAACTTCATTAAATTCATATATTTAACCCATACAGCTTATTTAATGTCTGTTACGTATAAAATTATGTTTTGCTTCTTGAAGTCACAAGTGTTTTGTTGATTGCCTGTCTCTGTTGAATGCTTTAAATCATTCGCTTGCTTTCTTGCTTTCTTCAGATTAATTTCTTGATTTGAGCTTCAAGTTTCAAGTTTTGAGCTTCATCGCCTGAGCAACTCTTGAGGTTTGTTGCATTATTAGTTTGTAGTACATTTACTGGTGCACTATGCTGGACTCTTGCACTTCCAAAAGTATCATATAAAAAAAAAATTTTTTTTTTTTAGGTTTTTGTATTAAACCGATTTGACAATAACTTTTAAACCAGAAATCTGATTTAAATGACCTGTAGAAACACAGTGAAGGAAAACAGACATCTGTTTGCTACACAATTATTCATGGGATAATCAAAAAATAAACAGAGTGTGATCAAGAACCGGACCGTGACCATAGGCCAACTTTATGACTCAAATTCCAAAACAGTTTATTTAAATACAAATTCAGAAGTTTTAGAGTAAAGTACTACATTGTGTCAATTCACATACATGCGATATGAAATGTGACATGTTAATGTTATGGTAATATGTTAACATGTTAATGGAGTTTGTCCAATTTAATCATCTATATTAAATGAGTTGTCGTGAATTTTATTTATTTTTTCTTTTTATATATTAAAGGATGCCTCGGAAAGGAAAGAGATCCCAAGCTCAAAAACGTCGTTGGCTGAAGGCAGACCTGACTGGACAGGTTAGCATCGGTGATGGTGTGGCCCGGTCTTCTGATGGAGAACAGACAGAAAACGGTGACAACACACCCAGGATTTTTTCACTGCATGCATCTCATTGCCAGAGTGATGCAAGGTATGATGTTTTCTCAAGAAATCATCAATGCTCATGTATAGCTT
This sequence comes from Clarias magur, assembly GCA_013621035.1. Classification (NCBI taxonomy): domain Eukaryota; kingdom Metazoa; phylum Chordata; class Actinopteri; order Siluriformes; family Clariidae; genus Clarias; species Clarias magur. The sequence goes on along the minus strand of QNUK01000466.1, from coordinate 440,421 downwards.
TGACATTCCTTGCATACCACAGTGAAGGAACTTGCTTCAAACAGCCTGATCTAGACAGAGTGTTAGAGGAGGGGGATGCTTTGTATGTTAGCACTAAAATGCAGCTTATCGCTGAGGGAAGATTCAAACATAATCATCTGAGCATGGACGAAGTACCTCTGAGCATTGCAACTAGTAACCACACTTACAGTGTGCAGAGGTCAGAAGTCTTGAGTGGATACCTGAGAGCCAGAGGAACTGCAGAAATGGAAGATTGGTGGATTCCTCTCAGTGAACGACTTCAGTGTCTTTCAACAGATGTCAGCCATGCATTGCTTCTTCTTTCTCCATCGTTTATCGCTGTGTTCAAAGACAGATCTGGACGATATGGATATTTCGATTCACATTCTGGAACTGCTGAAGGTTTGCCAGATCCTACTGATGATGGAACTGCAGTTATGTCAACTTTCACTGACCTGAATGACTTGACCAACGCAATACTCAAGCTTTTTCACAATCATTCTGATCAAGCAAGCTATGAATTGATGGCTGTGTCATTTAAAATGGAGCAACAGTCTGCAGAAGAGTCCTCATCATCACCTTGTGTGTCACTGCCACAAGTCACTTCACCTCTGCAAAAACCACAAACAAATGCTGGAGCCAGAAGCCAGAAGGTCATAGAGGTCATGAAAAAAAATAAGCTGAAAAGAAATTCGTAGAATTGCGATGCAGAAGAAATGTGCAGGTCCCAAGGAGACACCTCAACATTTTGAAGATCAGAAAAAGAAGAGAAGGGAATATGATAGAGAAAAGTATGCGACTACTTTGCAATTTCGAATGAAGAAGATAGAAGCCAGCAAGGAAAAATATAATCAAGATTGTGTGTTCAGAAACAAAAAGAGAGAGGACATGATCAAGAGGTACAACGCTGATTCTCTCTTTAAGACAAAGAAGAAAGAAACCATGGTCAGGAGGTACCACACAGATGTTCATTTTCAGAAGAAAAGGAAGGACTATGCGGTCAGAAGGTACCATACAGATGCTCTTTTGCAGGAGAAAAAGAAGGACTATGTGGTCAGAAGGTACCACACAGATCTTTGTTTCCAGAAGAAAAAGAAGGACTATGCGGTCAGAAGGTACCACACAGATGCTCTTTTGCAGGAGAAAAAAAAGGACTACGTGGTCAGGAGGTACCACACAGACACTCGTTTTCAGAAGAAATTGAAGGACTACGCAGCCAGGAGGTACCACACAGATGTTCATTTCCAGAAGAAAAAGAAGGACTACGTGGTCAGGAGGTACCACACAGATGCTCTTTTCCAGAACAAAATGAAGGACTACACAGCCAGGAGGTACCACACATATGTTAATTTCCAGAACAAAATGAAGGACTACATGGTCAGGAGGTACCACACAGATGTTCTTTTCCAGAATAAAATGAAACAATACATGGCAAGACGCTATGCAAATGATCCAAAGTTTAGATCCCGTCACATTATACTTTGCACTCTTCAAAAGAAACACAAGAGTCTCACCAATGCTGGATTTCAGATTCTTTATAAGTTGCAATGTGCTTTAAGGATAAAAAGAAAATATAAACCATACATTCATTCCAGCCATGATGCTATAAGCCCACCTGTGTCCAGTAACTTAATACAAACAGCCATATCTGCATTTCGGTGTCAGATTTTGCATGGACCAACTTACATCTGTACAGTCTGTCACAGAGCCTTGTTTCCTAACCAAGTCAAAGTATGTAAGAGAATGAATTACATCAAAGATGTTCAAGTTGCAGAATCTTGCTTAAGCCGGAAATATGTTCATTTTTGTGACTGCACCTGCTCAGATTCTTGTGTCATTCCGGAAGAGAGAAGACAGGAATGGATCTGCCACACTTGCGACAGCCATCTTAAGAAAGGACACATGCCTTCAATTGCGGCAGCTAACAAACTTCAACTGGCACCCATCCCCGCCGAATTAGCCGAATTGAATGTGCTTGAACGTCAGCTTATTGCCAAAATTATACCATTCGCAAAAATGATTGCATTACCTAAAGGACAGCAGAGAGCAGTGCATGGAGCTGTAGTTTGTGTGCCCTCTGAGGTTGAGAAGACCGTCAACTATCTGCCAAGACCTAGTAGTGAGACCCAGCTACTACAGGTAAAGCTGAAAAGACATGTCAATTTTAAAGGATATCAGCACTTCCACACTGTGAATATGCACAATGTGCTAGCAGCTTTAACTGTACTGAAAGCAGTGCATTCGGAATACAAGGACGTCTTCATAAGTGACACTGCCACCTTTGAATTTCCGCCTGATGATGAGGTAGATAATGGAGAGGAGAAACAAGAAGCTGGTGTTTATCAAGAGGATGATCAGAATGTCAGCACAGAAGAAAAAGACGAGCTTAGGCCTGGTCTCACTCTTGACACGTGCATGCAGCCGCTTGACATAGGACAGGAGATCTTATCCTACGGCGAGGGAATCTTCAGCATCGCACCTGCTCAAGGAAAAAGGCCAGTGGGATTTTTCAAAATACCAAAACTGGAAGCCATTGCATTCCCCGTACAGTTCCCTACTGGAGAGAGTACGATTGACGATCCCCGAGAAGTTACATTATCTCCAAGCAGGTATTTCAATGTGAGACTGTTCTGTGTGGATACTCGATTTGCAAAAGACCAAAGTTACCTTTTCTTTGCGCAGTTTGTGACTGAAACACACTTGGCCAGAAACAGTATGTCTATCCAGTTGCGAAAGGGAAAACCTGTTACAAATGATGGACGTAGAATCTCCAACAAGCTGCTTCAGGATGACCTTGAGGTTGAAAGACTGGTCCACAGCCGTGACGCAACAAGGTTCATGCAACCCTTGAGAGGCACTCCATCTTATTGGGAGAAAACACTGAGAGACTTACAGGCAATGATCAGGCAGTTAGGAACTCCTACTTTTTTTTGCACATTTAGTGCTGCTGAAATGCGATGGCCTGAAGTGATAGTGGCAATCAAGGCTCAGCAAGGTGAACAGGTTATCTTTTCAGAGCTTGACTGGATAACAAAATGTGAAATCCTACGAAGTAACCCTGTTACCGTCATGCGGATGTTCGAGAAACGAGTGGATGCGTTAATGACTCGCCTGCTTTTGTCACCTGCTCAACCCATTGGTAAAGTCGAGGATTACTTTTATCGCGTCAAGTTTCAAGCCAGAGGAAGCCCACATATTCATTTAGTGGTTTGGGTAAAAGATGCGCCTGAATTCGAAAATGATTCTGATGAAGATGTGTGTGAATTTGTGGACCGTTACATAACTTGTCAGTTGCCAGACCCTAGCAACGATCCCGAGCTTCACGAAATCGTCAATGAAGTTCAACTTCACAGCAGGAAACACTCAAAATCATGCAAAAAAGGAAACGTTTTGTGTAGATTTGGGTTCCCAAAACTGCCCATGCCTAAGACTGTAATAACTCGACAACAACTACAGTGTTCTGAGGAGGAAGAAGAAAACAGCCAGGAAAACAAAGAGGAAACAAACCAGCTGGACAGAACAAAGTCAAGACGGGAAGCTGCTCGAAGAGCAATGAACAACGCCAGGCTGAAACTTAAGCCATTATGGGATATGCTGAATGATCCCCAAGCCTCCTTTAATAATTTGTCAGATTTGCTGACCAATTGTAATTTGTCCATGGATGATTACATTAAGTACACTAAGGACCTGTCCACCTCCAGTGTGATTTTGCTGAAGCGTGATCCAAAGGAGGCTTGGGTGAATGGATACAATGCGGATTTGCTGAGGGCATGGAATGCTAACATGGACATTCAGTACATTCTTGATTCTTACAGCTGCATCATGTACATGTTGTCCTACATTTCCAAGCCAGAGCATGAAATGAACGATTTCCTGAAGAACGTGATCAAGAGCGTTCGTGAAACAGATGTAAATGAGAAGGAGGTAATGAAACGTATAATGCAGGCGTACTCCAAACACAGACAAGTAAGTGCACAGGAATCTGTAGCACGAACGTGCAGCTTACCAATGAAGAAGTGTTCACGAAGTGTGGTGTTTATACCGACTGATGATGATGCCCTGAAGATGAGTCTGCCCCTCAGTGTCTTGCAAAACAAAGATCCGGATTCAGAGGACGTTTGGATGTCAGGACTAATTGACAAATACAGAGCAAGGCCTCAAACAGAGGAGTTTGAAAACATGTGTCTGGCAGACTTTGCGTCAAACTACCGTGTTGTGTATGGTCAGCAAGAAAAAGGAAAGAATGCTAAGCGACTGCTCAACAACATGGGATTTATTCAGAGGAGAACTGTTGGTAAGCCTGCCATTATCAGATATGCTCGGTTTTCAGAGAAGAAGAAACCGGAAAAGTTTTACGGAAGTTTGGTGAAACTTTATATGCCACACCGCTTTAAAGAACAGCTCAAACCTCAGCATTATCCAACATATGAGGATTTTTACAAAACTGCATTTATGGAACTTGCAGGATATCATGGTCTCCGTTTCCCGGTACAGACAATAGTGAAAGCTAATCAGCAGAAATACGAAAAACACAGCAAAGAAGTGGACGACGCTTTTGAACAGTTGCAAGAGCAAGGACCATGTGAGAATGCTTGGGCAGCTTTTGCCCCTGAAATTGAACTGGTTCGTTTGGATTGTATTGCAGAGCAAGAAGCAATCGATCCTGAAGAAGAGAACGAACAAGATGACGTACCGGAATATCAGGTTCTTCGTGAAGACGGCGTTATTCCACGAATAGAGGCACCACAGATGACTGCTGAATTTGTGAAGAAGTTGTTCAGGAGTCTGAATGAGACACAGGCAGCAATGTTCTACACTGTCCGGCAGTGGTGCCAGAAGCGTGTGTGGGGTCATAATCCCGAACAGTTTTTCTACTTTGTGTCAGGCGGTGCTGGTTGTGGGAAATCGCACGTCATCAAGTGCATACACACAGAAGCCACCAGGATTCTGCGACAACTGCCTCGACTACGTGATGAAGGGGATCTCTCTATGCCTACAGTTCTGTTGAGTGCATTTACTGGAACAGCAGCGTTCAACATTGCTGGAAAAACACTGCATTCCCTTTTAAAACTGCCAAGGAGTTTAAAGCCACCCTATCAAGGACTTGGGAACACCCTTGATGAAGTAAGAGCAGGATTATGCAATGTGGAGATTCTTATTATTGATGAAGTATCCATGATTTCCAAGGACCTGTTTGCCTATGTCAACTGGAGATTTCAACAGATCAAAGGCAGCAAAAAAATGTTTGGAGGAATCTCTTGTTTGGCCGTAGGAGACTTTTTTCAACTGTCACCGCTTGGGAAAGCCAAACCACTCTGCGTGTATGAAGAGGATGTGCTGGACTTCTGGAAGGACAACTTTCAAATGGTTACGCTCATCGAGGTAATGCGTCAAAAAGAAGACCTTGCTTTCGCTGAACTTTTAAACAGACTTCGAGTGAAGCAGAAGACTCAAGCTCTCGAGGAAGAGGATAGAGCTTTGTTGATCCAGGCCATGAAGAACCCGGAAGACTGCTCGCATGATGCTCTACACGTATTTGCCACCAACAAAGAGGTTCACAAGCACAATATCGAAACTGTACAGGCACTTCACACTGACATCATTACAGTTGATGCCGAAGACTACAGGAAGGACCCAAAAACAGGACTGATGAAGAAACTCCACAAACCCGTCATCAGCAAAAGGGACGACCTGCTCGACACCATTCAAGTGGCAGTGGGAGTTTGCGTAATGGTGACTAGAAATCTGGATGTGGAAGATGGCATTGTTAATGGATGTTTTGGCAAAATTGCAAACATTGTCACCAGAACAAAAGATGGAATTGCCACGGTGCAAAGGCTTGGACTTCAGCTGGACAATCCAAATGCAGGTCAAAAACATCGCAAAAAGGGACAAACTGAAGCTGATGCCTTTGTTTACATTGAGAGATCTGAAGAAAATCTGAGGAAAGGAGTGGTTCGTCGACAGTTCCCCATCAAGCTAGCATATGCCTGCACAGCTCACAAGGTTCAAGGAATGACCATGCAGTCTGCTGTAGTGTCGCTAAAGAAGATTTTTGAGCCAGGAATGGCCTATGTTGCCCTCAGCAGAACGACTTCATTGAGCGGATTACATATTACAGACTTTGATGAAAAGAAGATATATGCTGATCCTGACATAACAATCTCTTTGCAAAACATGAGAAGGGCAAAGCTTGAAGGAGTCATGCCACTTCTGCAACATGTAAAGGACAATAGCCAGGACCATACGTTTAAAATCCTTCATCACAACACAGAAGGACTAGCATCCCACATCGAGGATATCAGATGCCATCATGAGCTGCAACTCTCGGATATTCTTTGCTTAATAGAAACCCACCTGTCCGGCTCTTGTATTTCACCCCATCTTCAATTAGACAGATACAAGATGTTTGCACGGAATCGACACATTTCCTACTCAACATATACGGAAATTGCAAAAAAAGACGGTGGTGGAGTTGCAATCTTATGCAAAGAAGACATTCAAGCGCAGCCCCGACAGTACATACAAAATGTCACGGACCTGGAGTTTGTCCTCATCAAAATCGACACTCCAATTGATGCAACAATTGCAGCTGTGTACAGGCCACCACACTACAGTCTGGAGAAATTCAGCCAAACTTAAGGAGCCTTCTCGATTATGTGGATATGATGAAGAATAATCCTGTCATCATCTGTGGAGACTTTAACGAAGACCTCCTTTCTCCTGGAAAAAAAACTATAAAAGAGGTGTTTCAAACAAAGGGCTACACACAACTGATCACAACAGCGACGACTGAAAAGAACACATTGTTGGATCAGATTTACATCTCTCATCCTGACATCTGCATCCAGTCAGGTGTATTACAGACTTACCACAGTTATCACAATCCTGTATACTGCATTTTACGAAAATGAGTTCCTGAGGTTGTTGATAATTGTTTTTGTGGTGGTTCTGTTTTGCTCTATGGAACCAGGGACACTGAGGTTTAATGACAGTGAGGGTAGTTTAGCCAGCTCCAAGGCAATTTGTAAAAAGTTGAATGATGTTGAGATGTTGAGCACAGCAGCAGTGAGGATCAGTGGCAGGTTCAGAGAAGACGTGAGAGAGCGAGAGCAGCAGGTCCATAAAGGATGCACAAGAATAGTGTGCATCTTCAGCGAGGAAGCAGGCAGTGAGAGCAGCAGGAGGAGTTAGTGAGAAACACACTAACACGAAGAAAGCAAGGTAAAGGGAAAAGCATTAAAATACTGTTGTAGTATATTAAGTAAGATTTCTTTTTTATATTTCAATACAGGTTTTGAAATGTTAGAAGTAGAAATTTACCCTTAAATTTGTGTTCTGCAATCTTTACTGACTGTAGTAAATGCATTCCATCTTTTGTCATTAATGTCAGAGAAGACTTGGGAGAGCGAGAGCAGCAGGACCACAAAGGATGCACAAGAATAGTGTGGTATTTTCAGTGAGGAAGCAGGAAGTGAGCGCAGCAGGAGAGTTAGTGAGAAACACACTAATGTGAAGACAGCAAGGTGAAGGGAGAAGCATTAAGACACTGTTGTAGTATATTTAGTAAGATTTTTTAAAAATATTTCACTCCAATATAGGTTTTGAAATGTTAGAAGTTCAAGTTTACCCTTAAATTTGTGTTCTGCAGTCTTTACTGACTGCAGTAAATGCATTCCATCTTCTGTCATTAATGTTTGCCCTTTTAAAGTTGCAGGAAGAATTTGGATACAATAGCAAGAACGGGACAAGATTCCTCAAGATACAATCTTAAGCTAAGTTTAACCATTTCATTTCACTCAGTGTACTACCTTATAGCATCACCACATGTTCAGAAAAATTTAATCTAATTGTTGATTTTAATGTTTCAGCAACAGTTGAAATGAAGTGAGAACGCCTAAGAAGACCTGTTGACAAGAGGAGCAGATGGCAGTGACTGAGGGATCAAGTGTACTGCGATACCAATGAGGTAAAATATAAAAGTGACAGTAAAACATTTATAACGCAAATTGTGTTTCACAGTGATTGTCCAAAATGGTTGATCACAAATGTCTCTTTCCAGACCATTGTGTTTCATTAGTTCAGTCTTGAAAAATCACAGCAATTCACTTCACAAAACATTTTAAGACATCTTTTTTATCCCCTCCACCTCAGGATATCCAGCCTACTACCATATGCCAGATCCAGCAGCTGACCGAAGGGGGATGCTTCGAGTGACCCTGCCTGCCTGCTTCGAGTGACCCTGCCTGCCTGCTTCGACTGAGCCTGCCTGCCTGCTTCGACTGAGCCTGCCTGCCTGCTTCGACTGAGCCTGCCTGCCTGCTTCGACTGAGCCTGCCTGCCTGCTTCGACTGAGCCTGCCTGCCTGCTTCGACTGAGCCTGCCTGCTTTGAGTGGACCTGCCTGTTGCGTGTGAGCCCTGCCTGCTTGTTTTTTTGATTATAGAAGATTTAAATATGATCACTGATCTTAATACAAAACATCACAAAACATTTAAAACATATTTTTTTTTTTTATCTCCTCCACCTCAGGATATGCAGCTCCATGCCAGATCCAGCTGCAGAGCGAAGGGGGATGCTTCGAGTGACCCTGCCTGCCTGCTTCGAGTGACCCTGCCTGCCTGCTTCGAGTGACCCTGCCTGCCTGCTTCGAGTGACCCTGCCTGCCTGCTTCGAGTGACCCTGCCTGCCTGCTTCGACTGACCCTGCCTGCCTGCTTCGACTGAGCCTGCCTGCCTGCTTCGACTGAGCCTGCCTGCCTGCTTCGACTGAGCCTGCCTGCCTGCTTCGACTGAGCCTGCCTGTCTGCTTCGACTGAGCCTGCCTGCTTTGAGTGAACCTGCCTGTCTGCTTCAACTGAGCCTGCCTGCTTTGAGTGGACCTGCCTGTTGCATGTGAGCCCTGCCTGCTTGTTTTTTTGATTATAGAAGATTTAGATATGATCACTGATCTTAATACAAAACATCAGAAAACATTTAAAACATCTTTTTTTTTTTTTATCTCCTCCACCTCAGGATGTGCAGCTCCATGCCAGATCCAGCTGCAGAGCGAAGGGGGATGCTTCGAGTGACCCTGCCTGCCTCGTGTGAGCCTGCCTGCCTGCTTCGAGTGAGTTCTGCCTGCCTCGTGTGACACTGCCTGTTGCGTGTTAGCCCTGCCTGATTGTTTTTTTTTGGGGGGTTATAAAAGATTTAGATATGTTTAATATGATCACTGATCTTAATACAAAACTGTGGAATAGTCTCCCCAGTGTTGTCCGGGAGCTAGGGACACACTGTCAGTTTAAATCTAGACTAAAGACTCATCTCTTCAGCATTGTATACGCTTAGTTCTATGGTTCTACCTTATATGATGTAATATATATGATGGTTCTATGTTATGTTTATGGTTCTATTTCAGTTAAAATATGAAGCAATATAAATACATAAATTTGTATATATTCTACATCCTGTTTATAGCGGTGTGAGTTATAAATGCAATCAGTTTCACTGTTTTTTTTTTGTTGTTGTTGTTTTTTATCCACTGTTGGCTTGCTTTCTGGGAGACTTCTGTGATTAGCTTTTAGCTTAACTTAGAGTTTTTTTGTGTATTACATTAATAATGCTTTCATTGTTATGCTTATGTTATTGTGCTATTTTTCTTTATATTATTTGTCTTTATTCAATGTAAAGCTGCTTTGTGAAAAGCACTATTTAAATGAATTAGAATTGCATTTGAATTGAATTATAAATTGGTTTAGTTCATGAAATGATTTGTCTGAATTTCAAAGTATGTTTATATTTTATATATGCAATAATTAAAATGCTTATAAATACTGTAAATACCAATTTTCCATCATATTATGATGACCATCGTTTGTAGTAACTTAAGTTCACAATGTAATGTTGGTTTTGTTATTTACTGTAAGATGACTTGTGATTTAAAGAATTACTAATAAATAGTGCAACTGTTGAAAGTCTTTGTATATTTTCTCAAAAGATTTCAGGTAAAGTTAAGAAAATATCTTGTCTTCTAATGACTATTGATAATAGGTGTGGATAAAAAAAAGTATATTTGGATCAAAGGAATGTGGCTAGGCAAGTTGTATAAAGGTTTAATAATGGTGATATAAAAACAAAAGAATGATAAGCCATGATCAAGAGAGAAATCAGAAAATATGAATAGAAGCAATATTGTCTTACTGTAACATCTCTGATATACCAGCACTCCATGTTTTTCACAGAGAAATGAAGGAAACATTGTAATACTGGGGCCAGAGTTCGGCCACGGCAAGCACCACTCACATTTTCTTCAGGAAATGTACCTCTCTAGTTTTTCTTATTCTTCTTCCGTACAAAAGTTTGGCGCGTAACTAGTCCCGCACCGTTTGTCGTAGACCCATGAATGAGGCATCAAAACGTGCGGCTTGGTCGGGAATGGGGTGCTATGACTTTTCTAAGGGGTCCGCGGTTAATTGCCCCCCACCCCAAAAGATACCATAGACTTAACATTGATACCAACTTTGACGAATTAAAGCGCAGAGTGGGAATTTCGGAGAAATTTGAAATTTAACACATTTCAAGAGGCTGGCAAGCTGTGTTGGAACATACCCCACACGAGGGTATATGTTTTACCCCCGGGGCAAAACAGGTGCCCAAATTTGCCCCATTGACTTATAATGGGGTATTTGATGCATGACTCATGACTTTTCGTTCATCGTACACCCATGAAACAGGTGGCAAATTGTGTGCTTCATTCGGGAATGTATTTTGTTCGGGGTTATTCGGGGAAAGGGGGCTTCACATGACTTTTCTAATGGGCGAGGTGAAAACTGCCCCAGCAGGGGGCAATTAACATACAATAGTAATTTCCATAGGAACTGCTGGAGTGCTTAGGAAGTTGCTAGCATGACTCCAAAGTTTTGCCACGGCAAGCACCACTCACATTTTCTTCAGGAAATGTACCTCTCTAGTTAGTGGTGCTTGCGAAGCAAAGCACTACTATTATTATCTCACAGCCTTATTATTATTTTTCTTTTTCTTTTTCTTTTTCTTCTTCCGTATGAAAGTTTGGCGCGTAACTAGTCTCGCACCGTTTTTCGTAGACCCATGAATGAGGTGTCAAAACGTGTGGCTTGGTCGGGAATGGGGTGCTATGACTTTTCTAAGGGGTCGGCGGTTAATTGCCCCAAAAAGTCCCATAGACTTAACATTGAGAGCAACTTTGACGAATTGCAGCGCGGAGAGGGAATTTTGGAAAATGCTCGAATTTAACACATTTGTAGAGGTTTGCAAGCTGTGTCACACCATACCCCGCAAGAGGGTATAAGTTCTACCCCTGGGGCAATAGAGCCCCCCAAATTTGCCCCATAGACTTAACATTGAGAAAAACTTTCACAGATTGAATTGCCGAGTGAGAATTTGGTACAAATCTCAAATTCACCACATTTGAAGAGGGTCGCAAGCTGTGTCAGAACATACCCCACAGGAGGGTATAAGTTTTGCCCCCGGGGCAGAAAAGGTGCCCAAATTTGCCCCATTCACATATAATGCAGATTTTGGCACATAACTACTACAGTATTGTTTGTCGTAGATCCATGAAAGAGGTGTCAAATCATGCGGCTCATTCGGGACAGGGGTGCTTAGACTTTCATGAGGGGGGGGTGGTTAATTGCCCCCAACGGGGGCAATTAACCACCCCAAAAAATACCATACACTTAACATTGATACCAACTTTGACGAATTAAAGCGCAGAGTGAGAATTTGATAGAAATCTGAAGTTTACCAGATTTGAAGAGGGGGCAATAGAGCTCCCCAAATTTGCCCCATTGACTTATAATGGGGAAAAACTCCCATAGACTTAACATTGAGAAAAACTTTCCGGGGCAGAAAAGGTGCCCAAATTTGCCCCATTCACATATAATGCAGATTTTGGCACATAACTACTACAGTATCGTTTGTCGTAGATCCATGAAAGAGGTGTCAAATCATGCGGCTCATTCGGGACAGGGGTGCTTAGACTTTCATGAGGGGGGGGGGTTGTTAATTGCCCCCGACCACAAAAAATACCATAGACTTAACATTGATACCAACTTTGACGAATTAAAGCGCAGAGTGAGAATTTGATAGAAATCTGAAGTTTACCAGATTTGAAGAAGGTCGCAAGCTGTGTCAGAACATTTAACACATTTCAAGAGGCTGGCAAGCTGTGTTGGAACATACCCCACACGAGGGTATATGTTTTACCCCCGGGGCAAAACAGGTGCCCAAATTTGCCCCATTGACTTATAATGGTGAATTTGTTGCATGACTCATCACTTTTCGTTCATCGTACACCCATGAAACAGGTGGCAAATTGTGTGCTTCATTCAGGAATGTATTTTGTTCGGGTTTCTTCGGGGAAAGGGGGCTCCACATGAATTTTCTAATGGGCGAGGTGTAAACTGCCCCAGCAGGGGGCAATTAACATACAATAGTAATTTCCACAGGAACTTTTAACCTGAATTTAACTGTGGATCCCAGTGTCATAGAGACATGGGGGAGGGCTCATTTTACTCAGGCAGTCAATCAGGCTTTCGCTTTTATCATGATGCTCATAAGCCACGCCCCCTAGCAAAATTATTAGCATGCTGTTAGCATGTTGCTAACGCGATTAGCATGTTGCTAGCATTATGCTAACAATATTAGCATTTCGCTAGCATTATGATTATTTCATTAGCATGTTGCCAGCATGATGCTAACAATATTAGCATCTCGCTAGCATTATGCTAACTATATTAGCATGTCGCTAATAACATGATTAGAATATCGCTAACATGATGCTAGAGTGCCTAGCATGTTGCTAGCAAGTCGTTTAGCTCATTAGCATGTTGTTAGCATTATGCTAACTATATTAGCATGTCGCTAATAACATGATTAGAATGTCGCTAACATGATGCTAGAGTGCCTAGCATGTTGCTAGCAAGTCGTTTAGCTCATTAGCATGTTGTTAGCATTATGCTAACAATGTTAGCATGTTGCATGCATCATCAGTAGAATGTCGCTAACATGATGTTAGAGTGCTTAGCATGTTGCTACAATGATGTTTAGCTTATTAGCATGTTGCTAGCATTATGCTAACTATATTAGCATGTTGTTCGCTACATTAATAGTACATGGCTAACAGGATGCTGGAGTGCTTAGGAAGTTGCTAGTATGACTCCAAAGTTTTGCCACGGCAAGCACCACTCACATTTTCTTCAGGAAATGTACCTCTCTAGTGTTATATTTACTATTCGCCCGTACAAAACTTTGGCGCGTAACTAGTCCCGCACCGTTTGTCATAGACCCATGAATGAGGTGTCAAATCGTGCGTCTTAGTCGGGAATGGGGTGCTATGACTTTTCTAAGGGGTGGACGGTAATTTGCCCCCACAGGGGGCAATTAAAAAAACCCAAAAATCCCATAGACTTAACATTGACACCAATTTTGATGGACTGTAGTGCAGAGTGAGAATTTCATAGGAATGTCAAATTTGCCACATTTAAAGAGGCTATCAAGATGTTTCAGATCATACATAGCAAGAGTGTATAAGTTTGTACCCCTCGTGCACATGAGGTGCCGGAATTTTCCCTATTGAGATATAATGGTAAAGCTGCTCCACATTCAAGCGGTAAGTCATCACAGATCCATTAACTGCTTTGGTAACTTGCATAGAAACTACGAAACTGAACCTAACTGTCGATACCATTGTCATAAAGACATGGGGCCAGAGTTCGGCCACGGCAAGCACCACTCACATTTTCTTCAGGAAATGTACCTCTCTAGTGTGTTATATTTACTATCCGCTTTTTTCTTCCGTACAAAAGTTTGGCACGTAACTAGTCCGGCACCGTTTGTCATAGACCCATGACTGAGGTGTCAAATCGTGCGGCTTAGTCGGGAATGGGGTGCTATGACTTTTCTAAGGGGTCGGTGGTAAATTGCCTCCACAGGGGGCAAGTAACTGCCCGTAAAAAATCCCATAGACTTAACATTGAAACAAACTTTGATGGACTGTAGTGCAGAGTGAGATTTTCATAGGAATGTCAAATTTGCCACATTTAAAGAGGCTATCAAGATGTGTCAGATCATACATAGCAAGAGTGTATAAGTTTGTACCCCTCGCGCGCATGAGGTGTCGGAATTTTCCCTATTGACATATAATGGTAAAGCTGTTCCACATTGAAGCAGTAAGTGATCACAGATCCATTAACTGCTTTGGTAACTTGCGTAGAAACTATGAAACTGAACCTAACTGTCATAGAGACATGGGGGGCCCGAGTTTTGCCTCGGCAAGCACCACTCACATTTTCTTCAGGAAATGTACCTCTCTAGTTCTTTTTCTACTTCTTCTTCTTCTTCCGTATGAAATTTCGGCGCGTAACTAGTCCCGCACCGTTTGTCGTAGACCCATGAATGAGGTGTCAAAACGTGCAGCTTGGTCGGGAATGGGGTGCTATGACTTTTCTAAGGGGTCGGCAGTTAATTGCCCCCACAGGGGGTAATTAACCGCCCCAAAAATCCCATAGACTTAACATTGAGAGCAACTTTGACGGATTGTAGCGCAGAGAAGGAATTTTGTAGAGAGGTCAAATTTACCACATTTGTAGAGGTTTGGAACCTGTGTCAGACCATACCCCGCAAGAGGGTATAAGTTCTACCCCCGGGGCAATAGAGCTCCCCAAATTTGCCCCATTGACTTATAATGGGGAATAATTCCCATAGACTTAACATTGAGAAAAACTTTCACGGATTGAATTGCCGAGTGAGAATTTGGTACAAATCTCAAATTCACCACATTTCAAGAGGGTCTCAAGCTGTGTCAGAACATACCCCGCACGAGGGTATAAGTATTTGCCCCCGGGGCAGAAAAGGTGCCCAAATTTGCCCCATTCATAGATAATGCAGATTTTGGCACATAACTACTACAGTATCGTTTGTCGTAGATCCATGAAAGAGGTGTCAAATCATGCGGCGCATTCGGGACAGGGGTGCTTAGACTTTCATGAGGGAGGGGGGCAATTAACTACCCCAAAAGATACCATAGACTTAACATTGATACCAGCTTTGACGAATTAAAGCGCAGAGTGGGAATTTCGGAGAAATTTAAAATTGAACACATTTCAAGAGGCTGGCAAGCTGTGTTGGAACATACCCCACACGCGGCGGGTATATGTTTTACCCCCGGGGCAAAACAGGTGCCCAAATTTGCCCCATTCACTTATAATGGGGAATTTGATGCATGACTCATCACTTTTCGTTCATCGTACACCCATGAAACAGGTGGCAAATTGTGTGCTTCATTCGGGAATGTATTTTGTTCGGGGTTATTCGGGGAAAGGGGACTTCACATGACTTTTCTAATGGGCGAGGTGTATACTGCCCCAGCAGGGGGCAATTAACATACAATAGTAATTTCCATAGGAACTTTTAACCTGAATTTAACTGTGGATCCCAGTGTCATAGAGACATGGGGGAGGGCTCATTTTACTCAGGCAATCAATCAGGCTTTCGCTTTTATCATGATGCTCATAAGCCACGCCCCCTAGCAAAATCATTAGCATGCTGTTAGCATGTTGCTAACGCGATTAGCATGTTGCTAGCATTATGCTAACAATATTAGCATTTCGCTAGCATTATGATTATTTCATTAGCATGTTGCCAGCATGATGCTAACAATATTAGCATCTCGCTAGCATTATGCTAACTATATTAGCATGTCGCTAATAACATGATTAGAATGTCGCTAACATGATGCTAGAGTGCCTAGCATGTTGCTAGCAAGACGTTTAGCTTATTAGCATGTTGTTAGCATTATGCTAACTATATTAGCATGTCGCTAATAACATGATTAGAATCTTGCTAACATGATGCTAGAGTGCCTAGCATGTTGCTTGCAAGTCGTTTAGCTCATTAGCATGTTGTTAGCATTATGCTAACAATGTTAGCATGTTGCATGCAACATCAGTAGAATGTCGCTAACGTCATGTTAGAGTGCTTAGCATGTTGCTACAATGATGTTTAGCTCATTAGCATGTTGCTAGCATTATGCTAACTATATTAGCATGTTGTTCGCTACATTAATAGTATATGGATAACAGGATGCTGGAGTGCTTAGGAAGTTGCTAGCATGACTCCAAATTTTTGCCACTGCAAGCACCACTCACATTTTCTTCAGGAAATGTACCTCTCTAGTTAGTGGTGCTTGCGAAGCGAAGCACTACTATTATAATCTCACAGGCTTATTCTTTTTCTTTTTCTTCTTCTTCTTCTTCCGTATGAAAGTTTGGCGCGTAACTAGTCCCGCACCGTTTGTCGTAGACCCATGAATGAGGTATCAAAACGTGCGGCTTGGTCGGGAATGGGGTGCTATGACTTTTCTAAGGGGTCGGGGGTTAATTGCCCAAAAAAGTCCCATAGACTTAACATTGAGAGCAACTTTGACGGATTGTAGCGCAGAGAAGGAATTTTGTAGAGAGGTCAAATTTACCACATTTGTAGAGGTTTGGAACCTGTGTCAGACCATACCCCGCAAGAGGGCATAAGTTCTACCCCCGGGGCAATAGAGCTCCCCAAATTTGCCCCATTGACTTATAATGGGGAATAATTCCCATAGACTTAACATTGAGAAAAACTTTCACGGATTGAATTGCCGAGTGAGAATTTGGTACAAATCTCAAATTCACCACATTTCAAGAGGGTCGCAAGCTGTGTCAGAACATACCCCACACGAGGGTATAAGTATTTGCCCCCGGGGCAGAAAAGGTGCCCAAATTTGCCCCATTCACAGATAATGCAGATTTTGGCACATAACTACTACAGTATCGTTTGTCGTAGATCCATGAAAGAGGTGTCAAATCATGCGGCGCATTCGGGACAGGGGTGCTTAGACTTTCATGAGGGGGGGGGGGTGGTTAATTTCCCCCAAAGGGGGCAATTAACCACCCCAAAAAATACCATAGACTTAACATTGATACCAACTTTGACGAATTAAAGCGCAGAGTGGGAATTTCGGTGCCCAAATTTGCCCCATTGACTTATAATGGGGAATTTGATGCATGACCCATCACTTTTCGTTCATCGTACTTCCATGAAACAGGTGGCAAATTGTGTGCTTCATTCGGGAATGTATTTTGTTCGGGGTTATTCGGGGAAAGGGGGCTCCACATGACTTTTCTAATGGGCGAGGTGTAAACTGCCCCAGCAGGGGGCAATTAACATACAATAGTAATTTCCATAGGAACTTTTAACCTGAATTTAACTGTGGATCCCAGTGTCATAGAGACATGGGGGAGGGCTCATTTTACTCAGGCAGTCAATCAGGCTTTCGCTTTTATCATGATGCTCATAAGCCACGCCCCCTAGCAAAATCATTAGCATGCTGTTAGCATGTTGCTAACGCGATTAGCATGTTGCTAGCATTATGCTAACAATATTAGCATTTCGCTAGCATTATGATAATTTCATTAGCATGTTGCCAGCATGATGCTAACAATATTAGCGTCTCGCTAGCATTATGCTAACTATATTAGCATGTCGCTAATAACATGATTAGAATGTCGCTAACATGATGCTAGAGTGCCTAGCATGTTGCTAGCAAGACGTTTAGCTCATTAGCATGTTGTTAGCATTATGCTAACTATTTTAGCATGTTGCATGCAACATCAGTAGAATGTCGCTAACATGATGTTAGAGTGCTTAGCATGTTGCTACAATGATGTTTAGCTCATTAGCATGTTGCTAGCATTATGCTAACTATATTAGCATGTTGTTCGCTACATCATTAGAATGCTGCTAACATCATGGTGGAGTGCTTAGGAAGTTGCTAGCATGACTCCAAAGTTTTGCCACGGCAAGCACCACTCACATTTTCTTCAGGAAATGTACCTCTCTAGTGTTATATTTACTATTCGCTTTTTTCTTCCGTACAGAACTTTGGCGCGTAACTAGTCCCGCACCGATATATATATACAGTATATGTATACATGTGTGTGTGGCTGTGGTCATCATTCATGTGTTAATCTCCGTGTGTGTCTAATAATATGTAACATTCTATCCCCCGATTGCGTCTATATAAGTGGAGGTAATTTTCTCAAATCCGTCGCAGCCATGTCTTGACCGTTTATGAGAGAGCAACCGGTTACTGAAGGTGTAAGGATTAGAGTTTTTCAAATTCCTTGTGTTTTGCGTGATAGACAGGATCCTTTAGCATAGCATGACAATATACTTCTTCTTACTATACTTGTTCTTGTCCTTCACTTTTACTTTTTCCCATGCTGTCTTGGTCCACTGCTGGCTCTGACATTAAAGATTAAAAATGACAAAAAGAGCAATTAATACAAATAGGATTTGAGATACACACTGTATATACCCTCTAATAAAAGCTCTTGCTCCGCTTGAGAAAAAAATTGAGCTCGCCCTTTTACCATTTCGTCAACCAATCGAAGGGGTTGTGATCAATGTTTCTACTGTCAATGCATATCGCCTTTTAAACCAACGCACGAACGCGCAACAATCCTAGATAACTCAATTCAGCTATACTAATCATCAACAACAGGTGTGCTTGAAGAACCAAATTAGCTGCATCACAGCTATTCCCAGACTCCTGGGATTAAAAAACAGTATTAATTTCAACGATGGGTACTTACATTAGTGTTTTCAGGTCTCGTATCAAGAGTGGAGACGGATACACTCACTGATTCGTATTCAAACCAAAACACAGATCAAATGGAATAAAACTGAAGTAGTTAAGAGTCCAGTTGATGTGCAAACAAAAAATTAGACACAAGGCGAACTCGTAGTCAAGAATAGGTTAAAGAGCAAAAATCATCCATGGAGGGAGAAATTAATTAGAACTAAGAAACTAACTGTAATAGCCTACTTCACAACAAAATGAGGAAACGCTGGGCTTAAATACAATGCAAACCAACTGGGAAAACCAAATGCAGCTTTGACAAATTCGGGAGAAAAAAATCATAACAAACCTTGGCAAATATAAACAAAGGTATTCAAGTGTGGAAATCTCTTCTGTAGTACTGTACCACCAGAAAATGTGTTTAAAGCTCCAATATAGGACCAACATACTTTTTTTCACACTGTAATTTTTTTTAATGATTATTTACCTCTTCTGTCTAGGGCCCTTCACTGGGGTTGATACAGGCGGCTCCTGAGGAGAAGGGATGTTTCCTTTGATAGCAATACTTGTACTGTCAACTAGATGGCCATCAGCAGTCTGGCTGGTGAGGCCCACTGTGTTTGGCCTAACGCTGTGAAATTGTAAATAAATTTCCTCATCCGGAGTCCGATACTGAGTGCAGTTTATGGCACCACTTTGGCCCATACATGCACATGCCAATGTGTTGACCATCTCTTCATTTCTCAGAATCGCAGCAACTAGGTTTCTCACTGACTCACTCATTCTTCCTAAAGATGGTGACTGTGCTTTGATGACATCAGGTTTCATTCAATATATTCAGAGTTTTTCAATCAATATATTCAGACTTTTCATTTAATATATACAGAGATTTCAAACAATATATTCAAACTTTTCATTCGATATATACAGTTTTCAATCAATATATTCAGAATCCATTCAACATATTCAGAATCCATTAAATATGCTCACATCTCATTCAATATATCTAGAATCCATTACATATGCTCATATTTAATTCAATATACTGTATTTAAAATCCATTTAATATATTCTGACATTTGATTCAATATATATTGAGTTTGTAATCATTATATTCAGAATATATTTAGAATCCATTAAATATATTCAGATTTTTCATTCAGTTCATTCAGACTTTGAATAAATTGATTTTCAATCAATATATTCATAGTTTTCATTCAAAATATACAGTTTCAATCAATATATTCAGAGTTTCAATGATGTTTAAATCAGGGGACTGTGATGGCCATTCCAAAACCTTCAGCTTGCGTCTCTTGAGGTATTCCATAGTGGATTTCAAGGTATTTTTAGGATCATTGTCCTGTTGTAGAAGCCATCCTCTTTTCAGCTTCTGCTTTTTTATAGATGCTATGATGTTTGCTTCCAGAATTTGCTGGTATGTTGTGGAATCCATTCTTCCCTCCACCCGTGCAATGTTTCCTGTGCCACTGGCTGCAACACAACCCCAAATAGATCCACCCCCATGCTTAATACTGTACTTGGCAAGTTGTTCTTTTCATGAAATGTTGCCCCTTTTTTTCTCCAAAAATGCTTTTGCTGATTGTGGCCAAAGAGTTCTATTTTAACCTCATCAGTGCACAGCATTTGTTTCCAAAACGCATCAGGCTTCTGTAGATGTTCTGTTGCATACTTCTGACGTTGGATTTTATGATAGGGACGCAGGTAAGATTTTATTCTGCTGACTCTTCCATGAAGGTCTTGTCTGTGCAAGCATCATTGCACTGCACCACCACTCTTGAGTCTGCTAAATCTTCCTGCAGGTTTTTTTTGCAGTCAAATGGGGGTTTTGATTTGTCTTTCTGACCAGCATACGAGCAGTTCTCTCCGAGAGTTTTCTTGGTCTTCCAGATCTCATCTTGATCTCCACAGTTCCCCTGACCTGCCATCTCTTAATTACATTTCTCACTGTGGAAACTGCAAGCTGACAACATTACTATTTTCTTGTAGTATTCTCCTGCATTGTGGGCATCAATAACTTTCATTTTTACACAGTTTTACACAGCTGCTTAGAGGAAGCCATGAATGTTGAATGTCCGCAAGTGTGTGCACAAGGTTTGAAGATTTAAAGTATTTCTAAAGCTTTGAAATTGGCATTTACTAATGACAGCTGTTGCCATGCATCAGATCTAACAAGCTGATTAAGGTCTGAAACTCTTAGGGTGCCCAAACCTTTGCACAGTGCCATAATAATGTCTTCATTTTTTATTTTTGTTCAATTTATGGCATAAGATGTAACTATGCATCAATGTTTGCTGAAAAAATTGTGCATTTTTTCCATTTCCATGAGAGACTGAGTTAACATCTTTTCCAAAAAAGTAATCAAAATCTGTTATTTATCAAGGGGTGCCTAAACTTTTGCATAAGACTGTATATAAAGTCTATGACTGTGATTAACTACATTACAGTAATGTTTTAAATCAATTGATACTAATATTCACACATAGAAGTATTTTTCTTGAAACTCCACTGGAATTTATTTAAAACACCAAAATTCATACAAAAATGCAACAGAATTTACAGTGGAATTATTAAAAGTGGCATGCATCCTGAGCCTCCATCAAGCAAAAAGAACAACTCGGTAAGACTGCTAGAAATACTTTTAATTACTTTTAAATACTTTAAAACAATAATCTGATTAGAAACTGTCCACCCTGCTGAAAAGAAAACAGCATAGACCAGCATGCTGGTGACCATTATACCAGCATATGTTGTGTTTTGGTGCTGGTATGCTGGTGACCAGCATACATTTTGCTGGTATGCTGGTCACTTTACTGATGCTGGTCCACAGCATACAGCATTACATTTTACTCATATGCTGGTGACCAGCATTATAGTGCCATGATACTATGCTGTTCACCACCCAATCTAATGTAGGTATGGTATAAAAGCCAGAATACATGGAAGATTGTCATCCAATATGCAAAATATAAAACAGAATCAGTATAATCAGCTTTATTGGCCAACACAAACAATATTAACATTGTGTAATATGTAACAATATATAAAATATGCACATTTGTAACAATATGATTTTACTTAGCAATGAACAGCAAATAAGTTTTGATAAAAAAAATAATTACAAAAACAAAACATGAGACCAATCTCTCAGGGACACTTTCACACAGTTACTTTCACACTACAGGAGTGTACTGTAAATGAGTGAGCTTGGCCCTCACTCTTTATTTAGGGGTCTGTAGGTTTATGGGCTCTGAAGGAGTTCTGACATGTCCTGACATTTGTGTATTTTTCTTACTTATAAACATATAAATGTCACCTTACTTATAAACATATAAATGTCACCTCTTTCACCTAGTGCAAAGTAAAAGTTCAGGATTGAGGGAAGAGGGACACAGATGATCTTATACCCAGAAGGCACATTTATGGCATACTGTAAATGTGGCTGTGCAAACAGATATTCATGGTTAAACAGTGGGAACAGGAACAGTGCACTATGAAGAAAGGGTGTTATGTTTGTAAAAACCTACTTTTACACCCTATACACAGTCATACATCTTCGTGCCTCTCTCGAAAAGCAGTTCTTGATTAACTCAAGACACAAGTGAACATCGATTACCTGGCATTTCCATGGTGTTTATGGCTGCTTACCATAAACTGATTTGCAATTCACACAGACCCTGTGACCAGCAGTGGTAACATTCCTGGCATCTGAGGTCAGTCCATGTGCTGGTTGTACTGTATGCAGTCACAATTGAAGTCTTATCGTGTGGTCAATACAAGAGATCCGTCCCGAATCCAGACCCCAGTCGTGGCCGAGGTTCCCATGACCATAGTGATGGTCTGTCTGTATCTTGCCTGCTTGTTTGCATTTGGTCTCTATAAAACAGGTGGCTGACCATTTTCATGGTCACAACTGTTTAAAAAAAAGGGGAAAAAAAAAACATATACATGATGATACTAAAATTAGTCAATAATCATCAATAACTACTGACCATGCATAAAGACAACACAAACCTTTGCAATGTTATACAACGATTTATACTTTTTGCATCACGATTTACACCTTAATATCACAAACATACATAAGGTAGTATTTTAGGCAACGGGAGCTGAAGTGTTTGTGCTAAATAACATTATAGATAGCAGTGTCATAAGCTAACCAAAAACTGAACCAAATAGCTTACATAACATGAAGCTATCCAAAACGGGGTGAATATATTATAAACATTTACACCACAGCTGATACTGACAACCATCTGTAATATACATACTGTAAGGCATTAGCTTAGCCACCTGTGAGCTAACCAGTTTGTGCTAAGCTACATAAGGCATATGTTAGCATGATTTAGCCTTGTTATCTACATGCTAACCAAACCATAAAAGTGACATTTAATGACAATTTTTCACATAAACTGGCAAAAGCTTGTGAGAAAATGAGGGAAAATAAATTAATATTAGTTTTATATTATCAGAATAAGGATTGTATAAGATTTAAAAACTTACCCATGGTAACAGCTTGCTGTATTCTCCTCCTTCGTTCTCTGTTGGAGTCTTAGTGTTGTTCTGAGGTAAATCTAAACTCCTCCCACTGTCCAGAACATTCTGTAGAGCTTCAGAAACCTATACAGTGCCTAACATCTTCCACACGCGCAGAAAAATGATCGGATCTACTGTGTGTGTGTGTGTGTACGGGGCCGTGCCCTTATATGTAGATTACCTTGACTGTTTCCCTGTGAACAGCGTGTGGGCATGTCCTGTCTCAGGTCACTATCAGTGAATGAAGTGTGGCAGAAAGACTGTATCTCTCCTTTGATTCATATGGATTACATAAACTGAGAACATTAAATTTTTATTAAAGTTGCTACATTTAAAAGTAGACAGCTTTCTATAGATATATATGTATAGATATATAGATACAGTGGAACCTTGGATTACGAGCATAATTCGTTTCCCATGAGAAATAATGAAAACTCAAATTATTCGTTCCACAGCCCCAAAAAATAAATACATAAAAATAATTAATACAATCTATAAAATGAAAATTAAAACAAATTAATCTGTACTTTACCTTTAAAAAAAAGTACAAATAAATCCTGTCAGATAAGTGTTTCCGTTGGTGTGCGCAGTGTGTGTGTGTGTGTGTGTGGAATTAGCCCCTTCCCTCGCCTCGTTTTACACAGTAACACTCCTCCTCCCTCTCCCCACCTCGCTTTTTAAGATTCACAACAAACACACACACACACACACACACACACACACACACACACACACACACACACACACACACAACGGAAACACTGTTTTAACAGGAAAAAAAGAAATCTCTCTGAGACTGGTATGAGCGTATATTAACGGACTCACTTTTTAAGTTTCACAACAAATGCATAAAAACAGGGGAAACACCGTTTTAATGGAAAAAAGCGAGACTGGCATGAGCGCATACTAACAATCACTTAAGTTTCACAACAAACGGACACACACAAACACGGAAACACAGTTTTAACAGGGAAAAAAGAAATCTCTCTGACCTGGTGTGAGCGCATACTAAAGCAATCACTTTTTAAGTTTCACAACAAACACACACACACAACGGAAACACTGTTTTAACAGGGAAAAAAGAAATCTCTCTAACCTGTCATGAGCGCATACTAAGGGAATCACTGCTGTAAAGTAAAAAAAAAATGAACCAGCACCTTACCATTGAAAAGAATCGCGACAGAGCAGGGTTTCTTTGTGTTTGTGCAGCCCAGTGGATCGCGCAGCGCGAACCAGTTTCAGTCACGCAGCGCTGCTCGAATCACAATCCTGCGAGACCCACTGGGCAACTCTGATAGAAATAGACCCCGTCCACCATAACTTTACATTTACCCCCAATTTCCCGCTGTAGTTTAGAGTGCACAAAGTGGAAGCTGTTTTTTCATGCTTAGGCTATAAGGATATTGGCAGACATTGTGAAGTTCTATTTCCTAAATTTATTGTTTATTTTTCCTGTATGGAAACTGCAGTATTCGACGGTACTTTGTGGAATTACACGAATTTCTACTTGCAACAGAAGGGGCTGTTCAAAGCAGACATTTTAATAACCTACAATACACTCAATACAATACAATACAGGATTAAAAGGCTTCTAATCTCATTTTCTGTATGTTGTCAAGTGTTTCTATTTTCCAAAGCCTCGTCAATGTAAATTAAAATGTCAGGACTGTTTAATATCGTTTATACTGTGCGCCTTGCCATGCCTGGTTTGTATTTGCGCACCCGAACGGGGAATTGGGGGTAAATGTAAAATTATGGTGGACGGGGTCTATTTCTATCAGAGTCGCACATTTGGTCCGTGCTGCGCAACTGAAACTGGTTCTCACTGCGCGATCCACTGGGATGCACAAATAAACCAGTTCATTTCTGTGCTGTCCAGATTGTCGCGCTGCGCTGTCCATTGGGCGCGCACATATTTGTTCCGTCCAGGGCGGCTCAATCGGGTGCTGTGGTTTCGTCCCACTTTTGATGTGTTTCGCGTCCCATACTTTTAAAATATTTGGGCTCATGTGATTGGACCATTCTCAACGAGTCTTTTCCAGCACTTCTTACAGCAAGCGGACCTGGCTGACGTGACTCATGCCTTTATTTTATACTAGTAGTAACGATGCTTAATCACCTGATAAATGGCTATTTACAGGAGAGCATTAAAAGTTTAATTAAAATTTTGTTTATGCCCCCCCCTCCCCCATTTTTTGCACCAGCCGCCACTGGTATGACTGTGTACGTGTGTATGTGACAAATAAAAATTTGAATTTTAACTACCAAAACATTGCTGGTGGCCCAGCATATAAATCATGCTGGCCAATCCTGGATTTTTCAGCAGGCATGCTGGACTTCCATCAGTTATGCTGGTTCACCAGTTAAACCAGCACCAGACAAGCACTAACCAGCAAGACCAATGCTGGTGGTAAGGTTTCATCAGCGTAGATATGCTGGTTTTCCATCAGTTATGCTGGTTCACCAGCTAAACCAGCATCAGAACAGCACTAACCTGTATTAACCAGCATACGCCAGCATATAAATCATGCTGGTCTATGCTGGATTTTTCAGCAGGGGATTTATAATGACTAGTACTTTTAAAACAGAAACAGGAAACATACAGCATCCCAGTGGGCTAATCCTGTTTTTCCTCACGGCCACTGGTGTTCATGTAATCAGTATTACAAATTCTACCATATATGCCCTATGTGTAGACAGCCATTATTGACGTTCAGGGGATCACAAAAATATAAAGTCACTGTCTTTTCTACCCAATCTTAGTACGCTTGCGCATACTAAATTACGTCATGTTTCACTGCTTTAGCGCCACAAATCCATGCTAAGACTGGCAGCACGTTTGTGTGGTTTTGTTGTACAATCAATTTGGGGATTAAATCCTGAATAAAAACCATTAAAAACGTGTCACAAAATGCTACCTCCCATAAAATAGTGTTATGTTTTTGGCAGTGCTACCATCATTTAGAATAGAAATTAGGAACCGGTGGCAAAGTACTGCCTATCAGTAGATATAAATATATATTCTAACCGGGTGAGAACAAAATAATAAATCGAATTTGAGTTCGACATCCCAAAACTAAGGCAAGGAAGTCTAAGCAGCATAAGCCGAATACGTCGCGATTTCGTCAAAGACGGGAATCGAATTAACCTGCACACCGCTTTTTGTTGCTTCCTGTCTCCCCAATCAGCTGACATCCTCGTGACAAGCTGGTGGATGGCTCATGCGCAGAACTGCTCTTTGTGTAGACCGAACATGGCTCCGTCCTGAGTTTTATTACTGAACGAAACGTAGTTGTCAATGTTCAGTGGCAATTTTTTCGAAAAACAAAGAAACGTTGGCGCGTTTTGGAAGGCTACGGGTACAGGAACGTAAACAAGTCGCATCTGGTAATAAGGTAAAGCGTTGCTTGTTCTTTTAGCTATGGCTAGCTAGCTGGACTTCTGCACTGATACAGGGAAACTGGTTTTCTAATGCATTTTCTCTCGGACTGCTTACTGTGTTACAGCCTACTGTAACACAGCTGGCAGGTGAAAGACTATCGAGCCTTGAGTGTTTATTTTGCTGAAAAGCTCAACTGGTTACAGTCATTGTATTTTAAATTTAGTCACTCGGTTGGCTAGCTAGTCAACTACAATTTAAATATTATGCCCTGGTTTGATACCTTTACACGACTCCTTTGTATAATTGTTTTTGCTCGTTGACACATAAGGTTAATTAATTGCAGCAATGCCATTACAGTAGGTTTGTCCATATTTATCTAAAAGGCCCGATGATTGACTTGCCGTCGGAAATCTACCACTGTTGTTTTCCCCCCCCCTAGAGGTATGCATAACATTTCAGTGGTGGATCTGTATTATCTGTAGTATATCGACCTACTTTAAACTATATTCGGAGAATAACGTTAATTTTTTTTTTTTTACGGTAGCGACGTTAGATATTTTTCCAAGAGAAAGTTATTTCCTGAGCGACAGCGCCCCCTCTGCTTTGCTGCCAGACGAGTAAAGACGATTTGAAACTCCGGAGATTCCTGTCATATTTTTAAAATACAACAAATGTTCTTAAGTGGGAATACTACGATAATTTAAGATTTCCTATTCAAATGTGCAACTGTTTGGAACAGCAATATAAACAGCAAGTTTATAATAAGGTCATTTATTTAAGCATTGTCTGTGCATTCGTAAGTGGCTTTGGCTTCATTAACTTTCTGAAACTTAAAAATCCAGTTATTATTTTTAGCTTTTGTTCTGTCGAAAATAAACAGTTCTTTTTAAAAAATGTGCCTTGGAGGTCTGTAGACCTCAGTTTATTTATGAACCCCAGGCTCAATGAAAAGCATAAATGCAGGTTAAAATTTTTGTCTTCTGGTTCAAAGTCAAAATAAACGGTCACATAGGTCAGGCTTTCCCAAATGCTCTCCATCCTTTTATTTCCTTATCGGAGTGATTGTTGCTCAGATAAGGAAATGGGGAACGCAATATTTGCAGACCAACCAAAGTTGATTAAACCTGGAGTAGGGTAGAAATCTTAAATTTCTCTTTCATCTTGTATAGTCTTGAATGTTGCTTCATGACACTCAGTTGTGTGCGCGTGAATTGCAGTAATGGCAATTCTTCTGCTTGATTCACTTATTGATTTATGCTGAGAGCTGAGGATCTTTGTCACCTGACACCCTTTTGGAATTATTGGAATCTCTCTGAAATTATATTGTCATACTAAACTATGGAGAAAAATGCAGTGTCCACTATGTACTACCAGAACAGATTCAGTGCAATTTAGCATAAAATCTCAACATTTGGATATCTTCCAAATCATATCGGTTGGGGGAGAACATTGTTTAAACACTTCAGTTCAAATTAACTTTTTCAAATTGATCTATTTGCTTGCTTGTTTGTTGGTTTGCCATCTATGTTAAATAAGTATTCAGACTCTTGGATAAGACTGTCTTTGGTAAGCTGTGTATTTCCTTATAAGCATATTTTGATCTCTTTGGCTGTCTTTACACACTAGGGCTTAGTTCACACTCTGCTGAAATGCGATTAGTTTTTTTGCAATTTTATTATTATTTTTTAAATTATGTAATTTTCTATATTGTTATTTAAATGTGACTGTCATCAGTCTCATATGTGAACCGTATGCGGCCCTGAAGTGACCTGCATGCGTAGTACTGCATATCAGTAGATGTAAATATACCTTATGACCGGGTGAGAACAAAATAATAAAACAAATTTGAGTTTGACATCCCAGAACTAAGCCAAGGAAGTAATCAAACAATTAAGCAGCGTAAGCCGAATGCGTTGTGATTTAGTTAAAGACAAGAATTGAATTAACCTGCACATTTTATTACTGAGCAAAGCGTAGCTGTCAATGTTCAACTGCACATTTTTTTTCGAAAAGCAAAGAAACGTTGACGAGTTTTAGAAGTCTCATATGTGAATTGTATACGGCCCTGAAGTGACCCCCCGCATGCACAGAAGACAACGAGATGACAGATGTGTTTGCGAAAATAAAAATGGATGTGGCTTGTGATAGCATGTGTGTAGTGATTTTATTATGCAATCGAAGCATAAATAACGAATTGATAAGAAGAATATTAAGAAGGTAAGCACAAATTTTGATTATGGCCTTTTGTGGAGCAGTGGTTGCTACCTCTGAACAGAGGATTGTGTGGGTGCGGAGTTGGAGCCAGGACTGGTGGTATTCTTACGTGAGGGGGGGGGTAGTTCTCACTGTCTTTCAACTGATGTTGTGATTGTAATCGTGTGATTTTAATCTTCTCGCCTCCTCCTTCAGCGCAGAATTGTGACGTCTGTCTCATTTCAATTAGATAAAAATCGAATGAAATGCGACATGGCCATTCAGACTGAAGTCGATTTAGGACCACATATGAAAGTGGCCTGGGCCTGATTGTCATACGAAAATTAGATATGGGTCACATTTGGGATTTGGGCCACCAATAATTGGATTTGGGCCAATTCAGACTGCAGTGTGAACTACGCCTAACACAGCATCATGACAAATGGCTTCCATTTTGTTGCTATTTAAAAAAAAAATTTATTTAGTAAAGTATGACAGGTGCCATAATGCTTCCACAAATCACAGTGAATGTCAGACCAAAAAGTCATGATTTCCAAGGAACTCAACAATAAAAATTCTTTGGGCCAAGATCTAGGCTTCAACTAGAAGGACATTGGTCAGGGAGATGACCAAGAAATTAATGGCCACTCTAACATAGTTTTGGAAGTTGTCTAAAGGGATGGGAAAACCTGTTTGAATGACAAACAACCTTCTTAAATACTGTCAATTTTCTAGTTGCTAAAAGAGAGGCCACTGCTTCGATTTCAATAGCCTTTATTTGGCAAAAACCTGGTACTGCCCAATACAGCAAGGTTCTAAAGAAAAACTGCTCCATGGTGTGCATGACCTCAGACAAGGACAATGTTTGAAGTTGCCAAGATATTGCTACAGTGGCATTAGGGGAGGTCTTTAAATGTCTGTAACCCAGGCAGAGCCCAGACGTCAACCAAAACTTGACACATGCTCTTCATGGAAGCTGATTGCGGTAAGAGGTCTACCAGGAAGAATCTGAGATACTCCTGAAATCCAGTTGTGCAGTTCTTGTTTCCTTACTACCAAGACTTTGCTGCCAAACTTCACCAAGTAGAAAGGGTCTGAATGCTTATCTAAATGAGAGATTTCATTTTTAGTTTTTTTTTTATAAATAATAAGTGCACTTTTTAATATATTTTTTTATTACGGATTGTTGTTTACACATTTTAAATTTAAACACAAGGACAATAAACAATTTATTCTAGCAGGCATTATTTGTAGCATCTCTTGCATTTATTTATTCATTCTTTACATCTGTGATTAATTCACAGTGTATATAAACACTTTATTTTTGTGAAGTAAAATTTTAAAATAACGCTCATGTGCTATGACTAAAGAAAGTAATGTTTAATGAGCACATTATTTAAATTTGACTGGAAATCAGTGTAGACAGCACCTGATTACTCACCTTACAGAGTAGAGTTGTAAAGTCATTCCTCAGTGCCTCGTGTAGTGTCCGTTAGAGCTGAAACGATTCCTCAAGTAAATCGAGTAATTCGATTACAAAAAATGATCAAGGCAAAATCTTCTGCCTCGAAGCTTCGTTTAATTAATTTTAAAAGCTTGCGTTATGTTTTTGTGTAATTATTTGTTGACAGCACGCTTTTGACACAATGCGCTTCCGGGTGAAAGCCGCCAGAAACGCTTACGTCACCCACAAAGCGGAAGGAGATACAAACAGTTAGCGGTGTATTGATTTGAGGGAGCGTTCTGTTGTGGGCTGCAAAATGGAAGGGAGCAATAAAATTGTCAGCGAGGCCAAGAGAAGAAGAAAGCAGCAAGAGAAAACGTCAGAAATTGTCAGTAAAGCCTTATGTTATGCCTGAGATGTAGATTTTGAAACTTTTAGTTCTGAAAGTTTAGTTGCACAACTTAGTGTTTTTGTATAATTATTTATTTTAATGTGTGCCTTAGTTTTTTTGTTTCTTCAAGTCATTTGAAATGCGTTTTTTTTCATCTGAGAAAAGGCTTTAAAATAAGAATGTATGGTGCTGTAATCCACTTAATTAATCTCAGTCAACTTTAATACCCCTATCTCACCTGCGCGGTTTTGCGCGGTGGCCGGAATTACGTTTCCATCTTTTTGCGCGAAAAATTAAATATGTTTAAGCCGCCTTGTATTGTGAATAATGACAATGTTTATTTTTGATAAAATGCTGTAGGCATTTAAAAAATAAAAGTAGATTTTTCTAAAATGAAAACCAATCAAGCTTTGTTTCTCTTGTATATTTTACATTGCTGACTAATAGCAAAAGCGCATTTTATCCGATTACTCGATTAATCAATTACTTTTTTAGTAGAATACTCGATTACTAAAATGTTCGATAGCTACAGCCCTAGTGTCTGTGCAGCACACGCTCATTTCACCCTCTTGAGTGGTGCAATAGATGTGTCAGTAGGCATGTTGTTTAGATTTTATCACAAAAAATAAAAACAGCCACACGGAGCATTAACAGGTGTCTCATAGTTCATGACCCGAGCGGGCGTTTCTTCTTCTTTCTTAGTTTTTTTCCAACTAAAAACAAACCAACTACGTCTCTACCGCCACCTACTGTTTCCGGTTGTGTAAATACGCAAATGTGCCCAGGATTAGAACCAATGTTACAGTGTACATTGCACCCAATCCTCCACTGCAGAGCTCTGGTTAAAGAGAACAAGAGAATTTACTAAAGACAAAGATAAATAAACTTGACAGAATATCTATTTTTGATGAAAAAATAAGACATTAATAAGCCTATATACCACCAGAGTGTTTAAATAAGCTGCCTGTGCTGAATGTAGATAAACCGTTGAACTTTGTTAGCGTTAGCCACTGTCTCTGTGAACGTCTGCATTAAATTAACGGGAATTTACTTAATGCGGTTTCATACAAATAAGTTAAGCGATATAACACTCACATATGAGCATTAGTGCCAAACTAAAACTTAGAGTATTGAAGATGCCCTACTGCTTACCTACTCCTACTTACTGTTAAACACTAAAGGGGTTTTTGTCCAACTTTGGTTAACTAAGCGCTTGCGCTACCGTGTACAAGTCTCGGCCAGAGTGGGGAAACGACAGACATGGTTATAAGTGTTTAGATTGCTAGCTCCGGTACACCTAGCCCCAGCTTGTGTCCCTCGTGGACTGCCTGACATTGTATTCCAGTCACAGAAATAACCTGCAGATTAACTCTTACCGAAAAATAATTGAATGCTGAATTTATCTAAATACAGAGAACACTCAGATTTTCAGTCATTTTCAGAGGGCACAAACACTGTCCTTATAAAAATACCCTGAGCTCACAAAACTGTATATTAATCAGTTTCTCAGGTATTGCAGCCTCTGTAATAGCGAAGTTAATAGGATTTCCGAAGCTTTAGCGTCTTTTTGAGGGAAAGAGTGACATTGTGAGTTTGTGACACTGACGGTAAGCTGTAACTTCAGACTTGGTAAACAGATGTCCTAAAATGAACCTAAACTCACATCTGACCCCTGCTGGCACTGCCAGTGATTTTCCAAACTGCCACTGCTGCAGGCTTCTGTTAAGGTCTTCTTGAGAACAAAGCGCCATCTAGTGGTGGCAGCCGGTAAATGAATAAATAGTGCTTCAGTGGGCGTGTTTACTGTTAAATCTTGACACCTTTCTGGCGTATCCGTACGCCAGCCGCTCGACCCTGGTAGTTTTTATATTTTCTTTATTTTTGAGTGGCTACATCTGTATTTTTGAGTGGCTACATCTGTATGTAGATTACCCAAACTGTTTCTCCTGTGAATAGCATGTGGGTGTGTACTGTCTCAGGTCATTATCAGGTCATGAAAGCACACACTCGATATTTTCTTTATTTTAAAAACCACAATGTTTTCTTTATTATTGTTAGTATAAATAAATAAAAGTAAACCCTTGTGATGTAGTACACTTATGTCAATAAAAATTATTGAGCATTTTTTTGGTTCAAACTTTTTATTGTGTAGTCATCATTACAGATTTTTAAGTGATAGTCCATTTTTAACAATATAAACATGAAAAAACAATAAAACAAGCATCAAGTACAATCAAACATGAACTAACAACTACACCCCCCAAAAATACAAATAGAAAACCCACTAACTAAAATAAACAAACAAAAAAATAAAATAAAAAATAACTACACTAAACAGAAGGCAGAAAATTGAGAGATTTAAAATATGAAATAAAAGAGCCATTTTTTAAAGAAAGCTACTCCTCCCAGAGCATCTAATCTTTTCTAGTTTTTGAAAGAACATGGTATCTATAAGCCATTGAGATGCACTAGGAGACTTGGCAGATTTCCAGTGGATCAGAATACGGCGCCTAGTTATTAAAAAGGTAAATGCTAAAATGTCCAGTTGTTTGGAACTGAACTGAGACCAGACCCGTGGAACCCCAAAAATTATAATAGCAGGGCAAACATCAATATCAACCCTGAGCACCTTGGACATCACTGTAAAGTAGTTAACCCAGTAATTTTGCAGTTTAGAACAAGTGAAAAACATGTGACTTAAAGTACACTGAGATGATTGACAGTAGTACTTTAAATTGTATAAGGCTCAGACGAGCACATATTGTACTAGAACGTATTCTGTCCAATGCAGCGGCCCACCATTCCTCTTCAAACTCCTCTCCAAGCTCCACCTCCCAGGCTCTTCTAATTTTATCAATAACACTTCCATCTAAAGATAATAACCGACCATAAATTCTTGAGATTTGTGACTTTTGGTGAGGGTTAAACTTCAAAAATTCTTCCCATTATTGCATAGGAGGTAAAGAGGGGTAGCCAGGAAACAGAGTGGCAGCACAATGTCTAACCTGTAAAAACCGAAACAGATGGGGATAAGGCAGCCCCAGTTCTGAAGACAACTGTAGATAATTGCAAAAGGTACCTTCTTTATATAGGTCTTGAAAGCATCTAATGCCTTTTCCGTACCATTGCTTAAAAACAGGGTCAGTAATGGATGGTGGAAACATCTGATTGTCCTATAATGGCATTAATGATGAGGCAGAGATAAATTTGAAATGTCGCCTGAATTGACCCCAGATCCGAAGGGTGGATCTGACTACCGGGCTATGTGTTAAGGAAGTAACTTTACAAGATAGGGGTGAAGTAAGCAATGCCAATAATGACATAGATACACATGAACTTGCCTCCAATCTGCACCACAGTGCACTGTAGAGATTGAGCCAAAATGTTCAT
This sequence comes from Clarias magur, assembly GCA_013621035.1. Classification (NCBI taxonomy): domain Eukaryota; kingdom Metazoa; phylum Chordata; class Actinopteri; order Siluriformes; family Clariidae; genus Clarias; species Clarias magur. The sequence continues at coordinate 406,435 of QNUK01000466.1, read as the reverse complement.
TTATGAAGATTTGCTGACCAGTAGTAAAACATAAAATTAGGAAGAGCTAGCCCACCACTAAGCCTTCACCTCTGAAGTACTGATTTATGAACTCTGGGCACTTTACCACCCCACAGAAAGTGGGTAACAATCTGGTCGATAGATTTAAAGAAGCGCTTAGGAAGAAATAAAGGAATGCACTGAAAAACAAAAAGAAATTTAGGTAAGATGTTAATTTTAACTGCATTAAATCGACCAGTCAATTATAAATATAGACTTTTCCATTTCTGAAAGTCAGACTTAGTTTGTTCTAACAAAGGAGAAAAATTAGTGGATAACAGAGAGGGCAGGGATCTGGTAATATTAATGCCAAGGTACCTAAATCCTGTTTTACTAATTTTAACTGGCTTGTGCTTGGGCTGCAGCGTGCGATGTGATCTGTCAACCATAACGTCCCTGTCAGTATTAAGGAATTTTTTTAGCAATTCCAAGACAGCAATGTTGGTACAGGGTTTGTCTTCTGAAATTCCTATAATCCTTATATTATTGCGTCGAGATTTGGCTTCCAGGTCTTCACACTTATCTTCCAATTTTGCCACAGTGGCCATGAGAGAGTCCACCTTGCCCTCCAGCATGGTGATGTCATCAGAGCAGGTAGAGAGTGACTGTTCCATATCCTTCACTGTACTTTTCAGTGCAAACATGTCCGTTTGAACCGAAACAAGACTCCGCTTTCACCGCCTGAATTTTACTCTTAATAGTCGATAAATCATCACCGAGCATGGACCGTAACTCCGAATGAAAGATTTTTAGTTTTCATTTAACCAAAGTAAGGAAATGTAAACCGGGACAACTAAACTTTATTACAGATACTCGGTAATACAAAATACTGTGTATACTTTAATATCGATTTTTTGTGGAATTCTGCAGGATCCTCTGTAAACACGCTCTACTCCATGTAACGTCTAACCAACCGTAAGTCCCAAAATTATTGAGCATTTTAAGTATCTTTCACGGTTAACAGAAAAAAGTTGTCCCATTCACAGGAGAGACAACCCCATGTAATGTCTATTCATTTTATATTTTAGAAATTTGCATGTTTTTTCTTTTTTATATATTCTATTTATATATTTATTTGCAAAATATTTGTCTATTGTTGGAAATTGGTAATATTGCTAATATTTGTGGGTGGCTGGAACGGATTATCTGCATTTGTATTATTTTGTATGGGGAAAATGTGTTTTGCAATATGAATTTTCGCCCTAAGAACTTGCCTAACAAACAGATTAAATTCATATGCCAAGGTACCGTTGTAACATTAAAAAAAGGACTCATATGGTGTCTTTTTGGATCTTGGGTCACATCATGGATCATTAGTAGCTAAAAGGCTAGTACAGTATGTTCTTCCACAAAGGGCATTTATGGATAGTTAATTTAAAGCTACAGACACTAAAAGGGAACATTTTAAAGAGAATTCCAGGAACACTGGAATGCTTTACCTAAGTTGTATTTGAGCTAGAAAAAGGTTTTAACTTCTAAAAGTTATATTATGAAGCTATATGGTATAAATATTCAACATGTATGGAAAATATAATGTTCAGGACAAGATTGAAGCAGAAATTAGAAAGGATTATCTGTGCTAAGTATGGAAAGTTTATATATATTTTTAACACGCTTATAGAATTTAACAATGGGCAATATATTTTAGGATTTGGAATCAGTAAGTGATTCACTCCAAATGGCCCAGAGGGACAGCTAGCGCAGAGAGGGCTTTGGGTTTGTATCCCTGTGAAATATTATGACAGTTCAAAATGTTTATCATTCACACATACAATTCAGCTGAGTAAATAGAGTCTCCTATTGAAATGGCAAGGCTAATTCTCTTGACACTTTTGTTTGAGACCAAAAGATGAATATGAGATGATTGATCTCATATGTAAGCCTTTATTTCCTGATGGTGATGTCACGATAAATAAAAATTAGGACATGGTCATTTACAACACTATTGGTAAGGCTATTCAGTTTTTTTTAAATTCCAAAATATATTGACATATAAACTCTTAGAAGTAATTTAAATAGCACTAAATGGGCAGTGGCATATCCCTTGCTTGCTGTTACTGTGAAGTTGACAAAAATCAAGTAACATACTTTTCCCCCCCAGCATATACATTTTTGAAGAAGAAAATTCCATGTTAATGTAGTGTGTAATAAGGGATCACACCATCGGGCATTGTCACATCAAACGCCTTTTTGCTTTTGCCATTAGGAGATCATGACAGTGTCTGATCATGACTGTCTGAAGGACAATGACATTAAAGTCATATTTTGGCACAAATTTTAACTTTTAAAGGCTATGGTCTTAAAATTTTGATTAGCTAATGACCAGCCTGTTTGAGTTTAAATGCAGTTTTCAAGAAATAGCCTACTAATTTTCTCTTTCTCTTGTTTCTTCTTTTGCCATTTTGAAGAAGTACTTACAACCTGGTTACGATCCACCAGTGCGAAGTGTGAATACTTGTAATATTTTCCATGGTCTTAAGATTTTGTTCAGGAGTCTATTTTTGCGCCTGAGGTTTTTACATTTTTTTTACATTAATATATTTTCTATCAAAAAATGCATGCTTCATGCTGATTTTATAAGTAAGGCTTTGGACGTTTCAAGTTTATGGAAAAGTTGGCAGACTTGTTTCTCTAGAAATGTTTTCAGGACTGGTAGCAAGCGAACTAGGTTTGGAAGATTTGCGCTCACATGCTAAAAGTTTTGGTTGTTAATTTATTGTGCAATGTAAGACTTTTGTTTGGTAATTTACATATAAAGGACAAGTAAAACAAAGAGATCTCCTCGTTGATCCTCTTCTATTATGTTATGCTGAACTATTATAATAACTGATAAATCGTAATGTCTGTGCGACATTGTAGAATCCAGATAGGAGACAAATAATTGAGATGGAGGTTCCAAGATAATAAAGATCACAAATTTACTGTAACTTGGATAAGCTGTCTTAAAGAATCAAAGAAGATAACATGTATGTATGAAATATGTTAAAAGCGGAATTCTCCGGTCACACTCATTTGTTTGTTATTTTTTTTTCTTACCAGAGTTACATAGTATTAGATTGGTTAATGGCTGTTAATACCATGGTTGTCAAAAGTTTGCTTTCAAGTTATTTCTTATAGAACTTTAAAGAATACTTACAGCACGGAATACTTGCAGTAACATACAGTGACAGTAAATCTTTTTTTTTTTTTTTGCATTTATGAATTATGGCCAAGTCACAGCTAGATGACATCCCTCATGCAACAGCCCCCAAACTTACATTCTTCCTTGCACATTATGTTACTCTCACATACCCATCAATTGTCACTCGCTCCTGATGTTTCACTTGATATCTATTACATAAAAGAAATGTCTTGTCTGTATATTGGTCAGAAATTGCTCTTACAATGATATCTTTACGTTTCATACATTGGAGGACCCGAAATCAGTCTCTCTGTCTGTCCAGCCAGAATTTGTCACAGCTTCCCGCAAAACTGGCTGGACAGAATTTAATGAACTTTTGCCAGTGCTCCTGCATTAAACCTGCGGCATAAATTCAGTCAAAATGTCGAGAAGAAGGGAAATTATGAGCAATTATGTGCCAAATTATATCACAGCATCTAGTGTATTTATTTTTCAAATTATTATTTTTTTTTTAACTCATTCATAAAAATACCACTATAAAAACACTCAAACTTTTTGAATTTGTCTCTCACACACACAAAAAAAATGCTTATGTGAACCATGCCTCGCCAACAAGAGTTTTCAGAGGACCTACGATCAAAAATGGTTGAAGCTAGAATAGGTTACAAAGTGATTTCAAAAACTTTAGCAATTTACCAGTCTACAGCAAATAATCTACAAATGAAGACACTTTGGGACTGTGGCTACTCTACCTAGAAGGCTAACATCTGTGTTCATGAGACTACAGTTTGTAAAACATTGAATAAGCAGGGTGTCCATGGCAGGACACCACGAAGGAAGCCGGTACTTACTTGCGAAAGAGCACATATGTATGCTCATGTATGCTTGTGTATGTTTGTGTGTATGTTTGTATGCATGTGTGAGTTGGTGTTAAGCTTCCATCTCACACATGCACACAAACGTACACATGCATACTCGAGTGTTTGTCATTATTGAATAATGAAAAAATATCCCCTGACTTCTTCAATATGTGTAAAAAAAATAAAATAAAAAATAAAGAGAAAAATAAAGGTGTGTATGTTGGTTGGTACAATGAAACTGAACCGCCTGGTTTTAGACCACAATAATTCATTAGTATGGTGTACGATCTCCTTTCACGGCCAATACAGCATTATTTCGTCTTGGGAATGACGTATGCAAGTCGTGCACAGTGTCCAGAGGGATTCTGACCCATTCTTCTTGTAGAATAGTGGCCAGGTGTGATGCTGGTAGAGGGAAACGGTTCCTGACTCACTCCTCCCAAACACCCTAAAGTGGCTCAATAATATTTAGATCTGGTGACTGTGCAGGCCATGGGAGATGTTCAACTTCACTTTCATTGTCCATCAAACCACTCTGTAACCAGTCTTGCTCTGTGTATTTGTGCATTATCACCCTGATACACGGCACCGCCTTCAGGATACAATGTTTGAACCACTGGGTGCTCATGGTCCTCCAGAATGGTTCGGTAGTCCTTGGAAGTGACGTGCCTATCTAGCACAAGTATTGGGCCTAGGGAATGCCATGATATTGCGGCTGAAACCATCACTGATCCGCTCCCATTCTTCACTCTAGACAAGCAACAGGCTGGGTGGTATGCTTCTTTGGGGCTTCTCCACACCGTAACTCTCTCGGATGTGGAGAAGACGGTGAGGGTGGACTCCTCAGAGAACAATACATGTTTCACATTGTCCACAGCACAAGATCGTCGCTGCTGTCACCATGAAACCGACGTTTGGCATTAGCACAACTAACCAAAGGTTTGGCTATAGCAGCCTGACCATGTACATTGACCCCCTGTGGAGCTCCAAACGAACAGTTTTGGTGGAAAAGGAGGGTTGAGGTGCACGTTTAATTCTGCAGTGAGTTGGGCAGCTGTGGTTTTATGTTTTTTGGATACAATCCGGGTTAGCACCTGGACACCCCTTTCAGACAGCTTCCTCTTGCGTCTACAATTACTCCTGTTGGATGTGGTTTTTCCTTCTTGATGGTATGCTGACATTACCTTGGATACCGTAGCTCTTGATGCATCACAAATACTTGCTGTCTTGGTCACAGAGGTGCCAGTGAGACGTGAACCAACAATTTGTCCTCTTTTGAACTCCGATATGTCACCTGTAATGGTGTGTGTGTGTGTGTGTGTGTGTGTGTGTGTAGGGACTGGCAGGCCACCACAAAGAGGGCCTGCTGGAAGAGGAAGAGACAGTTCACGACATCAGCAAATAAGGAAAGAAACGGTTCCCAACTCGGATGGTGCAGCTACAGACCTGGCCATTAAGAATGCACGCTTTTTCCCACGAGATCCCGCAATTTGGCGCCTTAAGATCCCTTAAGCAACATTCGGGTATTTAAATAAATGTGCTGTGCTTCACTGAATATCCGCCAGATGGCGCATGGAAGGTCTTTTATCTAAAAGCCAGACCAGTACAACGAAGAATTGTGTATAATTATTTAGCCTAAAACAATATTGTAGGGCTGCAACAACTAATCGATAAAATCGATAATTATCGATAATGAAATTTGTTGTCAACGAATGCCGTTATCGATTAGTTGGACTGCTCACGTTATTGAGGAGCGCGACCACAAGATGCACAAACACACACAGATACACAGCCGCTCGCGCAATGGAGGTTACAGAAGCGTTTGCAGGAAAAAGCGCGCTTATGGCGTTATATTCCTGCCACAATTTGACATTTTGAGAGCAGACAAAGCACTCTATGCACGTGCAGTGTCTCCACTGCGGTTCAACAGCTCGATTCTGTGCGTGCAATGTCTCCCCTGCTCACTTAACATGTTCTCCGCGCGCACGCGACTTCTCGATTCTGTGCGCTCTCGAATCTGCCTTCACGCGCAAGCAACATTTATTTTCTGTGCGCGCTCAACTCTGCCTGTACGCTTGCTCAACTTTGTCCAGTGTTACAAACCTGCCACAAAACCAGCCAATCACAGACTTCCACACACTACTTCTGATTGGCTGTTCCTTCTCTATCAACTGGCAATATCTGCAATTATTGTTAAAATGCTGTATTTTGCATACTCAAATGCTGTTATATATTTTATTTATTTATTTTTTTAGAAAGAGCAAAGTAAGCATAAGTGAGTTCATTCAAAAAAGAAATCCCCTATGCACTCCACGACAAGCAGCCACTATAACAGATGCCATCCAATATAATGAGTACATCAATTGTTTTGCTTTTTTATTTATTTATTTATATTTTGGATATTTAGGAGTTTTACTGTTCAAAAACAAACTTTGTCTTTAATTTAAGATTTAAAATGTAAAAATTAAAGATAATTAAACTCTATATGTGGCTTTAAAATTTTAAACATAACTAATACCCTGATTTATGGTTTTATATAGTTATAAGCAAAACATCAAATTAAAGAAGCGTTTAGGTTTTTTTTTATCCGATTAATCGATTATCAAAATAATCGTTAGTTGCAGCCCTACAATATTGTTTCCAATGCTGAAGCAAACATGAATTTTATTTTGTTTTACAATAATAATAGAAAAGTGCTTCGGGCTTTTTATAAAAAATAATTTGGCTTTTTTGCTGTTTATGTCTAGCATTGAATAATTATGTCATCCATTATTCGACCACGGCTGGAAATAAAGCTGGAATGCGATTGTGGATTTATGAGTGAAATAAAGCTGTTCGTCTGCGTGCGTGAACCCGCGGCTCATACTTTCACTTTACAAAAGGTGCAGACATACTCCCCAAGAAAGTCATCGCCTCTTGCAATAATGCAGATCAAACATACTACACCAGACCATAGATAAAAAGGAATATTTAAGCATATACGCAAAATGTATTTCACTTAAATATTACAGACTAAAACAAGGAAAGTAGACGTGCGGTCCAAGAAGGAAACAGGTTTCGTTATTTTACAAAATGTGAATATATTCAGTAAATGTATGAATTACACTCAAAGTGTCAAATCCAAATATGAAGTCTTATTTAATTGATATCATTAAACATTTTATTTGTTTCTATTTATGTTTATGGTTTGCTGGTGAAATACATTTTAGGCAGAGACGTCTGCTTGGTCTTGTTCATTCTTTTTAAACTCCTCAATTCTGCCAATTCCCCCATCAGTGAAACCGGTTTGATAAGTTCACACCTATCAAGAATGAAAGGTGAGAAGAGGGATTACAGTAACTGGGGGTCTGCATGTGTTCACCTCGGAGCATGCAGTCACGTTGTATTCAACAAATAGACTAACACAAAATCATGTTTGCTTCAGCATTGGAGACAATATTGTTTTAGGCGAACTTTATTAAAGATTATACACTTTCGTATTCTTAGTTGTACTTCGACTTTTTGCGGTTGAATGAAGTTAAATATACAGAATAAATGAATAATTGTTTGCTTTACATTTGAGCACTCTTCTTCATTGTATATACTACCATATCATATATGTGTGTCTAATACTGTTTTATTCATATTTTACATTACATGCAGTTTGTAATTTACTTACAATTGTACTTTTAAAATGTTACCTATACGCAGGACTTTTGATGGGTAAACGAAATAGGAGTATGTGAGAATGCTTGTGATACGCACGGGAAGACCTTTCCGTTTGGAGATGGCGTGAGATTATTCATTAACAATTTAAACGGAAATAAAAGGAAACTGAGAACACAAAATAAACAGAGCTCCGCCGTCTCTACGCGAGAACGGACAGGCTCTGGGAACTAAAGCAAAAACTTGTATCTTCTCGGGGTTTATGCCCTCATTTATTTGAGAGAGAGAGCGGGATGTTGTGCCAGTAGTAAACTGAGCGCGCACGCTGAACTGTTGCTTAGTCTGTCTGGCAGTCGCGTGTATAAATGGCCGTGCCGGTGGCTGTTCAGAACTCCGCACGGTAGCAGCCTGTGGATCCGCCCGATCTGAACAGTTTAAACGCGGCTCTGCCCCTCGCGCGTCCCGCGTCGTTACAAATACTTTGTGCAATTCACAAATTTACTTTTTTGTATGAACTGAAGCTCAGCATGTCTTCTTTTCTTGTTTTAATATGTAATATTTAAGTGAAATATATTTAGCGTATTTGCCTAAATATTCCTTTTTAAGGACAGATGTATTACGAAGTGAAGACCTGTTGTTCAGTTAGTGTTAACTATGTGAATGTCTTGATTTGTGAATATGACTAAAAAATTTGTGAAAAAATATCTTTGTTAAAACGTAAAAATGTGTCAACATTGAGCACCATTAGAAGACACGAATGAACAAAAAATCAATATATTTTTGTAAATATTCTTATATGCACACGAAGTGCTTCGGGCTTTTTATAATAATAAACATAATGTTTTTTTGCTGTTTGTGTCCAGCATTTCATCCATTATTTGACCATGGCTGGAAATAATAGCTGGGATGTAAAATTTTATGTGAATTTATGACATATGAAATAAAGCTGTTCATCGGCGTGTGTGAACCCCGACTTGTTTGTAAACTTTCATTTTACAAAAGGCAGCGTTTTGATCAAAAGGCTGATAAACCCGTTCAATTTATTGATAAAAATTGCAGAAAGTCATCGCGTCTCGCAATAATCCATATCAAACACAATACACATGTCCATAAATAAAAAGGAATATTTAAGTATATACGCAAAATACATTTCACTTATTATTTCACAATATTACAGATTAAAACAAGGAAATAAGACGTGCTGAGCTCCAGTACAATATGGTGGCAAAATATATTTTAGGCAGAGACGTCTGCTCGGTCTTGTTAATACTTTTTAAACCCCTCAATTCTGCCAATTCCTCTATCAGCGAAACCGGTTTGATAACTTCACACCTATTGTGAATGAAAGATGAGAAGAGGGATTACAGTAACTGGGGGTCTGCATGTGTTCACCTCGGAGCGCGTTGTATTCAGCGAGAAGACTAAAACAAAAACACAATAATGTTTGCTTCAGCATTGGAGACAATATTGTTTTAGGCCAACTTTTAATAAAAATTATACACTTTTCTATTCTTTGTTTTACCTCGTCTTTTTGCACACGCGTGTGCATCTTTAAATTCGAACAGAAAATAATGATGGGCTGGTAGGCACGTTATTTTTTTCATGTAACTTAAACGGCTGAATGAAGTTAAATATACACAATGAATTAATAATTGTGTTTGCTTTACATTTGAGCCCTCATGTGTAAATAGCTTTTTCATTGTATATACTCCCATATCATATATGTGTGTCTAATACTGTTTCATTCATATTTTACATTATATGCAGTTTGTAATTTACTTGCAATTGTACTTTTAAAATAGAACCTACGTATCTACAGTATAAGTATATTTAACTACTTCAGCGGTTAATGGGAAATTTGGTCTGGCTTTTGGATAAAGACCTTATTTGATATAATTGTATTATTTAATTAATTATCTTATTAGAAATACAATTCATATTCTCTATATTCTTGTCGAATATAGTACTTCAGAGCAAGCACGGTGTCAGAAGATTCTGCTGAATCTCTTCTCACCTTTGATTCAAGATATGTGTGAATTTATCAAACTGGGTGCGCTGTTGGCAAATACTGTAGGGGGTTTTAGATGAATTAACAAGACAGTGCGGACGTCTCTGCCTAAATTTGATTTCCTCAGCAAATGAAATCAGACTTCATAGTTGGAGTTGATACTTTGAGTGTAGTTCACGATTGACCTGTATGTCAACTTGATAACTAGCGAATGCTTTAGCAAAGGGCTCTAAAACAGCGGCAATATGAATGACGATGGAATATTACAGAACGTGCGAGTTGACGCCCATGCACCTTGCGCATTAAAATGTTGGATTTGAATTAAAATGCCACACATTTCACACACACACACACACACACACACACACACACACACACACACACACACACACACACACACACATAATAAATATATATTGGGCGTTTAAATAAAAACCCAACATTTTAACACATTAAGGATATTCGTGTTTAATTAAATGATTAAATCCTCGTGTTCGAGTGTTTATGCAGTAATTTGGTCATGTTCACCCATGGAGTGACACTATAATGATTCATTATTTATTATCATGCTTACTTACTCAGAGAGAGTCAGTTTGATGCAGATTGGTACATGACCAAATGGTACCTTTACTACCATTTAAAACAGAAGTGTATAACAAAACGAAAAGATAAACACAAAAAAGAAGGACAGCTATTTATTTAATTATCATTTTAAATATTTATCCACAACATCCATCCATCAATGCAGTATGTCTGCATTTTAATCGATAAATCGCGTGCGTTTATCACCTTTTGATCAAAACGCTGCCCTTTGTAAAGTGAAACTGCGAGCCGCGGGTTTGAAATGAATTGTAGATTAATTTTAAAGCACGATCTCATTTAATTATTATAAACATAATTTATCAATTACACTCGAACGGGCGGTAGAGCTCTGATTAGACTATGTACAGTAGGAAATACTGTAGGCTCAACATCTTGGAGCCCAAGCCTCATGTAAATAAAAAAATGAATGAACAAATATTGTAAATAAACAACAGTAGCACAAGTTTATAAAAAAATATTTAGACTCCAAATAGATGCCGAATGATTTTTTTAAGGTGTGCCAGCTGGCACTATTCTTATATTGCTCTTTGTCAGGGTAAATCGTTCAGTGACAACCCCGTAAAATTCCATGTACTGTAAATAGGTAGTCTGAGAATTTATTTACCATAAGCTTTGTTGTATTGTTTTTACAGAATATATGATTTCACCTATGCTATTTTACAAATGGAATATTTTTTATGTTACACTCTTAAATGGTTAAATGTTAAAGTACTGGGTTATTTTATCTATTTATTATTTAGTAGATTGCCTGTTAAAAATAGCCCAAGTGAAATTAATCCGCTGTTATAATTACTGCAGAGATAGTTAATCAGCTGTAATTTTCACTACTACTACTAATGATGATTCTTCTTTGACTGCGCTTTCTCCATTCAGTATTATCATTGAGAATAAAGTGAAGAATATATACATATCAGTATTTAAAGTTTGAGCTCGACACGTTTATGAGCTCTGTCGCTTGTTATCAATGGGCGCGTAGGTTAGGGTTAGAGAGAGAACGCATGTTGGGCTTCAGTAGACACACAATACTTCAGATTGAAACACGACTGCCCCCTACAGGTAATGAACGGCATTTTCACAGCTTCCTGCGTGCTGCCGCGAAAGTGCGCGAGATCCCTTTTCAAGAAACGTGCGTTCTTAATAGCCAGGTCTGTATGCAAACAACTTCCTTGCACAAGAGAAAAGCATCTCATATCTCCACTCAAAACGGTGTAGAGCAGGACAAGTCCTTGGAATAGGGAAGTTTCACAACCCCCTGGCAGTTGCTGACCCCCCGGAATGCATTTCCTCTGGGCCCCAGAACAGAGAACTTGGAAAGCTGTGGGGATACATATGTTAATCAGTTAAAGTATGCCACTAGGGCAGATATAAAATCGTATGTGTGTGCATGTAGAATGTATGATGTCTTTGTGTTATATTCTACATGCGTATCATAAACTGTGTAATCAACCTGTACAGCCCTTGCTATAGATAAAGGTATGAATGGGTATGCAAGACATGGGATGTTTGGTATCAAATGAAAGCTCTGTATATTCAATTAACGTTGATGTGCATGAAATCTTAGTCATGTGAATGAGACGAGAATGTTAATACACATTACCTAAATTACTAAAACTCCACTGAGATGGCCTCCCATGTGACAGACCAAATCACAGGTTAAATGTATGCACCAAAAAGAGGAACCATGCGGGGCGTGGCTACGCCCACAAACATCTCTGATTGAAACACACGGCTGAGGGATAGACCTGCACCGTGAGATTAAAAACCTAAGGTCTGAGCAGCCTCGGCACGTTCTTGAACGTCACGCCGTCTGAAGGAAGCAAGCGGACACCTCTCTGTCTCCAATCTCAACCAATGCCTGAACTTCTGACCTGCTTAATACGCACTGTGGATGACCTGTGTTTTTCCTATTCACACAGTGATTTTGTTAAAAAGTCCACATTCCAGTTGCAAAGTACAGTGCTTAATCCTAGCTTATAAAGCTTAATTTGGAGATTGTTTGGCAAAATGGTGTTGAAATCCGAGCTCAGTCAATTCAATTTAGTTTTATTTGTATAGCTCTTTTAACAATTGTCATTGTCGCAAAGCAGAATGAATCAAAATGGTTAGATAGTCCCTAATGAGCAAGCCGAGGGCGACAGTGGCAAAGAAAATCTCCCTGAGATGGCAATAGGAAGAAACATTGAGAGGAACCAGACTCAACAGGGAACCCATCCTTATTTGGGTGAAACAGAGCAGGAATAGAGCTGCATTCATACTGTGTGTTGGCTCGTAGGCAGTTCAGTATAACAGTTGATGTTAATTGATGTTAATATTAGGGGTGCTCCGATTGATCGATTGCGAATCATAATCGGCCCATAATTGCTTTGGGAAGTTTGATCGGCAGTCTCTATAATGGCCGATATAGAAAAGCCAATCAGATGACGTAAAACTCGCAAGACATTTCTTTTTCCCGCACTGCTAAAATGGCTTCACCGGTCTGGCATTTCTATGTGTTGTGTGAAAAAGACAATACATTAGCAATTGGCAACCTGTGTAACAAGCCAATTTCACGAGACGGGTAGCACCAAAGTTATTTTAACACCACAAACCCCAACCAGCCAAGTCAAGCCTACAGAGAAACAGCTGTCAACATCAGTCGAGGCCAGAACCGTCTTCATGGTAGAGTGAAACCATCCACAGACACCAAATGCATCTCTAAGAGACACACGGGGCATCCATATGACGAGATCTCCAACCAGAAGTGGGGCACCAGGACGAGTCAGACAGGTCCTGAGGGCAGAGGGAGTCTGGATCAATGGCAGCTCAGGAACGACATGTGTAGCTCAACAGAGAGAGGGAAAGAGAGAGAAGGGATAATCACCATTTCAATCTTGAAATGGTGATTATCCCTTCTCTCTCTTTCCCTCTCTCTATGTATACTGATAACGATCAGTCGAATCTGAGCCAGGAGAGGGCTGTTCCCTTAATTCCTACTACATTTTCTAATCTGTGAAGGGGAATACTATCAATGGTGTCAAAATCTGCACTGAGGTCGAGTAACACAAGTATAGTGATGCAGCCCTGATCAGAGGCCAGTTGGTCCTTTACTACATAAACAAGTGCTGTCTCTGTGCTGTGATGAGGCCTAAATCCTGACTGATGCAGTTCCTGTATGCTATTTCTATGTAGGTATGAGCATAGCTGCTTCGCTACAATCTTTTCCAGAATCTTGGAGATAAAGGGGAGGTTTGATATTGTATAGCTGACAGGGTCGATGTTAGAATTCTTAATTATTGGTTTAATAACTGCTAATTTACAAGATTTTGGAACATACCCAATGTCCTGTAGCTGCTTGCATCACATTTAAAATACTGATGTTTGCATACAAAGCTAAAAACGGGCCAGCACCCGCTTACCTCTCAGCTCTAACGTTCCGTCCAGTATTCCAGCACTACTCGGCTGGTCCCACCATCTCTCGGAGATCGAGGAAGATGTGTATCTAGACTCTTTTCTGTTCTGGCACCTTGGTGGTGGAAAGAACCTTCTCTAGATGTCTGTATACAGCTGAGTCTCCGCCAATCTTTAAATGCTGACTTAAGGCATACTGGTTTCTTCAGTACTTGGCTAGTAACCCAGTGTAAGGATCTATCCAATGATGATTGAAAAAAAAAAAAATTTATTTCAATAAGAAGTCCCCTTTAAATCCAAATGATATCTTTTTTTTGGCTAGGCAGTGTTTTATCATGTTCATTTATTTTTTCGTCTTTACTTTTCAGGCTTTACTAGGCTTGCTGGAAGATGCATGTCCTCAAAGAGAATAAAGACTTGGCCTGTTTCTACACAACCAAACACTCCTGGAGGGGAAAGTAAGTGGCCTGTTTGTCTCTCTTATACACTTTGAGTCACTGTAAATGCCTTGATTATGTTTCATGCTTTTCAGTAAAGTATTGTGCTATAAAAGCTTGAATTAGCTTGTTTAGAGACAGTTCTTTTGGTGAATTAATTATTTAAAATAATAAACTATGGATGTGAATATCTATTTTATTACAACCACCAGTAGCCAGTATCAATTTCTTTTACTAATTGTATGGGTGTAACTGAGTTTCACATATTAAATAAGTTTCACATTATTAGACTGAAAGCCATTTATGCATCATGTGCAAGCTTCCTCAGTATGCTTTAAAGGAGCTTTCTACCTCTCAGAGAAGGTCATAAGGACTAAATTAACAATATAGTGACGTGTAACAAAACTGCTAGCTAAATCTTTAATCTAGCTTAATTGGCATGTGAACATATTAGAATGTGAAATATTTGAGGAAAAAGTCAAAAGCCTGGCAGGGGCTTAATTGCCTGGCGGTGTCTTAAATAAACCCATATCATGATGTTTTGACAAACATAAAATATTCTTTAGAAGTAATTAAAAGCATCAGGTTTATTGTGTAACATTCTGAGAACCTGTTTCTCATTGGCTCTTTTCGGTGGTCTCTGTATCCCTTTAACCCTTTAAGACCTGCAATAGAAGAGCCCTGCCAGAGTGTATTTTTACATGCAGTGATGTCAGTTTTAGAAGCATTTTTGTGTATCATACATCAATGCAATCCTTACACCTTAACCTTCAATAATATACATGTAATAAATTCTGAATAACTTGATTAAATTGATTAAATTTCATTAAACAAACTAATGAAAAAAAAAATTCGACCTCAACCTCAAAATGTCAACCTCAAACTTTTAGATGTAAAAAATGTTGCATAAAATTTCTTAACACACCACAAAATGTATTTGGTCCATATTAGTTTGTAAGACTAATTTTTATAACAGTCACCTGCTTTAGCTCACCAATGAACAAAGAAACACAAAACTAACAAACAGAAAACAATTAAGTGGTGAAATTAAAATCAAAATGTTCATTATAAGAACTAAACTAAGAGGAAGGCACAAATGTACACAACATATGAACAGCAGATGAGCAGCTGGACAAATCCTCATCCTGCTCAGCGAGTATTTTTGAGTGCCTGTTTGTTTGGATATTTTCATATTATTTATGTGCACAAAACTGTGCGTGTGTGTGAGCGAGAGAGCCTGCAGTGATGGAGAGCACAGAATAAAACCTTATTAATTAGAAGCTAACGTGGCACCAGAGAAAGCATGAGAAGACATTACTTCTCAATGTTCATGACATTACTGCACACGACAAGTATGGTAACATGTGCACAAAACTTGAATCTTGTTGGCAATAAACACCTCGAATCAATAGATCATGCGTGAAAGGACACGCAATGCATTTTAGAATTTTTGATGGAAGTGCATGGTATCGCAATTTCCGCACACACAAGGTCACAAACAGGGTAGTAACATGCGCAGATATCCAAGACCTGTATGGCATGCACTATAATTTGCACATGCTTTGTGTTGCGGGGGCATCAGTGTTCAAAGTCTATGATTTTAGTATCCAAAAAGAATTATTCTGCTATGTTTTCTTGGTTATGATTTTATTGCAATTAATTTTAAATATGCATAATATTAAATTTAAATATGCAAATATTGCCAGCACTCCTGCTGGTCTTAAAAGGTTAATGCACATTTCAAGCCATTTTCATTTGTTGTTGTATTTAGCAGCTGGTATATACTTTATCATTGCATATGTTTATATCTTCATTATTTTAATCAGCCTAAGATAAACATCCCATAAAATATATACTACTGCCTGATCAGAAACATATACAATTCTAATTGGGATATAACTTACTGTATTAGTTAATTAAACCTTATTTGTTAATTCTAGCTGTTGCGCAGAGAAAACAGATTGAAGGATACATTATACTAGAAATATTTATTACGAAAATATATTATTATATTTTATATATATAATTATTATATGTTAAGCCTAACCCTAAGTCAGTACAGGTAGTCTGCGACATTCGAGCATATTCGCGCATCCGCAGATACAAACAGGCCGCGGTTCCACATACATTGTATGTGTCAAAGGTGTAAGAACTAAGAGTAGAACTGTTGGACTTAAGAACTAATCCTACTTACAAACATGCTCCTGGAACGGAGCTCATACATAAGTAGGGGGCAACCTGTACAGCATGCACTCTTACCATGATGGTTGCACCCCTCCTTTTAGATATTGCACAATATCCTTGTGTATGGACACATGCACAAAGCTATTTTTATTGTTGGTATAATTACAGAAAAGTGTCATCATCTAAATATTAATTGAAATTACTTCTGTAACAAAATGATTTAATATGACTGTTTTAGATTGTGGTATCTATGATTTTTGGACCCTTACATTGTGTATATGCATGTTTTTTCTCTTTCTAGGTACAAGCGCGTTTTCTCTATTGGAACACATGGCATGACAACATACAACCCTACAACGTTAGAAGTTACAAACCAGGTATGAGTACTAGTCACAATATTATAACCAAATGCAGTGGAGGTTGATAACATTGGTGCTAGCTTTTAAGTAAAACATAACAAACAATTTACACAAGCTTCCATGTTTGTTAAATACTTTTTCATGCCTTTTTTAATAATTTGTTTTTAAATAATGTTTGGTTTATAAATATTGTGATGCAACACATTTAATGTACAGTCGTGGCCAAAAGTTTTGAGAATGACACAAATATTGGTTTTCACAATGTTTGCTGCTAAACTGCTTTTAGATTTTTGTTTCAGTTGTTTCTGTGATGTACTGTGATACGTTTCAAAGGCTTTTATCGACAATTACATGACATTTATGCAAAGAGTCAGTATTTGCAGTGTTGGCCCTTCTTTTTCAGGACCTCTGCAATTCGACTGGGCTGCTCTCAATTAACTTCTGGGCCAAATCCTGACTGATAGCAACCCATTCTTTCATAATCACTTCTTGGAGTTTGTCAGAATTAGTGGGTTTTTGTTTGTCCACCTGCCTCTTTGAGGATTGACCACAAGTTCTCAATGGGATTAAGATCTGGGGAGTTTCCAGGCCATGGACCCAAAATTTCAACGTTTTGGTCCCCGAGCCACTTAGTTATCACTTTTGCCTTATGGCACAGTGCTCCATCGTGCTGGAAAATGCATTGTTCTTCACCAAACTGTTCAATTTGAAGAATTGAATTTGAATTGAAGAATTTGCTGTTGGAGGGTGTTTTGGTACCATTCTTTATTCATGGCTGTGTTTTTGGGCAAAATTGTGAGTGAGCCCACTCCCTTGGATGAGAAGCAACCCCACACATGAATGGTCTCAGAATGCTTTACTGTTGGCATGACACAGGACTGATGGTAGCGCTCACCTTTTCTTCTCCGGACAAGCCTTTTTCTAGATCAATCAATCAATCAATCAATCAAAGTTTATTTGTATAGCACTTTACAACACTGAAGTGACCAAAGTGCTTTCCAATAAAAACACATACAAAATTTGCAGTAAAACATAATAATTCATAAATACCACATTGCTGTTCAGTGCCACATTGTTACTGAATGTTAAAAGCCAACCTAAATAAATACGTTTTAATTTTGGATTTAAAAAGGCCAAAGTCTGTGATAATGCAAACATTGGGGGGCAATCTGTTCCAGAGTCTGTGGCCAGCCACAGGAAAGGCCCAGTCCCCCCAGTGTATGTACCTGACTCTGGGCACTTTTAACAATAATTGAGCGGATGATCTTAAAACTCTGTTAGAACTTCTAACATTTAAAAGTTCTGATAAATAAGGAGGGACAAGACCATTAAGAGCTTTAAAAACAAAAAGTAAAAGTTTAAAATCGACTCTAAAAGAAACTTGAAGCCAATGGAGAGAATAAAGGACTGGGGTTATGTGCTGGCGTCTCAATGTGCCAGTTGAGAAGCGTGCTGCCGCATTCAGTACCAGTTGGAGGCGGCTAAGGGAAGACTGAGAGACAACATAAAGTGCATTACAGTAATCAATTCTTGAGCTGATGAAAGCATGAATAGTTTTTTCCAAATCAGTGCGGTTTAAAAATGGTTTAACTTTTGATAAAAGACGCAACTGATAAAAACTAGCTCTGACCACACTGTCGATTTGTTAATCAAACTTGAAATTATCAAAAATAATCTTCTTAACAGTAGGTCTGAGTTTTACGGACAATGCACCAATGTCACAGGTTTCTTGATCTCCAAAGAAAATGTATTCTGTTTTATCCTCATTTAAAAGAAGGAAGTTTGCTCCAAGCCACTGCTTGATGTCAGCTAAACAGTTAATTAAAGACCCAAGTGCCCCAAACAATCGGAAAAAGGCTTCATCCGAGAATATGACTTTGCCCCAGTCCTCAGCAGTCCATTCGCCATATTTTTTGCAGAAGATCAATCTGTCCCTGATGTTTTTTTTTTTTGGAGAGAAGTGGCTTCTTTGTTGCCCTTCTTGACACCAGGCCATCTTCCAAAAGTCTTTGCCTCACTGTGCGTGCAGATGCGCTCACACCTGCCTGCTGCCATTCCTGAGCAAGCTCTGCACTGGTGGCACTCCGATCCCGCAGCTGAATCCTCTTTAGGAGACGATCCTGGCGCATGCTGGACTTTCTTGGATGCCATGAAGCCTTCTTAACAAGAATTGAACCTCTTTCGTTGAAGTTCTTGATGATCCTATAAATTGATGATTTAGGTGCAATCTTAGTAGCCATGATATCCTTGCCTGTGAAGCCATTTTTATGCAACGCAATAATGGCTTCAATGTTTCTTTGCTGGTCACCATGGTTAACAATGAAAGAACAATGATTTCAAACATCACCCTCCTATTAACATGTCAAGTCTGCCATTCTAACCCAATCAGCCTGACATAATGATCTCCAGCCTTGTGCTCGTCAACATTCTCACCTGAGTTAACAAGACGATTACTGAAATGATCTCAGCAGGTCCTTTAATGACAGCAATGAAATGCAGTGGAAAGTTTTTTTTCGGGATCAAGTTAATTTTCATGGCAAAGAAGGACTATGCAATTCATCTGATGACTCTTCATAGCATTCTGGAGTATATGCAAATTGCTATTATAAAAACTTAAGCAGCAACTTTTCCAATTTCCAATATTTATGTCATTCTCAAAACTTATGGCCACGACTATATGTTGTACATGCATGATACTGACTGTGTGACTCCTCCTACAGTGGCCTTATGGGGATATATGTGGTATCTCACCAGTGGGAAAAGGACAGGGCACCGAATTCAGCCTTACCTTTCGGAAGGGTAGTGGGAAGAAGTCTGAGACACTCAAATTTTCAACTGAACATCGCACAGAGCTGCTTACGGAGGCATTGGTGAGCAAAAGAGGGACAAACAAGCAAGATAGAAGAAGTAAAGTAAACAGAGTGTATTTTTAAACCATGGTGCATTACTATGAAATACTATAGTTAAGACTTGTGTGGTGTGTGTGTGTGCGGATTACGAGTAAACCGTGTTACTCGCAATCCGAGTTTCCACTGTAATTAGAATTGGACTAAAAATGTTTATTGAAACATCTTTAGCTGGAACCAAGTAAACAGATCAAGCCCAGTCTAAAGTAAATTTTTCAATGTGACCTGGGTAATTTGATCCCCCTTTAATATTCTATAATTTTCCAAAATAAGAAAAATAGACATGTTAACCTTTGTCCGGCTATTTTCATTGCTGGAATTAGTGGAATGTCCTTGCGTAATGATGCACAGCTCAAGTTGAGAATGTTTATCTTTTTTTAAATATTTGAGGCTGTAATTAATGTTGGGAGTACCCATTCCATAATTGATCATTAGTTTGAGTAAACAAATTAATGATTAGTTAATCATCAGTTTAACTGCACAGTACAATGCTGCTTGCACATGTTTTGTTTCATTAAAATCAGTCCCACCACCATGCATTATCATCATATACATACAAGTCCATTACACATACATACATCAACTACAATTGTGCACATAAGCTTCTATTACCGAATATGTTAACGTTGCAGACATGACACAGCTGTCAAAGCAGAAGTAGGTTGTCAGTGAGGCCATCTTGTATTTACACACAGCAGTTTCCTGGGCATCCTAAAAAAAGAAAAAAACATGGAACATGGCATGTTATAGGAATTTTTACAGATTCAAACTGTTTTTCAATATCAATTGCTTGAAATGTGCAGGAAAGCTACTGACCACTGCCTATATTCTAAAGATTCCAAAAAACACTATTTTTGATTGTTGATCTTTTTTTTGATAGGTCACCGAAAAAAGTGAGGCAAATAAAAAAATTACTTTCCATTAATTACTTGTAGAACTTTTACATTTTAGAACAATTGAAGGAAGGAGCTTTCGCAATTTGTCTTAAATAAAAACACAATTTGAGTATCCAGTGTTTAAATAAAGTCTTAAAATATTCAATACTCAGTTGTTAAATACAAATGCAATATGAGCCGTTATATGAGGCATGATGATTTATTTTATTAATTTGTGCTTTAATTGATGTGTACAGTATATTTTTCCTTTAAATGATGGTTAATGAAAAAAATTAGAATTGTAATGTACATATACACACGTGGACAAAATTGTTGGTACCCTTCGGTACCAACTTGTATTGAGGTTGGGAGAGTTGGACTGCAATGTAAAAATCTTTTTTAGCAATCTCAAAGATTATCAATGGGGTTAAGGTCTGCATTTAGTGGTTACCAATTCCTATGTAAAAATGATGTCTCATGCTCCAGTCTTTATGCTCAACATCAACATTCTTCAACATCAGAAGAACCCACCACAATGTTTAATATTGAAAGTAAGAGCATTTCCACATGCTCAATGCAAAGTGAACTTAAGGGATTGCAATTAAATAGCTGTGTACCCATAAAACTCATCAGTGAGGCTAATAGGAAAAAATACTTAAATTTGCTACGGAGCATAAAGTATGTATACAGTGGGGCATGGAAAAAAGGTCATGTGGTCTGCTTAGTTCAAATTTACTCTGTTGCAGAGTGATGGGTGATATCCACTTGATATGTCCAATTCACTTTCCCTTCTTGGCTTGTAACTGAAATTTTATGCGTGCAAAGGAAGCATATAACAAACAAGCAAATATAAACATTTGATAATTTGAATGTTTTCTGAGGCCACCTCACACATTGTTAGCTTAATGTGTTTTCTTATTCTTGCCTTTTTTATTCTATAGAGATTTAGAACGGACTTTGCTGAGGGAAAGATAACTGGAAGAGTGAGTATTGTCAACCTTTTTGCATAGTTAGTTTTTATGTAGACAAATGGGCATGGATGGATGGGATGCATCATAAAAAGGATTAAATAAGATATTCCTCTGACATGACTATTCATCACTTCATTGTTGGCTCTGTTTACACAGGTACATATAATAAAATTTGAATTTGAATACATGTCAAGTTTAAGTAGAGGCAAAATAGTATACTGCTTATTTTTTTTTTGTTTTGCTGGTGTTCATCAATAGTATATATGAGTCATTGTGTAATTTTGGGATGCTTTGTGTAATGTGTGCCATACCTTGATACATTTATTCTTAATTAATGTCTTTATTTAAATATCTAAATTTATTTATTAACAGTATTACATATTTATGTATGTAATACACAAAAAGAATCTTATCTCATTTTAGATAAGAATATCTTTTTATTATCTTTAGATAAGAATATCATTTTAAGAATATATCATAACCAGTGGTGGCCGGTCAATACGGGGCTCAGTGGCGTGGCCCCCCCCTTAAAGTTAGACAGAGAAGAATGCTCCTTTAACATGTAATTATTTAACATAATTATTTATTTTAATAATGAAATAGTCATTTAGTCACAATATTCCGCTGTATTTCTTAATATTTTATTTATTTTATTAAAAAAATACAAACTGTATTACGTTCATTTGTGTTTGTGTGCGCGGGGCACCGGACAAACGAGTGTTTATGTATGTAAATTTTTGAAAAGCATGTGACTTGAGGTTGAGCTCTGATTGGATTTTGTCAAATCATCCTTCGGGCGCAGCACTGTGCGCCCTGAACCCTCCCACTTTTGTTCTTAGCGAATCAATATTGTTTTTAAATATTTGGGCTCATGTGATTGGACCATTTTCAACGAGTCTTCCAGCACTTCTTACGGCAAGCGGAGCTGGCTGACTGGATGCGATGTGAGTTATGTTTTATGTGAGTTTATGTTTATTTTATGCTAGTACTAATGATGCTTAATCACCTGATAAATGGCTATTTACAGGCGAGTATTAAAAGTTAAATTTTAATTTTGTTTGCGCCCCCCCCCCAAAAAAAATATTTTTTTTTTGCACCAGTCGCCACTGATCATAACGTATAATTTACCCTTAAATGTTAGTTAATAACTAATATATATATATATCTCCTAACCATATACACACACATACACACGCAGTATTTTTATTTGTAATAGCTCATTGCCACCAATAAATTTCAGGCCTGAAAATTATAATAGTAAATAGTAAATTATTACCTGTATTAAAGTTCCATGATAAAACAACAGTAAAAGTTACTGTAGCTGTCTTTATTAGTGAAAGTAAAAGCATTTCCATACACTCATAGTCTAATAACTTAGAAGACTAAACAGCTGTGTGGCCATAAAAAACTACTACTTAGTGAGGCCAATCAGAATTCTTATTTGCTAGGGAGCTTGATTGAAGTTTGGAGCAGTGGAAAAAGGTCATGTGGTCTGATGAGTTCTGATTGACTGGATTCCAGAACGATGGGCGTGTCAGGGTAACATGGGGAAACACATGAAATGATGGACCCATCATGCACACTGGCCACTGTACAAGCCTCTGAAGTCAGTTTTATGATCTTGGGTTGCTTCAGTTGGTCAGGTATAGGCTCAACAAAGTTGGTACTCAAATAGAATAATGGTTTTACAGCCTCGTGTTCCACGGCCACGGCATTAGGGGCATGCGTTTGCTGGCTTTATCGCTAAATGGCACTATAACTATAGGTTATAGACTTAATATAGAGTTTCATTCTCTCAAGGATTAATGAGCGGCAGTTCACGTGGTTGCAGATAAATTGAAGTGAAACATTAAATGAATTCATAATCACACAGTACCAATTTAGAATTTTTATTAAATATAGGCGTTCCTTATTTGCATCGAATTTAAACAAAGTAAATGTTAACACACTGAGCCTTCAGATTTTATCATGTGTAACACTAGCGTTGCCACATGTATTGTCAGATTAATGTGCAAAAACTATATAATAAAACTATATAGGCTACATAATCGTTATAAGACTCTACTTTTATTTAAGTGCACTCACAGTGACAAGACATTATGATTTTGTAAAAGTAATGAAAGCAAACAAGATGCGCTGAGATTTGAGATTTGAGATCATCACAAGATGAGTGATTTCTATTAACTTGAGCGAGTCTTTAATTTACCGAAACTCCTGTGTATATTTGCCTCACAGACATGAAAAATATATAATTATAGAAAGCAAAATGTCTGCTTTTACATATACTAATGGAAAACAAATTTCAGATTATGTAAAACATGTATATAGGCGCATCTACTGCTGCGGAGATGACCTGATTACCTTCATCACTACAGCCGAAAACAAAGAAATCACTAATTTATTAATGAATTATTAAAAAGGTCAGTGTCATTCTTCTTGCTGTTTTTCCCCTGACAAATAATCATTAGTCTACTTCTGCTGGTGCGTTTTGGAAAACTTTATGCAAGTGGACTGATTGAACTGCGTAGGAAGTTAAAGAGTTAAATTAAAATTAAACGAGCTCAACCTCCCGGAGCCCAAACCTCATTTAAAATAAAATTAACAAATATTTTAAGTAAGCGACAATAGCCCAATTTTAGAAAAACATTTTTATTTAGACTATAAAAATAATTCTGATTCTATTCTAATTCTATTTTTAGGTGTGCTAGCTGCCACTGTTCTTACACATGTGGACAAAATTGTTGGTACCCTTCGGTCAATGAAAGAAAAACTCACAATGGTCACATAAATAACTTTAATCTGACAAAAGTAATAATTTAAAAAAATTCTATAAATGTTAACCAATGAAAGTCAGACATTGCTTTTCAACCATGCTTCAACAGAATTATTAAAAAAAAAAAAAACTCATGGAACAGGCCTGGACAAAAATGATGGTACCCCTAGAAAATACTGAAAATAATGTGACCAAAGGGACATGTTAATTCAAGGTGTGTCCACTAATTAGCATCACAGGTGTCTACAATCTTGTAATCAGTCAGTGGGCCTATATATAGGGCTCCAGGTAGTCACTGTGTTGTTTGGTGACATGGTATGTACCACACTCAACATGGACCAGAGGAAGCGAAGGAAAGAGTTGTCTCAGGAGATTCGAAAGAAAATTATAGACAAGCATGTTAAAGGTAAAGGCTATAAGACCATTTCCAAGCAGCTAGATGTTCCTGTGACTACAGTTGCACATATTATTCAGAATTTTAAGATCCATGGGGCTGTAGCCAACCTCCCTGGACGTGGCCGCACGAGGAAAATTCATGACAAATCAAAGAGACGGATAATCCGAATGGTAACAAAAGAGCCCAGAAAGTCTTCTAAAGAGATCCAAGGTCAACTTCATGCTCAAGGAACATCAGTGTCAGATCGCACCATCCGTCGTTGTTTGAGCCAAAGTGGACTACATGGGAGACGACCAAGGAGGACAACATTGTTGAAAACAAATCATAAAAAAAGCCAGACTGGAATATGCCAAACTACATGTTGACAAGCCACAAAGCGTCTGGGAGAATGTCCTATGGACAGATGAGACAAAAATGGAACTTTTTGCCAAGGCACATCAGCTCTATGTTCACAGACGGAAAAATGAAGCATATCAAGAAAAGAACACTGTCCCTACTGTGAAACATGGAGGAGGCTCTGTTATGTTCTGGGGCTGCTTTGCTGCATCTGGCACAGGGTGTCTTGAATCTGTGCAGGGTACAATGAAATCTCAAGACGATCAAGGGATTCTAGAGAGAAATGTGCTGGCCAGTGTCAGAAAGCTGGGTCTCAGTCGCAGGTCATGGGACTTGCAACAGGACAATGACCCAAAATACAGCTAAAAACACCCAAGAATGGCTAAGAGGAAAACATTGGATTATTCTAAAGTGGCCTTCTATGAGCGCTGACCTCAATCCTATTGAGCATCTTTGGAAGGAGCTGAAACATGCTGTCTGGAAAAGGCACCCTTTAAACCGGAAACAACTGGAGCAGCTTCCTCATGAGGAGTGGGCCAAAATACCTGCAGAGACGTGCAGAAGTCTCATTGACAGTTACAGGAATCGTTTGATTGCAGTGATTGCCTCAAAAGGTTGTGCAACAAACTATTAAGTTAGGGGTACCATCATTTTTGTCCAGGCCTGTTCCATGAGTTCATTTTTTTTTTATAATTCTGTTGAAGCATGGTTGAAAAGCAATGTCTGACTTTTTCATTGGTTAACATTCATAGAATTCTTATTTATTATTACTTTTGTCAGATTAAAGTTATTTCTGTGACCATTGTGAGTTTTTCTTTCGTTGACAGAAGGGTACCAACAATTTTGTCCACGTGTGTATGTCACTTTGTAAGGGTAAACAGGTACATCTATGTGAATAAATTGTTTAAATGTATGTATCATGAGTTACTCATCATTGGTTTACGTAAACAACTCTGTTCAGATGTAAGTAAACATTAACAAAAATTGAGCGCATGGATTAATAAAATTACATGTGTTTTTCTTAGCCCCACCCCAGTGAAAACGGCGTATTCAGAGAAATACTCGTCTGCGAGAGGTTGTTTGCGGACCACTGAGCTTCTACGGATCATTTTTTAATCCTTGTAATGCAAGAGACTGACAATTTTCTTATCATAACATGCGTTGTATTGTTTTTGATCACTCTATACATAATCCATGATTTATGATGTAGTTTTACAAATTGAATAATTTTCCTTGGAATTTTTTAATAGAATATTTACATTTTTTATATTTTAAATTGACATTTTTATAAAATATAAAATTCTAATTTTCTATAAATTACCAAAGAAAATTGTGTATATAGTGATTAAAAAAACTATACAAAAAAATCGTTATCTCTTTCATTCCAAGGATCAAAAAACAATAACAATGATAATTTTAGAATCTGGAATTTTTGATTTATAAAAATTTTATTAAAAGTAATCACCGTCCCAGGAGTTGACTAGAGTTAGCTTAAAGTGGGGAAGGGTGCATTTTAGTTTTTCACCATGGCTTCACTGTTTTTGTGTGAGGAATCCGAATGACATAATATGCTGAGACATGTTGGGGAAGTGTGGAGGGTGCATTATTTGCATTTGAATTAATTGTCTGACATTGTAAAGCGCACACAACACTACAACAACAACAAAAACTGAGAACAAATGGTGAATTAAGATGCTCTAATTATACTAGGGCTGAAATGATTCCTCGAGTAAATCGAGTAATTCGATTACAAAAAATGATCGAGGCAAAATCTTCTGTCTCGAAGCTTCGTTTAATTAATTTTATAAGCTTGCATTATGTTTGTGTAATTATTTGTTGACAGCATGCTTTTGACACAATGCGCTTCCGGGTGCAAGCCGTCAGTAAACATCAACGAAGAAGAAGCGCATACGTCACCCACAAAGCGGAAGGAGATACAAAGAGAACTGACCAAAAAATTATACATGTTTAATAAAAAAAAAAAAATTCAACATGTTTAATTTTTTGCGCAGAAAAATTAAATGCAATCACAACGCCAAAACTCACGGTGAATCATGATGAACCGTACTTACGGCTACTGAGAGAAACCACGTAGGTGAGATAGTAGGGGAATTACCGACAACTGAGTGAGTGGCGGCGCGCGATTTGCTGAGCTCTCCCGCTCTCTTAGCGCCAGCCAACAATGTCTGATGCGGTTCGTGGTGTTAAAATGCTTTGGGTGCTTCCCGCCACGTGGAATTGTCTTATTACACAGGTTGCCGATTGCTAATGTATTGTTTTTTTCACACAAGACGTAGAATTGCCAGACCGGTGAAGCCATTTTAGCAGCGCGCAAAAAAGTTGTCTTGTGAGTTTTGCGTCATCTGATCAGCTTTTCTATATCAGCCATTATAGAGACTGTCGAGGTAGGTAGTAGGCAGACAAGGGGAATGTCTATTATCGCTGTGCTTACCGCCGCGACAAAATGACAATGGCCAATATAAATCAGTTGCATTTCAAAGTAATTTGTGAAATGACCGCCAGGTGGCGCAAAGTGACATTTTCCCTTGCCGCAGAATTAAGTCATAATATATTGGTTCGAAGAAATACTACAATGATGGTAATATCCACATCTGTGTATTTTATACAACAAACATGAAAAATCTGAACTAGAGCTATTGATATTTACTGTACAATATTGAGTAAAAAAAAACACATTGGTTAAATGTTTAGACAGATGATCAAGTTCACTAGCTGACAATTTTATTTTTACAAAGAATGAACTGTTATATAGCCTATATCTGTTTGTCTGTTTGTTATTAAAAAAATACATTCAAAGACATCAAACTTTAAATATAGAACAGCTGGTTTATTCTTTATTTTCCAGTTTCTCCAAATGGCAGCCAGCAAAATGTTCAAAGTATTACTGTTATTGTGTAAGAAGTGTAGTTTTATGAGTTGTTTAGGCGAGAATGCATGTGTGTACAACTCAAAATCTCCGGTTATTAAAGATAGCGTCTATGTAGAAAAAAATGCCACAACGATTTCGGAGATTTGAGCTTCAGGGAATCTGCTGGCGCTCTGCGCATAACACCGTTCCAGCCTTATCTCGGAAAGAATTTCTAAACGTTTTTAAACGTGGGCTATTGTTGTTTACTTATAATATTTTTATCTCGATATCGATATTTTTAATCAATAATATTGGAAAAAATATATTGCTCTTATTTTTAATATTATTTTGAAGTAAATGAAACAAAAATTTTAAGAGCTAAAATAGTAAAATAAATAATTTAATGGTTTAAATAGTTAAATTAAATAGTCATGTGAGCATTATAAGTTTATAAAAAAATAAAAAAATCCTCTTTGGGATTTCGGGGAAACTTAAACTGAGCGTGTACTTAAACTTGCTCTCTCTCTCTTGGATGTGCCTATAATTCCCTTTTCATACGAATTGCATCATCTAAAATGTGACATCTAAAATTGTTTTTCATTAGTTTATATAAAAGCAGACATTTCGCTTTCTATAAGTATATATTCACGTCTGTGAGGCTAGTATACATGGAGTTTCGGTTAATTTTCTTTTCACCGAAAGCAACACGCACCCTGTTTGCTTTCATTAAATTTTAGTTGCTTTCTAGTGTTACACATTATATAATCTAAAGGTTAAATTTAAAGGTATACATTTACTTTGCTTAAATTCGATGCAAACAAGAAATGCCTATATTTATTACTATAATTTTAGTACTGTGACTGTAAATTCGTTTAATGTTTCACTTGTATTTCATAAGGTTTTGTCAGTGGTGGTACAGTGCAATGGGATTTGTATTGAAAACTTCTAACTAAAAAGTGGCAGCTAAAAAGTGGCACCTAAAAACAGGTGCAGGATCATTTTTTCATAGTCTAAATAAAAATTGTTTTTTATTGTGGCTATTGTTTACTTCCTCGTCTTTAATTTCCTACCTAGTTATTTGTTGTACAAAATAATATTTATAATAATAGTGTTACTGTGTGTGCTTCACAATGTCAGACAACATTCAAATGCAAATAATTTACCCCTCCCCAGATGTGAATCAGCTGCTCTCACCTATACATCTGTGAGTCGAGTATACACAGAGTTTTGGTTAATTTTCTGACGCGCTCAAGTTCACCGAAAGCAACGCGCTAATGGGCATTCTGGTTGACTACCTACTGTATGAGGCAATCTGATGACCTGAATGCATTGAAAGACAAATTTATTATATCAATGGAGTTTTCTTCCCTGATGGCACAGGGATGTTCAAGGAGTAGGAGAGAAAAAAAGACTCTCCATAGCTCCTAAATACATAGACAAAACAATATTATTACTGCATGTCATCTTCACTGAACTGATTTAATGTACATGTGATTTGATATTAGTTAAGGTTTACTGTACATCTACAAAGGATGAAGTTTTCCATGCATGACATTTCTTAAAACAGAAAAGATCACTTTTTTTCAGAATAAACTTTGGAGCACTTAAAATTGTATTATGTTTACAGTGCAGGATTTAATCAAATAACTGTGATTACCTCTAGTGTGTATCAACCAGTGAAAACATACTTTTCAAAGTTACAAGGAAGAAATGTAACTAAGTTTTTAATTCTGTTGAGAAAGAAAATACTGTTTTTGTAGTATTCTATTGATGTACAATGTACCCCAAATTATAGAATGACTCGTATAAAATGTAACTATATAAACAGTTGTCAGAGCAGAACAATGTCTTCTAGGTAAGCGTAAAACTGTTTTTATTGCTATTAAGATTTTAATTACATAGGCATCACTGCTCAGAGTTTACTGATTTGTTTCATTCACATTAGATTGTGTTATGTTCTAATGTTTTACATTGGAACGTTCCCTTGGTAGCGTTATAATTGCTACAAGCATCATTGGAGTGACACACGGAAGACGGTGGGCTTAGAGGTCACTCCTGGGGGCATTGACCAGATCGACCTCCACACCAACCGGGTTATCTGTTCCTATGATTACCGTTGCATCGAAGGCTTTGCAGAACTTTCAGACTACCAAGGTGGTTTTTGCATCCTCTATGGAGGCTTCAGCAGACTGGTAAGTGTGATGTGTAGGGATCACTGTGCTCAATCTGGTCATTTTAATTAATAAGAAGGATAAGTAAAATCAAAGAATGAAGATTTTTTCCATATTTCTTAGTTTATATGAATTTACATGTTACTTGCTTATTCAAAATAATTGTGTGCCTGAGACTAGTTTTTTAATTGTTTATCAGCAGGTAACAGCTGTGATAAAATATTTATAAAGTAGTAATGCTCTTTGAAGTCTAGTGTGAGACTATTAGTCAATTCCATTTTTTTTTCTTACAGTTCAACTTATGCCCTTAACCCCTAATACTTTTATATTGTAGGTCTTCGTATTAGGCAAATAAAATATCACACAAACAGCAACATGTAATTTTTTCATGGTCCCATTATTTATTTAACAAACAAGAAAAAAAAGTGAGCAATACTAAGAATCCCCCATGATGCAATAACTTGTAGATCCACCTTTTTGCACCAAGAGCTTGAAGTAATTGTTTCCTGTATGACTTTATTAGTCTCACATTGTTGTGTTGGAATTTTGGCTTATTCTTCTTTACAGCATTGCTTCAGTTTATTTTTTTTTTTGCCTTTCGCTTATACACAGCTCTTGATTCTATTATTTATTTTTTTTAGCCGTTCTGGTGAAGATTTACTAGTGTGCTTCAGATCATTGTTGCATGACCCAATTTTGACCAAGTTTTAGCTCTCAGACAGATGGCCTCATATTTGCCTCTAGAATGCTCTGGTTTACAGAGGAGTTCATGGTCAACTCAGTGACTTTAAGGTGCCCAGATCCAGTGGCTGCAAAACAAGCCTAAATCACTAAACTACAGTTGTGCTTGACCGTACGTACAGTATGAGGTAAAATGCTGAAATCCTGTTTGGTTTTCACCAAACATGGTGCTGGCAATTAAGGCCACACACATTCACTTTTGGTCTTATTTATCCTTAGGACGTTGATCCAAGGTCTTGTGGATTGTTTAGATGTAGTTTTGTGAATCTCAGTCGTGCTTCCATATTCTTTGTAGATAGAAGAGGCTTTCTCCTGGCAAACTTTCCAAACAAACTGTACTTGTTCAGTTTTCTACTAATTGTTTTTCTTCAAATTTAATATTAAACATTTAATGTGTTCAGTTTTTGCCTTTCTCTGAGCATTGTGCACAGTCTGACATTCAGGTGAATGTGCTGGGACATACAGTCCGAGAAAGAATGATGCAACTGAGAATGATCTTTCTCACTGTAGAACATTGAACTCCAAATTGTTTGAAAAGGGTTTTTTAAATTTTATAAAAAAAAAAAAAAAACTTTTCTGGATTGATGTGCAGCAACAATTGGTTCTTTAAGACAGTTTATTTCTTTTTCTTTGGCATACTGTACAACTAAATGCTCCAGTGCATCAAATTGCCAAAATTTTTACTTTTATGGAGGTCTGCACTCCTGCTGATGATCAGTTAAACAAGGGCTGATGATTAACACCTTTTAAATCCTGTGGAAGCAATAAAGGATTACTTGGTATTTTTAATGAACCCGTGTTTTTGGGTTCATTTTTGTTAAATAAATAAATAAACAATTGTACTTTGGAAAAAATTGTTTGTCTAAGGTTGTATTTGCCTAATACTAAGACCCGCTATGATGAATATCTTTATACAAAAAAAAAAAAAACTCATAGAACTAAAAGAGGGTCTACTAACTCTTGAAAACTACTGTGCAATATTTAGCCTATTAAATGTCCTAGACTTGATCCTGAATGTGTATGTAATAGATTGTATAATAAATGTTCTATTCTTGATTTTCAATTCAGATTCCTTCTTCTTTCTCTCTCTCTCTGTCTTTTATTTAAGCACCTATTTGCATCAGAGCACCGTGATGAGATCATCCGCAGTGCTATAGAGCATGCTGAAAACTTTATCGGAATTATGCTGCGCCTGAGAAAGGAGCCTATAACCTTTGAATGCTTTGTTAGTGAAAGGCTTGGCAAATATGCTTCAGATGAGAGCATCACATCCCTCGCTGAGTTTGTAGTGCAAAAGATCTCTCCTCGACATGTGGTGAGACATACACACACACACACACACACACTCCCACACATTTAAAGCGTTGTAATTTTTAAACAGGGAGATTAGTATGTTTGGATATATATTTTTTCAAATAAAGTAAAGATGAAATAAAATATTTTAACCAATATGGCATTTAAATTAAATTTTTCACAAGGGAGATGTTTGTCAGATAATAAATATATAATATTTAGATTTCAGGTGTTAACAAAATTCATGTCTCAGCATAGTGCCCTCATTTATTAAGTTTCTAATAAGGTAAAATATTGTGTATCAATTTGGATAAAAAAAAAAACGTAAATAGAACTGGCTGGGCAATGCAAAAAATGTAATCTTTTTCACCTTTGGAACAACTTGCGGTTAGGATTACACTTTATTTTGTGCTTTTATTTTTTATAAGAAATAATGGAAACTCTGATGATTCGTTCCACAACCCAAAAATAATTATAGAAAAATGATTAATACAAAATATAAAGTAAAAATAAAACAAATTAACCTGCACTTTACCTTAAAAGAATCGTAGCTGTAGTGATTCAGACCAGAGGGGGGCTACTGAGTGGGATGACTTTCACAAACATGCGCGCGCACACTAATGAAATCACTGCTTGCTGGCAGAGAGTCAGAGACTCTGAAAACTGAAATATTTAACAAAGAACCTCTCTAGTGACACTCTCTTTGAGGATTTCACAAAAATGTGACATTGCATTGTTGTTAAACAGATTAATCTTCCCCACTAGTACAGCCTATTTAACATTTTTTTCCTTCCCAGAGACTGTTAATGCAGTACAGTTACTAAAGAACAATCACTGCACTTGAACACAAAAAAAAAAAAAAAAAAAAAAGCTTTATGTGCACGCACATGCAAACACAGTCACAATGTTATAGTAAACACAGAGACAGAGCATGGGAAACGATTACCCATAATCCCACAGCCCGCGAGAAAGAAGAACCATTGGCTCAGTTGTGATCATGTGACGCTCGGCAGACAAAGTGTATACATACTATAGTACTTGTATATCAAGATCCCGCTTGTTTATCAAGTTAAAATGTATTTTAAAAATTTGCTTGTTTTGCAGAAACGCTCACAGACCAACTTAATCGCAATCCAAGGTCTCACTGTATTTCTGAGATGAAATAAGCCTGTCCAGGAAATATTTTCTACATAAGCTTCAAATGAAAGGGTGGAATCAGTAATCACATAAGTCTTTTACTACTTCACACAATAAAAGTAAAATGCTATGGGGGGGAAAAAAGTTTCCATTTACATCTCCAAACTGATTATGGTCAGTAAAATAAGACCTGAACCAAGAGATCGCTATTCCTCCAACTCCAACTTATGGTAACACTCTTGCAACATTTTCTAATCCATCAATGAGAACAGTATGTGGTATCAAAAGTTCAACTAAGATCAAGCAATGCAAGGAAGAAGACATAACTTTGATCAGAGGCCAGTAGTCATTTACCACCTTAACCGACACACTCTCTATACTATGATGAAACTTATTCTAACTTCAGGAATTTTCTTTCTTTGTAGGTATGATCGTAACTGATCTGCTACAACCCTTTCTAAGATTTTGGGGATGCGGTATAATATTTTCCTATAAAACTTTTGTTGCACATAATTACTTGGCTAACTAAATAGACATGTACGCAATGTAATTATGGTAACATTTGTTTTAAACACATACACGGTGAAAGGTTTCCTTGCTCCAAGCCATCATAAAAACTTACCATTATCATAAATGCGGGCTTATCTCTATGTGTGTGTGTGATTTGAGGCAGAATTATTATAAAAGAAATTATATGGGAACGTGACAGGATGAGTAGTCATTTAAAATAGCCCTTTTTTACCATTCCACAACTTAAAAAATATATTTTAAAAAAACTCACCACGGCAGTGGTGAGTTATTCAATGAGTTAGAGCCAGCACTTTTTTCTGTCAATTTTGCAGGTGCGTATTACTATAGGCTTTCATACTGATAGTAATTGTAATGCTATGTATTTTCTAGGTAAATCCATCTAATAGGTGCAACCAACAGGTCAAAGCACATACTGTGCTCTGATTGTTTTTTCTACTTTAATTAGAATTTTTTGTCATGCTTATAAGTAAAAAGGAATGGCCCATGTTGCATGATGTCAGTAAAATGTGCAATGTAGTGAAATGTAGTACAGTTTAAGTAAGAAGTAAAAAAAAAAAAAGCAAAATGGAAGTACTTTAATAAAGTACAAATATGTAAAAAAAAAAAAAAAAAAAGTACAGTACAGTAACAGATTTCTTTTTACTATTTAGTACTTACCAGTTCCATATTACTGAAGTGATATTTACATCTTTTTTGACAAGAGCTTGTTAAAGAGTGAATACAATGGGAAGTACTGGCTGTCTCAATCTTGGTGTTTTCTTTTTTAATGTGCATGTGACTGCTTGGGGGCAAGACATAAATCTGTGAGAGTATGCTTATAAAGGTATAAATCCAAATTTTCTGTTTGTATTGTTTATATGTTTTAAAATATCTGAATAATCTTGATCACATTTAAAAATCATGCTAAAATAGTAAATCAGATTGACCAAATTCCTCATGAAACTTGCCCACCATTAAAGTAAGTAAAGCCTTTATTTTGTCACATATACATTACAGCACAGTGAAATTCCTTCTTCGCATATCCCAGCGTAACTTGGGTCAGAGTGCATGGTCAGCCATGGTACAGCGCCCCTGGAGCAGTTAGGGTTAAGGGCCTTGCTCAAGGGCCCAACAATGGCAACATGGCTGAGCTGGGAATCGAATCGCCGATCTTCCGATCTTTACTGATAGCAGTAAAGCTTATCAGTTCTTTATAGCATATACATATGTGCATGTCATTGCTTATTTCCTGTCGCCACTGGGAATTGCATTAGTGTTCTGAAGCAGTTATTTAGAGCTTGGTCAGTATAATGTGAAGTTTAGTTGTAGCAGCTGCTTTGACAAGGAATTGAGCGCCTTGGCATTAGAATATGTGAAATTACTTTTTGATTGTGATCAACGAGGGACTAAGGGCTGTGCCCCCTTGTTGGTCGCTTGATTTACAACTTCGACATCAAGCCTCTGGTTGTCTGACTTTAAAGTCAAAGTCTATTTTTTGTTTATTTTTATTTCTTTTTGCCCAGCCTTTCAACATTTGTTGTCGAAAAAAAAAGTGGTGTCAATCGCTACTAGATTCATTACACAGCTACTGATTTTCATGAACTGTAAGCTGTGATAGTCAAATTAATACAAAAAGGTATGAAATATTTTTGTGAAATTAATAATAATAATAAAATAAATAAACATCCTGGTCAATGATGATTTAAATGCACTGTGCATATTGTTACGGTCCATGATTCAGTGTTAGATTTATTCCTAGTTAATTTTGTACAGGATTTAATAAGCATCTGTTGATTTTAAAATTCTCTTTCAGTGCCATTTATAACCTTTCTCCACTCATAGGAAAGCACTAGGTTCTCTTTCCATCAATTCACTCGGTTTTTACATCACATCAATTAAGCATGGCTTTGACTGGCCTGCTTTCCAGGATGATGACATGTTCGTCATTGGCTCGGATATGCACGACTTGTTGGAGTACAAGCAAGAGAGTTTTTTCGTCTGCTCAAAGCTCTGTGCAACTGTATTAGCTGCTCAGCACAACACTTAATTAACATCCATATTAACATAAATTAACATCAACTGTTATACTGAACTGCCTGCCACCTATCACACAGTATGAATGCAGATCAATTCCTGCTTTTTGTTTCACCCAAATGAGGATTGGTTCCCTGTTGAGTTTCGTTTCTCTTAAGGTTTCTTCTTATTGCCATCTCAAGGAGTTTTTTCTTGCCACTGTTGCCCTTATTGCCCTTGTTCAACAGGGACTATCTGACCATTTTTGATTCATAAGACATTCACATTTCATACAAACTTAAATAATTCTTTTGATTGTGTAAAGCTGCATTTCGACAATGACAGTTGTTAAAAGTGCTATACAAATAAAATTTTATTGAATTTTATTAATTTCTCTCTACTGATGAACGGCCGTGAAGCTAGAACTGGAGTGGCCCTGTCCACAGCCGGCTCAGAAGCTGTCACGGTTCTCTGGATCTTTTTTTTCCTGCCCCTCCTACAGTGGTTAAAAACTGCTTGTTCGTTTGGAATTCTTTATTTTAGACTTATCCTCATCATTTAGAAGTATTTAGAATTGGGTTAAGCTGAAAAAGTGGGACTGATTTAGCTGTCTTTCTTCTTTTCTAACGGCTATCTGCTGAGAGTTTGTCTGTCACTCAAAGCTATTCAGGCGAAGTTCAAGTTTGGACAAAAACAAGGTGAGGAGTTGCGTGACGTAATTCTGTGATGAGAGGTGAAACCCAAACAGCCTATGGCTCAAAAAATTGCCCCCGCAGGAGGAAAAAAATTTTTCCTCCTGCGACCAGGAGGAAAAATCCATACTCCTCCAAGAAAACACAGTTGCTATACCAGCTGCAATTTCGTACAAAGCCATCGCATTTCTCTTCCGTGGTGTCGGGCAACGCTGCAGTGGTTCTCTGGCGGAGATTAAGACTCTTCTGAGCGATTCAGGTGGTTTCTAGCTCTGGGTTTGTCGTTCCTAAGAGAGGGTTAGGGCTGCATTCTGTTTTTTTTTTTTTTACGTGTACTGAACAAATTTCTAAGAACTTACAAATTCAAAATTCTTACACTGAGACACCTGCTGAATGCAGTAGACCTGGAGGATTGGTTTACTACAGTCAATCTTGCTGACGATTACTTTCACATAGCGATGTTTACAGGCCACAGAAAGTTTGAGGTTTGCGTTAGAGGGCGCGGCCTACGAGTGCTGCTTTTCTTCTTGTTGCTAGTTAGCACGATCACGAAGTGTGTCTAAGAGTCACTGCCTCCTCTTCGGCAGGGAAGCATTCACGTACAGTGGAACCTCGGATTGCGAGTAACGCGGTTTGCGAGTGCCGAGTATCACGCATGCACTTCTTGTTTTGTCGCCGAGCGTCACATGATCACAACTGAGCCAATGGTTTTTCTCTCTCTTGCACTGCGGAATTGTGGGTAATCGTCTCCCCGCTGAGTGTTAGTGCTCGTCTCTTACTGGTATAATCAACATCTGTGCACGCGTGTACTGTTTACTAAAACACTGTGAAAACGTGTGTGCACGTAAAACATCTTTTATTTTGTGTTTGTAAGCGTGTGTATACAGTTTCTTATAACGTGTGTGCACGAGTATAAAGCAAAAGCAAGTCTCATTAGAGGGTAAAGATACATTTTCTCTCTCCCTCTTGTGTGTGTGCCCGCACGCATAATTTGACACCGTGCCACACACACACACTCTCTGCTTTACACCTCCCCACACCCCTTGGCTTCACACACAGATGCACAGAAACTCTGCTCTGTCGAGATTCCTTTCAAAGGTAAAGTGAAGGTTTATTTATTTATTTATTTATTTACTTTACAGCAGTGATTCTGTTAGTACGCGCTCACGCGAGTGTCATGAGTGATGTTCCTTGCTAATTTTTCAGATAAAACAGTGCGTGCACACACACATTAACGGAAAGACTTTCAATACACACATATATAAATAGATGTGTGTGTGTATATATGGCGCTTGTTCTGTCTCATATTAAGGTTCTGGTTTTCTCAGTGAACATGCAGAAAAGTTGGAGATATCTGGTGATTTGCTTCGTTACCAGCCGAAGCATCTATCAGAGCACAGAATAGCCGCGCTTCAGTGCTGCTTCACTCTGTTTCAAGCCAGTGTTTTTACAGTTGGGATGATGGCATCTATGATTGCTGTGGTGCCTCTACGCCTGTTTCAAAGCACCTGCAAGTGTTTCAATGCTGGCTTTGCTTTCATGTGCACCCCCACCAACTTAAGAGAACTGCCCCTGCCAACTGATGCCTTTTCTCAGTGTGGGGTGCAAATATGCATGAAAGTGTCTTATGTGCAATGAGCAAAAAAAATTAATAGAAATATGTGTAGATGTGCATGAATGTGCAGGTGTGCAGTGTCCATAAGTGTCCATCAATGTCTAGAATGAGTGCAAAAAGACCACTGTCCATAAGTGTGTAATGAGCAAAAAAGGTTTAGTCCTGAGTTCTGATTTAGAGAACATATCGCCTGTGGGAAGAAGCTCCTCCTCTGTCTCTTTGTATTGGCTCTCAGGGAGCGGAATCGTTTTCCTGACCACAACAGAGAGAACAGTCCATCGTTGGGGTGGCTGAGGTCCTTCACGATCTTCCTGGCCTTGGTCCAGCACCACTTGCTGTAGGTTAAGTGCAAGCATGCAGTAAAGGCCTGGGAGCTCAGTGCGGATGATGCGCTCAGCTGATTGCACTACCCTTTGTAGAACGGTCTGTCCTGCATGGTGCTGTTCCCGAACCAGGTCGTGATGTTTCCCATCACGATTCTCTCTATTCTATCTAGTGAAAGTTCCTGAGCACCCTTAGGGCAGTCTGAGAGAGAGGGAGGCTGAGACATGTCCACTCATTCTTACTGCCTGTGGACCTCCAGTTAGGAAATTGGAGATCGACTGACAGAGATTGGCCTCATAGATGCTCCAGCTAGGTGGCGAGTGTGGAGGGAATTGAGGTATTAAATGCTGAACTGTAGTCGAAAAGAGCATTTTATCATAATTACCCTTCCTAGTGACCAGGTGAGTGAGAGATGTGTGGAGGAGATGAAAGATGCCATCTATAGAGCGGTTTGGACCAAACTGTTAAAGGGTCAAGTGTGTCAGGTAGTGAAGAAATGATGAAGTCTCTGTCCAGTCGCTCAAAGCATTTCATCACTACTGAGGTGAGGAGTACACAGTAACACTCCTCCTCCCTCTCCCCACCTCGCTTTTTAAGTTTCACAACAAACACACACACACAGCGGAAACACCGTTTTAACGGAAAAAAGCGAGACTGGCATGAGAGCATATTAACAGAATCACTTGAAGTTTCACAACAAACAGACACACACATAAACACGGAAACACCGTTTTGACAGGGAAAAAATTAATCTCTCTGATCTGGTGTGAGTGCATACTAAAGGAATCACTTTTTAAGCTTCACAACAAACACACACACAACGGAAACACCGTTTTAACAGGAAAAAAGAAATCTCTCTGACCTGGCATGAGCGCATACTAAGGGAATCACTGCTGTAAAGTAAAAAACAAACAAACAAACAAAGAACCAGCACCGTTCCTTTTAAAAGAATCGCGACAGAGCAGAGTTTGTGTGTTTGTGAAGGCAGGGAGGGGGTGAAAAGGCGAAAGAGCGTCTGTGCGTGCGTGTGTGTCGGTGTCAAATTGCACGCGCACACTCAAGAGAGACGAGCAGAGTTTCTGTGTGTTTGCGAAGCTGTGGGGCGGGGAGGGGGGGTGGGGTAGGAAGGTGAGAGAGTGACGCTCGGTGTCAAAATAAGAGTCGCATACATGATACTCGGCGCTCGTAAACTAATACTTGCTCGGTTTCCGAATAAATAAAAAAAAAAAAAAATCTTTGCTTGGTTTGCGGATCACTCGTAAACCACGTTACTTGCAATCCGAGGTTCCACTGTATAATATAAATATTGGGCCATAAAGCTAAATGTGCTGTTTTTTCCTCAGGAGCCTGTAAAGAGAATCCTGGCTCTCACAGAAACATGTCTGGTAGAAAGAGACCCTGGCTCCTACAACATTGTTACCATCAAACCCTTTGGAGAGGTGAGCCACACTGTTTATAAGAGCAACTCTTTTTGAAAAATTTATGTTTTATATTTTTAATTCTCGTTGCAAGTTTGACAAGTTTAGTTAATGCAATTCATCATGTAATATTACCATGACATGTATCTTCTTTTCTTATACAGTTATGGCCAAAAGTATCGGCACCCTAGCAATTCTCTCAGAAAATGCAACCCTTCTCTCAAAAAATTGTTGCAGTTGCAAATGTTTTGGTACGCACATGTTCATTTATTTATTAATTTTTAAAATGTACTGGACAAAATTATTGGCACCCTTAACTTGATACTTGGTAGCACCCCCTTTGGAAAAATAACTTTAGTAATCGCTTTAGTTGACTAAGGACTTGCTTATTCCTCTCTTCTGGCATTTTGGACTCTTTTTTTCTTTTTTTTTTTTTTTTTTTTTTTTTCTATCTGCTCAGATTTGAAGGATGCCTTCTCCCAACTACCGTTTTAAGGTCTCTCCACAGGTGATCTATGAGATTCAGATCTGGACAAATTTTTGGCCATTTCAGAACTATCCAGTGCTTTGTTTGTAATGCTTTTTGAAGTGTGTTTCAGATTATTCCCCTGCTGAAGTCCCATGATCTTGGGTGAAGAAGCAGCCTTCTGACACTGGCCGTGCATAATACCGTTCACACAGTCAAGGCATACAGTGTCAGAAGCAGCAAAGCAACCCCAAAATATCTCTGCTCCTCTAGCATGTTTGACTCTAGGGACTGTGTTCTTTATTTTAAAGGCCTCATTTCATTTAGGCATTTGACAGACACTCTTATCCAGAGCAACTAACAAAAAGTGCTTTGAAGTTTCTGTCATTGGATAGATATTTACACTGGGTTACTAGATTACTATCTAAAAAAACTTCAGCTAACATCATGGGACAGTGATCTCACATACATCTACATCTAGGCATTTAGTAGACGCCCATAGCCAGAGCGACTTACATTTTTATCTCATTATACATCTGAGCAGTTGAGGGTTAAGGTCCCAACAATGGAAACTTGGTGGTTGTAAGGTTTGAACCTGGATCCTTCGAACTGTAGTCCAATGCCTTAACCACTGAGCTATTCCTATCCCAGTTCTTTTTCTGTCCACAGTACGTTCTCCCAGAAGGATTGTGATTTTGTCACATAAAACTCCTTGCTTTTGCTTTTTTATGCCTTTGTGTCAGCAGTAGTGTGCTCTTGGGTCTCCTACGATAGCGTCCCATTTTATTCAGATTGCGACAGATAGTGCGAGCTGTACCCTGTGTCTGCAGATCAGCTTGAATTTGTTTGGAAGTTAATCAGGGTTCTTTATCCACCATTCAAACAATCCTTTGTTGTAATTTTTCATTAATTTTGCTCTTTGTCCATGTCCAGGGAGGTTAGCTACAGTGCCATGGGCTGTAAACCTCTTGATGATATTGCGCACAGTGGACACAGGAACATTAAGATCTCTGGAGATGGACTTGTAGCCTTGAGATTGTCCATGTTTTTTCTCTCAAATCCACAGACAACTCTTTACACTTCTTTCTTTTCTCCATGCTCAGTGTGACACACAACACAAAGGTTGAGTCAACTTTTCTCCATTTTAACTGGTTGCAAGTGTGATTACTATATTGCCCACACCTGTTACTTGCCACAGGTGTGTCTAAATACAAATTACAGGAGCATCACATGCTTGAAAAGCAATTATTTCTTACAATTTTGACAAGGTGCCAATAATTTTGTCCAGTCCATTTTTGAGTTCTGTGTGAGAGAAGTGTTGCATTTTCTGACAGAATTGCAAGGATGCCGATATTTTTGGCCGTGAATATATCTACTATGTGTGTATCCATTCTTCTTTTAATATATAACTATGATTACAGCTCTTTTTTTAATTGAAATTTCTCCATCTGCCTTTTAAAATGCAGTCCTTTTGGAGTTTTTCTTTAAATGTAAATTTTTCTTATTACATTTTAATTTTGTCTATATTTTTCATTTTCATAATTATTCCATAGTCTGTAAGCATACAGTAATATAATATACTTGCTGTTGCTTCCTTGTTATTGGGTATGTTCTACAGGACTATTTATTAATCTTATGCTAATGGTGTTGCTTCAGGTTTTTGCGCTCATCTGTAATGGTGAGAACCCTCAGATATTCACAGTCGAATTCATCAGAGGACAAATACGCAAGTACTGCTCCACAGATAGGTAACAGATTTTCTTTCCCACCCTCCATGTTTTTCTCTTTTCTGCCCTATGCCTCTCTCATACTCGGTTTTCTTTCACCCATGCTTTAATTTCAGTGTATGTACTACTGTTTCTAAAAGCCACAAAAAATACAGAATTTGTATCAGTTTTTCTCAGAACTTTTTTCTAAATTTCAAACATTCACAAATCTTTTCTGAAGAATCTTTTCTAGCTTTATATAAGTTTGACACCCCTTATTTTATCTACACCTAGCATTTTACTAGCATTACACAAGCATTACTCGCACAAGCATTACAATTTGATAAAATATATATAATATATATAATAATAATTTATATAATTTTATAATAATAAAATATAATGTATTAATACCTCTTTATGTTCTGTAAAAAAATACATTAAAATTATATTTATTTAGTTCCATGGCAGTACAGTTTATTTCTGCTGTAATAAAAGAAAAATGGTTGTATTAAAATGGGGCCCCAAATACTTTTGGATGCATGTGTACTGTAATTACCCAAAAGGTAAGGGGCATTTTTTTTTTCATTTACATTTTTTACCAGACTAAATAACAAAATCTTAATGGGTTTGATATTTGACTTACACTGACAAAAAATAGTTGCATGCTCACTTATTTCATTGATTCACCTTTATCCATGTTTACAGCGCACATTTGCCATCATTTCAACAACCTTGTGCAACGTCACTACATTTATTCCTATCCAAAGTTGCATCAATTTCTGACCAATGTTTTTACTTTTTCTATAGGAGTCAAAATACTCCATAGCATCTTTTGCAGCACATCTCAAAGATTTTAACACTGGTTAAGGTCAAGGCTACAGTATGTGGTGGCCAGTTCTTCAATCGTTTAACTGTGAGCACCCTGTGCATATTACATTAGTTTACTCATATTATCAAAAGTTTGTGAAAACCTGATTATCGCACCAATTGCCACAATATTCGCTGTTGCCACAACGTTGTGTAAGTGCACAAATGTATAACATGGCCTTTTATACTGTAGTTTTGTACGTTATACATAGAAACATGGTTTCCAGATGTGTCCGTCATATTTCAGCTGAAACTGCTCAGATCATGCATTCAGGCATGCTTGAAAATCCCTTTGTTTTGCTCCTGTTCCAAATCTATGTTATTGTTTGTAGCTTTAAAAGCAAATGAACTTCTGCTCTTCCATCCCTCCTTAGATTCTTTTTTTTGTCAGAATGCAGAGCATGTGGCTGGCTGGGGAGGAAAATACCCTATTGGAAACAAAATAAGGGATTGTAGTAAAACGGATCTGTTGTTTGCCGATTTAAGTCTTAATTTGTGATGACATTCTTAATGGTAGTGCTTTTAGCAAAGTTAAAATGTGACCATTATCGAACTAAATTTTCTATCATATCTGTTTTGTAGGAACTAAATAAAGCTAGGTAAGCTGAATTAGCAACTTAGTGTGCTAGTTTGTTAGCATTGTTATAGTAGATTGAAGCTACATACAGCAAAGTGCTTAGGAGAGGTGAGAGTAGAGTTTCTGACTAGTCTGTTTAACAAGATCTTGGCGGATCCCAGAGGAATGGAGGAGAAGTGTATTCGTGCTGATCTTTAAGAGCAAGGGAGATGTGCAGAGCTGTGGAAGCTACAGAGGAATAAAGCTGATGAGCCATACAACTAAGATTTGGAAAAGAGTAGTGGTAGCTAGGTTAAGGGCAGAGGTGAGCATTTGTGAGCACCAATATTTTTTTCACCTAGAAAGAATACAACAGATACAGTAGTTGCTTTAAGGATGCTGATGAAGAAGTACAGAGAAGGTAACAGGTCATTGTCTTCGTAGATATAGAGAAAGCATATGACAGGGTGCTGAGAGAGGAGCTGTGGTATTGTATGAGGAAGTCTGGTGTGGCAAAGACGTGTGTTAGAGTGGTGCAGGACATCTGTGAGACAGTGGTGAGA
Source organism: Clarias magur (assembly GCA_013621035.1). Lineage (NCBI taxonomy): Eukaryota > Metazoa > Chordata > Actinopteri > Siluriformes > Clariidae > Clarias > Clarias magur. Next base: position 362,590 of record QNUK01000466.1, on the reverse strand, counting down.
TGTGTTGTAGGTGTGACAGAAGAGTTCAAGGTGAAGGTGGGCCTGCAACAAGGATTGGCTCTGAGCTCTTTCTTGTATGCTTTTTCTCATCCTGTCTTGTATGGACAGGATGACAGATGAGGTTAAACAGGCGCCTCAATGATGTTTGCAGATAACTGTTCCTTATAGCGAGAGCAGGGAACAGATTGACAAAAATCTAGTGAGGTGGAGGTATGCTCTGGAAAGCAGAGGAATGAAGATTAGCTGCAGTAAGACAGAATACATGTGTGTGAATGAGAAGGACCCAAGTGGAACGTTGAGGTTACAGGGATCATAGTACTTAAAGTCCTACACCTTCTTTACCTGTCAAGGTGTCCGTCTGTGATGGTCATGATCAATCTGTTGTCGCTCCTTGCTCACTCCATAGGCTTGCTAGGTAGGCAGCCTCCTCTTCTGCAGGTACGCAATGATGAGCTGGGAGGGCCGGCTGGCCAGGTCAGCGGGAAGAAGAGTGCCAACGTTTTTAAGTGAGAAAAACATTGGCGCTCTTCCACTGTCATCGCTCGCCAGCCTGTGCCCGCATGCCAGCTGTGTAATAATTTTATCATTTTCTCCTAAGACCTCGCATTGTGTGTCTGTGTTTTGGTGCCGTCCATGCGTCAAACCCAATACAGTACTTGGGTACTGTTGGGGTAAATGGTCCAATGCAACAGAGAGTGTGGGAAGGAGGTGAGGAGGCGTGTGCAGGCAGGTTGGAACAGGTGGAGAAAAGTGTCAGGTGTGTTGTGTGATAAGATTATTAGGGAAAATGAAAGGAACGGTGTACAAGACAGTGGTGAGACTAGCGATGCTATACAGCTTGGAGACAGTAGCACTGAAGAAAAGAGTTGGAGGTAGCAGAAGATGTTGAGGTTCTCTTTGGGTTGACCAGAATTGATAGGATCAAGAATGAGTCCATTAAAAGGGACAACCCATGTCAGGTTATTTTTTTCCCAAAGCTACCTGTGTGGAAGTCATCTCCTCCCCCATAAAAAAAATAGTCACAAAAGATCGCAGACCAATATTTGAAGGAGCTGCAGACCTCAATTGCTTCAGTGTTCATGATTCAACAGTAAGACATGAGACTAGGCAAAAATGGCATCCATGGAGGAGGAGTTCCTAGGTGAAAGCTACTGCTGACCAAAGCTTCATCTCACATTTTTCAAAATAACATCTTGATTATCCCCAAGATTTTGGGGCAAATATTCTGTGGACTGATGAGACAAAATTTTACTTTTTGGAAGGTGTGCATCTGGTGTAAAACTAACACAGCATTTCATGAAACAAACATTATACCAACAATCATACATGGTGGTGGTAGTATGACGGTCCGGACTGCTTTGGAGTTTTATCATAAAATCCTAAAGGAGATCGGTCATCAGATTATGATTTCAAGCTGAAGTGCACTTGAGTTATATAGCAGGGCAATGATCTGAAACACACCAAGTCTGAAAGCACAAAAAAAAAAATTAAGGTTTTGGAGTGGCCCAGTCAGGGGATTTATTAGCAGCACAGCAGAGGAATCGATTTATTGACTAAATATGCCCCCTTTTAGCTTGTTAGCATTGTATTCCCAGTTAATTGGTGGGTCCAGGTACAGACCTACAATAGCTAAACTAAATTTGGAAATGACAAATTTAACTTGAGGAACATAGAACTCCAATTTTAAAGAATTTTTCAGTTTTGCATTTCAGCTCTTCTGACGAAGAGATGTGACTTGTACTTGTTTAACTCTACCAGAAAACATTTTACTCTCACCCTCACCAAACAACTACACACAAATACACTGTATTTCTCTTTCTCTGTCTCTCTTTGTAGGGACTCTCTGATGGCCAGTCTCTTGGATGGTGTACGAGCTTCTGGTAATAGAGATGTGTGCGTAAAAATGGCTTCCACTCAAAGAGGGCAGCGCTGGGGACTTCTCAGCATGCCTGTTGATGAGGAGGTAGAGAGCCTCCATCTCAAATTCCTCGCTGCTCCACCCAGTATGTAAATTGTTCTAAAATCTTCAATACTTGTTAGACTTAATGGTTATTAAAATGAAAGGCATAAGTATATGATGAGTAAGAAGTAAACCATACACTCTGAAAACTGCTGGGTTAAAAAACAACCCAACCATAACCCAGCTGCTGGGTCACTATTGGACAGAACGTGTGCTGGGTTGTTTTGACCCAAGTGCTGGGTTGTACCATTTAACCCAGATTTCTGGGTTGGTCATCTGACCCAACCTGTGGGTTAAATTGACACTCTTGCTGGGTTAAATGTTAGTGTTGGGTTATTTTATTTGACCCAACCAGTGGGTTAAATTGGTAAAGTGCTGGGTTATTTTATTTGACTCAACCAGTGGGTTAAATTGACACTCTTGCTGGGTTATTTTATTTGACCCAACCAGTGGGTAAAATTAACACTCTTGCTGGGTTGACACATTCCATTTGATTTTTTATTTTCAAAAAAGACACAATGTACACAACTTCTCACAATGAAATAGATAGTCACAGAATAAGAAAATGTGAATAACTTAATTTTTACCAAAATGTCAGACAAAACCATATAATCTTAAGCTGACCATTTGTTAAATATAAAATAAATGTACTGTAACATAAACACTCTGTAAAACAACAACAAGAGACCCCTGTAAGTCTGATTTGAATTGCATTTTTTTTGCATTTAATACAATGTTTAAAAACTTTTTATATAGAAGTTTTCAGTACAAATCTTATAATGCCCACATGACAAATATTTCCCATCTTAATATTTTAACTATCCTTTATTTAACTATTACTATTTAATTTCCTTCAAAAATGACATTAAAAACAAAAATGATAAAACTTTAAAAAAATATTATTGATTAAATATTGGCTGAAAAAACTGTTGTGCTCAAAAATTTCATGACACGAGTTGAGTACTCGTTGAGTACTGAAACTGATCTACAGTATGCTGGAGAAACTCCCAGGTGAGAAGACACTTCTTAACATCAATGATAAAATAAATAAATAAATAAAAACAGCCTTCACCAAAGAGTCTGTAAGAGTCTTGTCTCATCCCCAAGGAACAAAACATGGAACAGTGCTCCAGTCATCTCCATATTTTGCAGATATCATCCTCATCACGTTGGTCCACCTATGGATTATACAGCATCACTTAGTGTTGCAATATAACTAACATTTACGTTCAACATTTTTGTTAAGGACGTACAGCTACATATGCATTTAATGCAAAACATTTTTCTCTTGTCAATACACAAAAATACATAACGTGAACATGAATTTAGTGTATATTTCTGAATAATTTACCTTACTATGTAACATGTGAGGGATAACAGGATATGGTGCTCCATCTGGATTTAATACAAAACATTCACCCCTTTTCAAATTCTCAACAAACACTAGATGAATGATATTTAATGGTGAATTTACAACTTATAATAAATATTTTATAAGGATAAAGAAAAATCTTGTTTTAAGGCTACGACTTATCCATGATGCTTTCTCATTTTTTTAATAAAAAACAGAATGGGAAAACAATATTAATCCCGCACAATATTAATATAAAAAAAAAATATTTTAAACAATAAAATATGCTTGCTCCTACCACAAGTTACTTAAAAAAAAATTACATTAACTTACCATAAAATACTGAGTGCTCTGAGCATGATCCAGTCAGAAGTGAAGAATCCAGAAAGTTCTCCAAAGAATAAACCAACTGGTGGGTCAAAATAACAAGCATTTTTTTTATTATTATTATTATTTTTTAACAGACAGAAACAGAAGACATTTTAAGACTGTCATTAAACATCTCCCAATAGCATCTTCTGATACCTATTAAATATTATAAAATATTCCAAGAGACTTTCCACACACAACTTTAGCGAAGATTACTAGTAATTTACCCAAAATTACATTTAAGAGTACATTTAGTAATTTATTATTATGTGTGTGCTACAAACGCACTTTTATCATAAAATACACTATAGCCGACTGTTGCCCCATATCAAAGTGCGACTAAAAAGGCGGAAAAGCGAATTAACATAGAAATAAGCTTGCTCCTACCACAATTACAACATTTAAAATTTAGGTAAATATTTATATGAACTTACCATAAAATATTGCCAGCATTAAGTGCCCTTGTGCTCCCCGCTTCAGAAGTGAAGAATCCAGAAAGTTCCTCATGTTGTGTCTCAATTCCAAAAACGCAAAGAGCGGACTTGACTTGGAAGTGCACACTCGAGGGTTTGAGGACACCGGGTATAAAATATAACGCAGGAACACGTACAGGATGCTTCTCACAGCCGCGATATATTATACCATAACTGTATTATACCAAAGATTACCTGTTAGGAATACACAAAATGAAAAAAATAAAAAATAAAAAATCCGCTGTTTTAACCACTGCAGTGACATCACAGCCAGCGGTCGTTTTCAGAGGTTTCTGCCAAGATGAGGCTACTTTGGGCGGGTACATGACCGCAGAGCACCGTAGGATTGCCTGGAGCTCAAATGTCCGAAATCGTTGAGGCACTTTTTTAAATAGACGCTATCTCTAATAACCGATTGATGTTTTGAGCTGTACACACATACATTCTTGCTTAAACAACTCTTAAAATGACACTTTGTGACACAATAACAGTAATTTTTAAAACATTTTGCAGGCTGCCGTTTGGAGAAATAAAGAATAAACCAGTTGTTGGGTCAAAATAACCCAACCAGGTGTTCATTTGTAAATGACCCACAACATCTCATTTGACCCAGCAATACCCAACCCAACAATGTGTTTAAAGTCCCCGAAATAACCCAGAATTTTGACCCAGCATGAACAACCCAACAATGTGTTTACAGAAACAACCCAGCATTTTTTTTTAGAGTGTAGGCAAATGTTCAATAACAGGGTGGTGTGGTACATTGCATTGCAAAGTGGAAGTGTTGATACCACCCAAATGTTAATTTTCTAGGATGTCTTAGTTTGTGTTGATTTTTTTTTCAATCCCAGTAAATTGCAAATGATTATTACCATGTTGTGCTTTTATTTATGTTGCTGAACATATGAACTAGCTGTTGCAAATCTGTGGCATTTGAGACTTAAACGATAAATTAAATAACCATCTCCTTACAGAATTCATCACTGTATATACAGTATGTCACAAAAGTGAGTACACCCCTCACATCTCTGCAAATATTTAGTTATATCTTTTCATAGGACAACACTGCATAAATGACTCTTCGACACAATGAAAAGTAGTCAGTGTAAAGTTTGTATAGCAGTGTAAATTTATTGTCCCCTCAAAATAACTAAAAATACAGCCAATAATAGCTCAACCCCTGGCAACAAAAGTGAGTACATCACTAACTGAAAATGTTAAAATTTAGCACAATTAGTCATTTTCCTTCCCCTTTGTCATGTGACTCATTAGTGTTACACTGTCTCAGGTGTCACCAGATAGCAGGTGAGTTAAATTTGATATAAAATCCACTCTCTCAATCTGGCCACTGAAAGTTCAACATGGCTCCTCACTAACTAAGGACCAAACTAAGGACCAGGATTACTGGAACCATGTGCTGTGGTCTGATGAGACCAAGATAAACCTGTTTGGTTCAGATGGAGTCAAGCGTGTGTGGTGGCAATCAGTAGCAGGAGTACAACGACAAGTGCGTGTTGCCTACCGTCAAACATGGTGGTGGCAGTGTCCTGATCTGGGGCTGCATGAGTGCTACTGGCATTGGGGAGCTACAGTTCATTGAGGGAAACATGAATTCTAACATGTACTGTGACATACTGAAGCAGAGCATGATCCCCTCCCTCCAGAAATTGGGCCGCAGAGCAGTGTTCGAGCATCATAATGACCCTTAACACACCTCCAAGATGACCACTGGTTTGCTAAAGAGGCTGAGGGTAAAGGTGATGGACTGGCCAAGCATGTCTCCAGACCTAAACCCCGTAGAACACCTCTGGGCATCCTGAAAAGGTAGGTGGAGGAGCACAAGGTGTCAAATGTCCATCACCTCCGTGATGTTGTGATGGAGGAGTGGAAGAGGATTCCAGTGGCAACCTGTGAAGCTCTGGTGAACTCAAAGAGTCATTTATGGAGTGTTGTCCTATGAAAAGATATAACAAAATATTTGCAGAGATGTGAGGGGTGTACTCACTTTTGTGACATACTGTATACTGTATATATTGATCAGCCAAAACATTAAAACCACTTCTAATATTGTCTCTCTTGTACTTCCAAATCAACTATGACCTGTTGAGGCATGCATTTCACAAGATCTCTGAAGGTGTTGTGATATCTTGTTGTTGTTGAGAGCAGCAAATGGTGTAATTCCAGTAAGTTGTGAAGTTGGTCCTTCATGGATCACATTTGTTTGCTTAGCACATCCTACAGATGCTTGTTTATACTGAGATTACGGGAATTTGGAGGCCAAGTCATGTTTATGTCTTGCAATTATGGAGAGGTTTATCATATTCCTCAATCCATTCCTAATTTATTTTTTCACAATGTGGCAGGGTGCATTATTTTGCTGAAAGAGGCCACTGCTATTAGATTTTTCAACAGTGTCTAAGTAGGTGATTACATGTCAATGTAACCTCTACATGAATGCCAGACCCCAAGGTTTTACACCATTATACCAGCTTGCCTTCATTCCATTCTTGGTGTTGTCTCTTCCCTAGGTAAGCAAAAGTCAAAGCGCATATGGGATTTCTTTTAGACTTTCTTTTGCTTTACACAACTGCATGCACGTGTGTTATAATAAACAGTACACGCGCGCTGTACAAACACACAGACATACAAACCCAAAATAAAAGATATTTTACGCGCACTCACGTGATCACGGTGTTATAGTAAACAGTACACATGTTGATTTATATTAGTGAGAGATGTGAACCAAACCTGAGCAGGGGAGACGATTACCCACTATTCTACAGCGCAAGAGAGAAAAATAAAACATTGGCTCAGTTGTGATCACGTGACGCTTGCTGTCAAAACAAGCACATGCGTGATACTCGGTACTCGTAAAACAAGACTTGTTCATTTTCCTAGTCAAAGTTTCTTACAAATATTTGCTTGTCTTTCGGAATGCTTGCAAACCGCGTTACTCGTAAACCAAGGTTCTACTGTAAATCAGAAACAGGTTGTCAGAATGTAAGAAAAAAAACGGCTTATGGTTGGCTGGAATTTGGTGAGCAGTGTTGGTATTGAGTACTCGCAGGACACAGTTTGAGCACTACGCAAGTGTGAGTTTGATGGAGTAAATGAGCGTTTAAGCAAACAAAAATAAAATCAAGATGCAAAACAGTTTTTGGCATAACAATAACAGAATACTACCCCAACTCCTGATTCCTGGTTAGCATGTTTAGCTCCACCTCCTTGTTACACGTCATTTGAGTGACAGCGGAATGCTGTAAATGAGGAAGAGAAATGAGAAGTGATTGCGTTATATAACTAAATCTTTTGCTAATCTCTGGCCTAATTGGTAATCCAATAGTGTTTTTTGTTGCACTGTTTGAGTGCAACCAGTGACCTTGACTTGTACAGCAATCCGGGATTGTTAAGTAAATAAGTGAAATCGTAAATGCAGTGTGATGTGATTGCAGGGAAATACACGGAGGTGAATCACATCATTCAGAAATGAGGTCGCATATATGTATGAATCGAGATCATGATTATTATTATTCTTTTTAGATTAATCGTGCATCTTTAGGTTCCATTAATAACCACAGCATAGTGGAAAACAGCCCATAAGACCTGTTTTGGAGATTCTGTAAGCCAGATCCGCCACAGTTTGGTCATATCCATTAGGATATTTTGGATATTGTTTTGTATATATAGATGTATTATTTTGGATATATTATATTATATTAGGATACCTTTGTGGTTTCAATGTTATGAATGATTGGTGTATGTTTAAGTCCTGTGATTTAAATTACACCTGGGACTACGGTTAGAATCATGCTGTCATAGAAAATGACACCTTCTGACCAGTCTGGTTACAGTCTGAAAACAGTACTGTGGTAAAAATTATAATTTGGTGATGATAATTTAATGATCATGCTTATGATTATTAAAATATTGCATTTGATCTTTTTGAAAATGTATTTGAATATGTATTACATAAACAATTACCATAAAAGGAAATGTACTGTCCATACGAATTTAAATTTTCTTGGTCACACCCAATCGACCACAGTAAAACATGAAATATAGATTTTTTTTATACAATACATAATGAAATAAAAGATAATATGAATCTTGAATAACATGCAGATATGTGGAATTCTATATGCATTGCAATGTTGCTGCAAATAACAACTCCACCCTTAATGTTGCTGCAACTTAGGTCAACTCCACCTTAAAGCCTAATACAGTTTATAATAACATTAACGTAACATTTCCATGTCTGTATTTAAATATTGCTGTTTAATTGAAATTTCTTTTATATACGTTATATATTTGATTGATGGGTATCTATTTTTTCTTCTAATATTAATAAGCAATCATTGTTTCTTTTAGGTGGCAAACAAAAATAAAAAATTATATTTTAAACTCTTTTTTAAAAACTATTTTCTTCTTTTATTTTACATAGATGGAAATTTTGCTGATGCAGTGTTCAGGTTCAACGCCAACATCTCCTACAGTGGAGTTTTACATGCAGTCACCCAAGATGTAAGTTATTCTCTGATATTTCAAAATAGTAATCAGAATTTGACTCAATTATTAAGCCAGTTTATTGAATCTTAACTGTTGTTGTGTTTTGAATATTAAAATAAATACGATTGTGTATAATAGTAATGATTTAGAAAACGGGGCGGCCGGGGGTGGGGGGAGGGGGGGTTTGGTGTAGTCGAGGGGAGGGTGAGAGGAGGAGTCATAGCACCCAATTCCAGAATAAGCTGCACAATTTGACACCTTTTCAGTGGGTCTGCGACAAATTGTACAGGACTAGTTACACGCCAAAATAGTTTGTATGGAAGAAAAAGAAGCCTGTAAGATAATACAGTTGATGCGTTGCTTTGCAAGCACCACTAATTACAGATGTTACTCAACCAGAATTGGACTTCTTTTTAACAGGGATATAACAGGGTAAACCTGTAACGTTTCAATACACATTTTATAGCCCCCTTATAAAACCCTACAGTATACCACCCATCTCACCCCTCCCTAAGTCCAAGCCAGCTGTACATGTGTAGGAAAGGAAAAAGGAGAGAAATGAAAGGAGAAAAAAAATGTGGAGCTGAAAGTTTTGGTTCTGCGTGCAAAACAAATAAAAAATTAAATAGGAAAGGAATCAACCTATAAATGTATATGAAGGAAGGGCCCCCACACCTGTTGAAATTTCAAGTCCAAACGGCGGATTGAGTAGTGAATCTTCTCCAGGGATAAACAGGACATAATATCTCTGCGCCACTGGGAATGAGTGGGTAAGGTGGCATCCTTCCACTTAAGTAAAAGAGAACGCCTGGCCAGGAGTGTCGCGAAAGACAACAAACGCTGTTTAGCTGGAGTTAGACACTTATCTTCCTCTCCAGTAATTCCAAAAAGGGCAATCAGAGGGTCTGGTTCAAGATTGCATTTCAATATGTATGACAAGGTTTTAAAGACATCTCTCCAGAATTTTTCCAAATTTGGGCATGTCCAGTACATATGAATAAGAGACGCCTCTCTGGTTTTACATTTATCACAACAAGGATCAATGTCTGGGTAGAAACGGGTAAGCTGGAGTTTGGAGAAATGAGCCCTGTGTACAACCTTAAACTTTAATAAAGAGTGCCGGGTGCATGAGGAAGTTGAGTTGACAAACTTGGAGTTCAATTCTCAAGCATCATCTGACAGTGTCAAATTTAGGTCTTTCTCCCAAGCAGTTTTGATTTTACTCAAAGAGGTATGACTCAAACCCATCAGTCCACCATAAATAATGGATATTAGGCCTTTACGCAGTGGGGACAAACGGAGATCATCTATAATATTTGCTTCAGGAGCCTCAGGGAAATTTTATATTGATGAGCTACTCAAGTGTCTTACTTCCATGGTTAGAGACGATAGGACTAGAAAGAGAAAAGCCCAGTAGACCGCTGTGCTTTCTGAACTGAGCCCATATTATCAAGGTATGCCTAATAACTGAATTATTAATTGATTTAATTGAGGGGATGGGGAGTGCAGATCCAAGGAATGCAGAGACAGCGAGGTCTTTGACAGAGTTTATTTCCATTTCCACCCAGACAGGGCGATTAGGTTGGTTATGAAAATATGCCCAAAAGATGACACATCGAATGTTTGCTGCCCAGTAGTAAAAACGAAAATTAGGTAAAGCCATGCCACCGTCTCTTTGAAGGAGGGACTTGTTCAATCGAGGATGTTTACCTTACCAAATGTAAGATGATAAAATTTAATCTAAAGCACCAAAGTAAGATTTGGGAATAAAAACAGGTACAGACTGAAACAGATATAAAAATTTCGAAAGAATACTCATTTTAATGGCATTAATGCGATCCACCAGGGACATGGGCAGTGTTTGGTTCAACAACCTAATAAAATTTTCTTTAAAAAGGTGCTTGTTTCCTTTTTCACTATCTTGAAAGGGAGTTGTTGCATTCCCGTTCTTAGTGCTGTATTATTTAGCAGAAAAAGTTAACTTTTGTGTAAATTCAATTTATATCCCGAAAAATTGCTAAATTCACTTAAGAATGACAGCAAAGGTGGCAGGGAAGAAATTGGATTTTATATAAAAAGTAGAAGATCGTCTGCAAAAAGGGACACTTTATGTTCCTTTCCCTGCCTCCAAATCCCAGATATCTCCCTACAACTAGATGGCAAGGTTAAGGAGTAATGGGCTAAGAGGACACCCCTGACGAGTTCCCCGCCGAAGGCTGAATGGTTGAGACTGCTGAGCAATTGTCCGTGATAAAACTTGAACCAAAATTGAATTTTTCTAAAGCCTTAAATAAATTCCACAATTCAATTAATCATTCCACATGGTCAAAAGCCTTTTCAGCATCCAAAGAAAGGATACACTCAGGGATCCCTTCTGATGGGGTGTGTACAAGATGTCCATAAGGCGTCGAATGTTGAAGTAAGAGTGGCGATTTTTGACAAAACCGGTCTGGTCCTCAGCTCATAGATTAGAGAATGTTCTACCCTCAATTGTATCCAAGACTTTAGCAAGGATTTTAACATCTACATTAAGAAGAGAGATTGGTCTACATGAAGAGCACTCTGTTGGGTCTTTATCTGTCTTTGCTATAAGGGTAATACAAGCCTCATTAAATGAAGCAGGTAGCATACCTTGCTTAAAAGATTCAGATAAAACCAAAGCTAGTTGTGGTGCAAGGTATGAGGAGAATGATTTAAAAAAAACTTTGCAGGGAACCCGTCAGGACCTGGGGACTTACCAGATTGCAATGATGAGATTATTTCCTCTTGTGATATGGGCTCTTCTAATCTTAATCTAGAATCAGGGGACAGTGTTGGAATATCTAGTTGAGACAGGAATTTCTCAACTGAACTATGGTCCTTTGGGAACTCAGAAGTATATAATCGAGAGTAAAAATTCCTGAATGCATCATTGATATTAGAATGATCGGTAGTAATGGTACCATCAACCATCCGAATTTTTGTAATGTGTTGCTGTGCTCTAAATCCTCTTAACTGGTTAGCTAAAAGTTTCCCAGATTTGTCACCATGAATGTAAAATTGGCTCTGACTCTTAAATAATTGACGTTCAATTACATGTGTTGAAATAAGTTCAAACTTGGTTTGCAATTCTACACGTTTTTCATACAGATCAGGGTCTTTAAACAGAGCATACTGCTGATCCATTTCTTTAATTTGGTTGGACAGATCTTTTTGTTCTTTATATGCCTTCCTTTTCATATTTGCAGTGTATGAAATTATCTGTCCCCTGAGGTAGGCTTTCAGAGCATCCCAAACAGTTAAACATGACACTTCAGGTGTTTCATTTATGTTTAAGAAAAAAACTATCCGATCTTCCATAAATTTAATAAAATCATCATCTATCAGTAAGGATGAATTAAAGCGCCAATGTTTTCTAATTTGAGGAAGATCAGGGAGTTGTATAGACACAACAACTGGAGCATGATCCGATATCACAATGCTCTGATAAGCACAAGAATTAACCATTGGGATAAGTTGATTATCTACAAAGAAATAATAAATTCTGGAGAAAGTGTGATGAACATGTGAGAAAAAGGATTATTCTTACTTTTTTGGATTAAGGAAGCACCATATGTCAGAGATACCTAAGCTGCAGAGATAGGACTGAAGTGATGTGGCAGATTTACACAGTGGTATAGGATTGGGCGATGACCTTTCAAGTGATGGATCTAAACAGCAGTTAAAATCTCCCCCTAATATGAGAGAGTATGAGCCCAGATCCGGTAGAGCAGAAAAGAAATGTTCAAAGAAGGAAACATCATCATAATTAGAGGCATATAAATTAGCCAACATTACATTAGTATTAAATAATTTCCCTGAAACAATGATATAACGACCATGTATATCAGTAATAACGTTATGGTGCTCAAAAGAAGTGTTTGGATTAATAAGAATTGAGACGCCCCTAGCTTTGGCCTGAAAGGTTGACTGGTAGTGCTGCTCTCCCCAACGCGACATAAGGTGAGAATTATCAGAATTGTGAATGTGAGTTTCTTGTAAAAAGGCAATTGCAGTGTTAAGTTGTTTAAGGTGTGAGAGCACCTTCCTTCTCTTGACCGGATGATTTAAACACTTAACATTCCAGCTCACAAAGTTTAAAGAACTATACATTCTCCTTGACAAAAGATGCAGTTAGGTAAACATAAATAATACTGAAATGCCTAGTGTCAGCCTTAAAACAAAAGTGTAAAGCACAGAGCGACATATTAAACATACACTGTGTACAAAGAACTAACATAGTATTGGCTTTGGAGATCCCATATCCCTTGCCCCCGTACCCCTCCCCCCACACCCCACTGCCCCCAAACAAAACAAGATGCTGCTAATAAACAAAGCAGCAAGCTCTTCCATTTTTCCATAGTTCACCTGTCAAATCTTCTGCCGCTAACCACCCCATCTTCAGCTCCGACGTAATTTACATAAACTAAGAATTAGATATATAAATAAAACATTTCAACACTCCAATACTGAAACCTCTTAATGAGAGAAAAACACAAAACAACCCCCCACATTACATTGTAACTCTAAAAAACAAACATATAAATCACACGTCATTAAAAATAGAAATAATTATAACAAGAAGATTAATAATCACTGTACAAGTTTAACACAGTACTCTTACCAGGAAAACGTAAACCTGGCTGAATTTAAAATTAAAAAAGGATACTTTCCTGAGAACTGTTGTTGTTTATTGAACATTTTAAATCTAGTGTACTACGGTGTTTTCGGCAAGCTGTCTATGTATTTTTGCGCCTCTTCTACCGAGTGTAGCCACTTGTTCTGTTCGGTAGAGAGAGTGATCCGGAGCCGTGCTGGATACAGGAGAGAAGGCCGGAGTCCACGGTGGTATAACTCAGTCATTCCATCTCAATACTCGGCTCGCTGGCTTAAAACTTTGGGAGCGTAGTCTTCCACGATGCGAACCTGCTGACTGCAGTACTCCAGCTTTCCTCTCCACCGTGCCTCTCGAATCAGAAGCTCTTTAACCTGATACCGGGCTATACGGAGAATGACCGGCCGAGGTGTCTGTCCTGAAGCAGGTTTGGATGCAGGTACACGGTGGGCTCTGTCAATCTCAGGAGGGGATGGCAGCGTTTCACTACCAAACACTTCGCACAGAAATTTAGAAAAGAACTCGGTAGGGAGTCCACCTTCGTAGCTTCTGGAAGACCCAGGACACGCAGATTTTGTCTCCTGCTTCGGCCCTCTAGGTCTACGACTTTGGCCGTTAACTTCGAGTTGTTTTCCCGAACACCGGAGCAGATGTTCTCCAACTCGCTCACATGCTGGCTCAGGTCATCCATAGCGAGTTCTAATGAAGGTTCGCGCTGACCATGGTCCTCTACTTGGGCTTGAATTTGATTTAATGTCAGCCGCTAGCGCTTCACGGTGTTTGTCTAACAGCGCAGAAATAGCCTCAACTGGCCGCAGTGTCATCTTTTTTCCCGGTTTTAACACTCCTGGTAGCCATAATAGGTGGAAAATAAATGAACGTGGGGAAAAGTACAAAGTTATTGTATCCTAAAGATTTAATTTAGCATTTAGAGACGAAAAAGGGAGTGAAGAAATTCGAAATTATCGGAGCACCTCTCTAACACGTCTACTCCATGTGGCTGTTAACCGGAAGTCCTATAGTAGATTTATTAACTGAAATAAATTAAACTAAATCGCCATAAAATTCAAACATAAACCGATGTCAGTCAGCAGCGCTTGTGTTTTTGCATTTTTATAAGAATGAAATGCAGTATGCTGTTATCATAATTTTCTTTAATAAATAATGAAAACTTTTTTAAAATGTACATTTCTACATTTCAGTAGCACATAGTGCTTGCACGCAGTTTTAGTCGCGTGCTGATTTGAACTTGGATCAGCCATTAATTTCCGTCAACTTGTTTGTCTTTTTTCCCGAAAAGTTTATTGCTAAATAAATATTTGTTATTGAATTAATGTTATAAAAACAAAAAGAAGACCGCAACAGCAGTCTTGCTTATGTGACGTTACATAAACTACAGGTTTTTGAATATTAAATTTATTACATTTAAAAATCTTAAAAGTATGGATACTTGAGTAATTACTAGAAGTACTTTCAAGGTCTTTTTTCTTTAGGATGTTATTCAGTAAAAGTACACATTTTTCCAGGAACACTCAAGTGAAGTGTAAATGCACCTCAACTTCAATTCAATTTTGTGTAGCGCTCATTGTCACAAAGCAGCTTTACACAGTCAAAGGAAAATTATGGTTATGTGTATGAAATGTTAGAATGTGTATGAATCAAAATGATCAGTTTGTCCCTGATGAGCAAACCGAGAGCGATGGTGGCAAGGAAAAGGATCGGCTCATATAGCTCGAAGAGAAGAGATAACATTTAGGTATGGTCACAGTCACATAATGTATAAGATCAATGTATATTTAGTGTAGAGTGCAAGCAGGGACGTTGGCAGGTCTAACTATGGCAGCATAACTAAAAGAGGAGAGCCAGAAGTAAACAGACATGAGGGGTCCCTGGGATGTAACGCAACCAGTCACTTGAGTGGAGAAGACAACATAAACATACTACATTGCCATAATATTCTACATTCATGAGTAGCCAAATCTGCTGCTTTACCTAAGGCAAGCCTATTCACAAAAATAGTTGGCTAAAGAAATATATTTTTCATAACTTTCAGACTTTGTAAGAAAAAGTTCTGCCCCCTGGGGTAGTTTTTCATAATACATGGTTCTGACAAGCAGTCTGCATCCTTTGATTGAAGTAGGTGTTGCGGATTGTAAGACATTAGCAGTTCACTAAGGCACAGCGGAGCGAGACAATTTAATTCTTTATAGGTCAAAAGTAGTATTTTAAAATCAATGCCAAATTTCGAAACTTGATAAAATATTAAGGTTATCCAGAGTTACTGTGTGATCGAAAAGTTTACTTCAAGCTGTATTTGGTCCTAGTACTAGAACCTCTGTCTGACAAAGCTAGTCGGCTCATGGCACATCAGTTAAGACGGCAGGCAGGTAGTCGCTTGATTTCACAGATCCAGGACTCCTCAGGTAATTTGATATCTGATCCGGAAGGTATCAATGCTGTAATTAAATCATATTATTCTACCTTATATTCATCTGAATCTCCATCAGACTCCCACGATTTTATTTCGTTTTTAAAGGATTTAAATGTCATCCCAATAGATACGGCTGCTGCTGCAGATCTTGATGCTCCTTTGGATGTGGAAGAAATTAAACAAGCAATTAAAATGATGCAGTGTAATAAAACACCTGGGCCTGATGGTTTTCCAGTTGAGTTTTTCAAGAAATAAGTAAATTGGTCCCATTACTTTTAGATGTGTATGTCGAATCCTTAGAGAAGGGTTTCCTACCAGAGACACTAACACAAGCATCCATAATTCTTCTCTTAAAGAAGGATAAGGATCCCAAGTCGTGTAGCTCCTACAGACCTCTGTCTATACAGAATGTAGATGCCAAGATTTTGGCCAAAGTGTTGGCTTTTCGCCTGGAAACCATACTACCAAAGATCATATCTGAGGAAAAAACAGGTTTCATTAGGGGGAGACAGTGGTATTTTAATGTTGGCACTCTTCTAAATGTAATTCACTCCAAACATTCTGCTGTAACACCTGAGGTTGTGATTACATTTGATGCTGAGAAAGCATTTGACCGAGTGGAGTGGGAATATCTTTTTGCTGTGCTTCAAAAATTTGGGTTAAGGAATGATTTCATCTCTTGGATGCGCCTTTTATATGCATCTCCCCAGGCTAGCATACAAACCAATAACGAAAGATCCAGCTATTTTAATCTGAGAGGGGGAACAAGGCAGGGGTGTCCACTTTCCCCGCTGTTGTTTGCATTGGCCATTGAACCGTTGTCGATTGCTTTGAGGTAGTCATCTCTGTTTCGGGGCATGGTCCGTATTTAAATTAAATTGTCACTTTATGCTGATGATTTGCCATTATATATCTCTAATCCAATATTGAGTCTGCCAAATATTTTATCCATTATAGAAAAATTTGGATCATTTTCTCGGTATAAGGTGAATCTTCAGAATAGTGAATGCTTCTCCATTAATATATTGGCTTTGGGACTCCTACAGACAGACATTCCAGTTAAAATAAGTAAAACAGGATTTAATAATACATTTTAATAATACATTTTATTTGTAATGCACTTTTCATTCATTAAATCTCAAAGTGCTAACATTAAAGAAAAATAAAGATAGAAAAGGTTTAAAGCAATAAAATAAGACCACATCAAGGCTAAAATAATAATACAAATTTAAAGTAGAAGAGGTATAAAACAATCAATTTAAAACCAAATCAACAATTACAAACTTTCTTAAATAAAAAGGTCTTAAGGTTGACTTTAAAAGAGTCCAGGCTCTGTATGGCTCTCAGATGAACAGGAGGACGATTCCAGAATTGTGGTGCAACTGAGCAAAAGGCTCGATGCCCCATGGTACGGAGCCTGGTAAATGGGGCTTTGAGGTGCATGCTTCCTGATGACCTAAGGGTGCGGTTAGAATGTTGTACAGTGATCAGCTCTTGCAGATATTATGGTGCCTGACCAGTAACACATTTATGGGTTAGCAACAAGATTTTATATTCAATCCGGGCTGAAACAGGAAGCCAGTGCAGTGATTGGAGGATTGGAGTGATGTGTTAAAATTTCCTGGTTTTTGTTAGAATTCTAGCGGCACTATTTTGGATGTATTGTAGTTTTTGAATGTCCTTTACAGAGATCCCAACAAAGAGTCCATTACAGTAGTCCAACCTTGATGATATGAAGGCATGAACAAGTTACTCTGCATCTGGAAGTGTTAGGAGGGGGCGGAGTTTGGAGATATTTCGTAGATGGTATGCTGAGGTTTTACACAGGTGTTTTATATTTTCGCTGAAAGTCAGCTGTGGGTCAAACTGAACCCCCAGGTTAGTGACTGTGGAGGACAGAGTGATAACCTGACCATCAAAAGTAAATTGAGATATGGGAGAGGAAAGGATCTGATGAGATGTACCAACACGGAGTGCCTCAGTTTTACTGCTGTTCAGCTGTAGAAAGTTGTTGCTCATTCATGCCTTTATCTCCTCAAGGCATGCAGTAAGGTGCAAAAGGGCTTCAGAGGGGCTTGAAGCAGTTTTAATATAAAGCTGCGTGTCGTCGGCATAGCAGTGAAACGACAGCCCATGTCTGCTGATGATGCACCCAAGAGGTAACATATAGATGGTAAAAAGGATGGGGCCGAGAACCGACCCCTGTGGAACACCACATGTGACATTAAGCAGCCTGGACTTACATCCTCCCAGCATGACACATTCAGACCTGTCGGACAGGTAGGACTGGAACCACTGCAATGTAGTTTGCGACAACCCAATAGTGTACTGGAGACGCTCCAGGAGAATGGTATGATCCACTGTGTCGAAGGCTGCTGTCAAATCAAGAAGGATAAGAAGACAAGGCGATCCTGCATCAGCTTTCATGAGTAGATCATTTATCACCCTGATCAGTGCTGTCGGCTAATCGAAAGCCTGACTGAAATTTCTCAAATAAGTTGTTGCACTTGAGGTGGTTCGAAAGTTGAAAGGCAACTGTCTTCTCTAGGACCTTTGATAGGAACGTGAGATTTGAGATAGGCCTGTAGTTTCCAAACACGTCAGGGTTTAATGAGGGCTGCTTCAAAGTCGGACGGATGACAGCAGTTTTGAGAGACGGTGGAATGTAGCCAGTTTGTAATGAGAGATTAACAAACTGTGTTATTAATGGACTGATAATGGAAATTAATGACTTGAGCAGAACTGTTGGAATGGGGTCCAACGTGCAACCTGCGATGGTCTCATTCCTTGCAGAGATTTAGGTACATTGGCATTAATATTACCAGATCCCTGCCCTCTTTGTTATCTGCTAATTTTTCTCCTTTGTTAGAGCAAACTAAGTCTGACTTTCAGAGATGGATAAGTCTATATTTATCATTGACTGGTCGAATTAATGCAGTTAAAATGAATATCCTACCTAAATTTCTTTTTGTTTTTCAGTGCATTCCTTTATTTCTTCCTAAGCGTTTCTTTAAATCTATCGACCAGGTTGTTACCCACTTTCTGTGGGGTGGTAAAGTGCCCAGAATTCGTAAATCAGTACTTTAGAGATGTCGGCTTAGTGGTGGGCTAGCTCTTCCTAATTTTATGTTTTACTACTGGTCAGCAAATCTTCATAAATTAACATTTTGGCTCAATCCATCCAGTGCACTATGGTGCAGATTGGAGGCAAGTTAATGTGTATCTACACACGTGGACAAAATTGTTGGTACCCTTTTCTCAGATTAAAGTTATTTCTGTGACCATTGTGAGTTTTTCAATGAAAGAAAAACTCACAATGGTCACAGAAATAACTTTAATCTGAGAAAAGTAATAATAAATAAGAATTCTATGAATGTTAACCAATGAAAGTCAGACATTGCTTTTCAACCATGCTTCAATGGAATTATAAAAAAAAAAAAAAAAACTCATGGAACTGGCCTGCACAAAAATGATGGTACCCCTAACTTAATAGTTTGTTGCACAACCTTTTGAGGCAATCACTGCAATCAAATGATTCCTGTAACTGTCAATGAGACTTCTGCACCTCTCTGCAGGTATTTTGACCCACTCCTCATGAGCAAGCTGCTCCAGTTGTTCCCGGTTTGAAGGGTGCCTTTTCCAGACAGCATGTTTCAGCTCCTTCTAAAGATGATCAATAGGATTGAGGTCAGGGCTCATAGAAGGCCACTTTAGAATAGTCCAATGTTTTCCTCTTAGCCATTCTTGGGTGTTTTTAGCTGTGTGTTTTGGGTCATTGTCCTGTTGCAAGACCCATGACCTGCGACTGAGACCCAGCTTTCTGACACTGACCAGCACATTTCTCTCTAGAATCCCTTGATAGTCTTGAGATTTCATTGTACCCTGCACAGATTCAAGACACCCTGTGCCAGATGCAGCAAAGCAGCCCCAGGACATAACAGAGCCTCCTCCATGTTTCACAGTAGGGACAGTGTTCTTTTCTTGATATGCTTCATTTTTCACCCAGAAGCTTTGTGGCTTGTCAACATGTAGTTTGGCATATTCCAGTCTGGTTTTTTATGATTTGTTTTCAACAATGTCCTCCTTGGTCGTCTCCCATGTAGTCCACTTTGGTTCAAACAATGACGGATGGTGCGATCTGACACTGATGTTCCTTGAGCATGAAGTTGACCTTGGATCTCTTTAGAAGTCTTTCTGGGCTCTTTTGTTGCCATTGGGATTATCCATCTCTTTGATTTGGCATGAATTTTCCTCGTGCGGCCACGTCCAGGGAGTTTGGCTACAGTCCCATGGATCTTAAATTTTGGAATAATATGTGCAACTGTAGTCACAGGAACATCTAGCTGCTTGGAAATGGTCTTATAGCCTTTACCTTTAACATGCTTGTCTATAATTTTCTTTCGAATTTCCTGAGACAACTCTTTCCTTCGCTTCCTCTGGTCCATGTTGAGTGTGGTACATACCATGTCACCAAACAACACAGTGACTACCTGAAGCCCTATATATAGGCCCACTGACTGATTACAAGATTGTAGACACCTGTGATGCTAATTAGTGGACACACCTTGAATTAACATGTCCTTTTGGTCACATTATTTTCAGTATTTTTAGGGGGTACCATCATTTTTATCCAGGCCTGTTCCATGAGTTAATTTTTTAAAATAATTCTGTTAAAATAATTTCTTTTGTCAGATTAAAGTTATTTATCTGACCATTGTGAGTTTTTCTTTCATTGACCGAAGGGTACCAACAATTTTGTCCATGTGTGTACTCATTATTGGCATTGCTTCTTCACCCCTATCTTGTAAAGTTACTTCCTTATCACATAGCCCGGTAGTCATATCCACCCTTCGGATCTGGGGTCAATTCAGGCGACATTTCAAATTTATCACTGCCTCATCATTAATGCCATTACAGGACAATCAGATGTTTCCACCATCTATTACTGACCCTGTTTTTAAGCGGTATGGAAAAGGTATTAGATGCTTTCAAGACCTATATAAAGAAGGTACCTTTTGAAATTATCTACAGTTGTCTTCAGAACTAGGGCTGCCTGATTCCCATCTGTTTCGGTTTTTACAGGTTAGACATTGTGCTGCCACTCTGTTTCCTGGCTACCCCTCTTTATCTCCTATGCAAGAATGGGAAGAATTTTTTAAGTTTAACCCTCATCATAAATCACAAATCTCAAGAGTTTATGGTCGGTTATTATCTTTAGATGGGAGTGTTATTGATAAAATTAAAAGAGCTTTGGAGGGGTAGCTTGGAGAGGAGTTTGAAGAGGAATGGTGGGCCGCTGCATTGAACAGAATACGTTCTAGTACAATATGTGCTCGTCTGAGCCTTATACAATTTAAAGTACTACACAGAATTCATTTCTCTAAGGCCCTCCTATCTGCAATATATTCTGCTGTAGAGGACAGATGTGATAGATGCCAATCATCTCAGTGTACTTTAAGTCACATGTTTTTGTGCTCTGGGAGGAGTAGCTTGCTTTAAAAAATGGCAATCTTTTATTTCGTATTTTAAATCTCTCAATTGTCTCCCTTCTGTTTAGTGTAGTTATTTTTTATTTTATTTTGTTTATTTTAGTTAGTGCACTTTTTTATTTGTATTTTTTTGGGGGGGTGTTTGTTGGTTCATGTTTGATTGTACTTAATGTTTGTTTTATTGTTTTTTGCATATTTATATTGTTAAAAATATACCAAAAAAAAAACAAACAAAAAAGAACCAAAAAAAAAAAAGAATTATATATATTTTATGTTTTGCTGGGAAATAAATTTAAGGCAGAGACATCTGCTCTGTCTTGTTAATTCATCTAAAACCCCCCTACAGTATTTGCCAACAGTGCACCCAGTTTGATAAATTCACGCCTATCGTGAATGAAAGGTGAGAAGAGATTCCGCAGAACTGACACAAATGCTTGCTCTGATGGACTATATTCCACAAGAATGTAGAGAATAAGAATCGTATTTATTGTAAGATAATTAATTAAATAATAAAATGATATCAAATAAGGACTTTATCTAAAAGCCAGAAATTTCTCATGCTGAAGTAGTTAAATATGCTCATATGGTAGATACATAGATTACATTTTAAAAGTACTATTGCAAGTAAATTACAAACTGCATGTAATGTAAAATATGAATAAAACAGTAGACGTCTCTGCCTAAAATGTATTTCGCCAGCAAAACATAAAATAAATAGCAATAAAATGTTTAATGGTACCAATTAAATCAGACTTCATAGATGGATTTGATACTTTGAGTGTAATTCATAAATTTACTGAATATATTCAGATTTCGTAAAAAAAAAAAAAAAAAAAACTCAACACATTTCCTTTCTAGACCTTTTGTCCACATTACAATGAACTGAAGCTCAGCATGTCTACTTTCCTTGTTTTAATCTGTAATATTTAAGTGAAATACATTTTGCGTATATGCTTAAATCTTTTTTTATTTATGGACAGGTGTATTATGTTTGATCTGCATTATTGCGAGATGCAATGACTTTCTGGGGGAGTATGTCCACATTTATCGGCCTTTTGATCAAAACACTGCCTTTTGTAAAGTGAAAGTACCATGGGTTCATGCACGAAGATGAACAGCTTTATTTTAGTCATAAATCACTTTCCAGCTATTATTTCCAGCCGTGGTCAAATAATGGATGAAATAATTATTCAAATCCCTTGTTATTATTATTATAAATTATTATTATTATATAAAACCGAAGCACTTTGTGTGCATATAGGAATATTTACTTGAAAATATATATAATTTTTTGTTCATTCATGTCTCCTGATGGTGCTCAATGTTGACACACTTTTACAGATGACAGATATGTTGGCATATTTATGAGTCAGGACATTCGCATAGTTAACACTATCAGAAGGCCTGCTATCAAGAGATTAAATTAATTTAAAGACCATTTAAACCGAGGCATTGCCATGTCTTTCATTGTTTTTTCCCTGTTAAGACATTACAAAAACTATATAAGAAACTTTTTATTAGGAATTTTAAAGCACGATTTAGGGCATTTCATTTTATTATTATGAACATAATATGAAGCACATATACATACATTCATCATGAAATATCTATTGTATTGTACAAAATAAAATTCTTGTTTGCTTCAGCATTGGAAACAATATTGTTTTAGGCTAACTAATTATACACAATTCTTTGGTCTGGCTAAAGTCCTTGGTCTGGCTAAAGATAAAGTCCTTCCATGCACCATCTGGCGGATATTCAGTGAAGCACAACACATTTATTTAAATTCTTAAATGTTGCTTGAGGCATTTTGCGGCACGGCGCACGAGAAATTGCGGCCTTTCGCGGGAAAAAGTGTGCATTCTTAATGGCCACGTCTATAGAGAGTGCAGGTAATTATGAGGAAGGCCAGAGTGGATGGGCCCTGGGCGTGGCACAGGACCTTCACAGCGCCCCCTGGAACTTTGTCAGAAATCTAGCTGCATAACTTATATCCACTCATATAAGAGTCAGTAGACGTTTAGATTTCAGTGAGCAGAACAACTTTCATACCCCATTTCATGGGATCTGCTGAACAGGAAGTCAGTTATTTTGTATTGTTTGGGAAAAAAAGGAACCCAATGGATTTTGATATACTGTTTTTAGAGGATTTATATAATTTTGACCAAACAGGCTCTTGTATGATCTCAAGATATTGAGAATGCACAATTTAAAAAGGATTGTTTATATCTGAAACATTCAGTCGTGGGGAGCCCTTAAATTTATGGTGAACAAAAGCAAACAGGAAGTGGCTAATAACTTCTGTGTAAATTGACTGATGTACATAAAAGCACATCTTCATTTAAGAGAAGAGAGCTGATCACATTGACTAGACTACTGTGAGTCTCAGTTAAAGTGCCACCGACTGGCAGCAGGAAGTGTTTACTTTTCAAAATTTTTTACATTTTGTATCTGATTTTCAGCTGATTTGATTTAAAATGTGTGAAAATAATACCAGATGTGGCTGATGCAAAAAGGATTTTGTAATATTTTGAATGGTG
The DNA here is from genome assembly GCA_013621035.1 of Clarias magur. NCBI lineage: Eukaryota > Metazoa > Chordata > Actinopteri > Siluriformes > Clariidae > Clarias > Clarias magur. The sequence continues at coordinate 338,838 of QNUK01000466.1, read as the reverse complement.
TTGCTGGGTGAAGATTTAAATTAAGGACGTAATAGAAGAACATTAATGAATGTCCACTAGATGAACATGTTTTCCCTTTTTGTTAAATTTATAAAGTAATCACAAACAAACAACCAAACACATTCTCTCTCACACGCATCAGAGCATGCAGAGTTAGTGGCTTAATGCATTACAATAATTTGACCCTTCTGAAACACTACCATTTTTTCAACACCCACAGGATATGTCATTTGACATGGTTGTTTAAGGAATGAGAAGCTACAGATGTTACTCAACCAGAGTTAACCAGGCACCCGGCGGCGGCATTAGGGTTTTTCGTTTGCCGGCTTTACGTCGCTAAGTTGCGCTATAACCATAGACTGAGGCATTAGACCTTAGGTCATTCTCTCTTCTTTGAGATTTGCACATGACAGCAAAAAATTTCAAGTTAAACATTGTAATTAAATGAATGCATAATCACAGTATACATGTACTAAAATTACAGTACAAATTTAGAATTGTATTTAAATGCAGGGGTTTCTTATTTGCCTAGAATTGAAGTAAAGTGAACGTTAACACAGTGAGCTATTAGATTTTATCATGTGTAATTAGAAAAGCGTATGCATATCAAAAGGGTTTTGCGTCATCTTGTACACTGTGTTCTTTTAATTTTGAGTAGATTTATTAACTGAAATAATTTAAACTAAATGAAAATTAAAAACATTGTCAGGACTTGCTACTGACCGATGTCGGTCAGCAGCACTGGTGTTTTTGCGTTTTTGTGATAAGAATGAAATGCAGTAGGCTGTTATGATCATCATAATTTTCTTTAATAAATAATGAAAAAAAATGTAATGTACATTTCTACATTCCAGTAGCACATAGTGCATTGCACGCAGTTTTAGTCAAAGCGCACGCGTGCTGATTCGTGCTGAATACATAAACAGACAGCATCATCTGTTAATTTCTGTCAACTTGTTTGTGGTGAAATTAATGTCTTCTTTCCAAAAAGTTTATTGCCATATAAATGTTTGCTATTAAGTTAATGTTAAAAATAAAAAAAGGAAATACTGTATGTCAGATTCTCATCTCGTTGAGTATTATTTGGTACAACAAAATAATGACGTGGTCCAGTTACGCATTCTGTTACAGACAGACCATTAACAGCTGTTTGTGGGAATATACAGGACCAGGCACATCTAAACGCTCACTTATCATTAAATCCATTAAATATGGATAGTCATCTGAAACATGCAACTATACATGGCCACTTGCTCTATGCTTGCTTTATGCCATGTGTCAAAGCTGAATAGTAGTACGCGCTGACTGCATTACAGGTGTGAGGACAAAACGTTATGATTTTGTAAAATAATGAAAAAAAAAACAGGGTGCGCTATTTGTAGGGTGGGAAAAAAATGAACTAAACCCCTGTATATACGTGCCTCACAGACGTGAAAAATACATACTTATAGAACGTGAAATGTCAGCTTTTACATAAACGAATGGAAAACAAATGATTTAAATCGTATGAAACGGGAATATATCATCTGCAGCGGAGATTTCAACTGTTTTGCAAAATGTCTCTTTGCGTCATCTGACGATTTGAAAAAGCAAAATATTTAAATCTGTCACTGATTTAAATGCGTTGGTGAGTGTCACGGTAAAGCACGTTCTGGTCTCTTACCTACTGTATTTAATACATTGGATAAGGTTAAATGTTTTTTTGCCAGCAACAACAACTGCAGTAATTATCCATACAAAGGCCCTTAATTATTTGCTTAATTTTATGGCCAGGCTGTATACAATGAAAAATGATTGCCTGCTAAAAAATGAGTTTAACCAGGAAAAAAAGCTTTTGTAAAAGCTGTTTTGTACAATATATAGACAGAACAGTTAATTTTGTATGCTAACTCTGTAAATGTATGTGTTTAAATCTCCTTATTTGCAGGGCCTTTTCTCAGAGAACAAGGAGAAGCTGATTAACAATGCTGTCTTGGCACTCCTGTCCCAGGATGCTGAACTGGGTGGGCCCAATGCTGAATTGGAAGCCCAATTCCAGGCCATCAGACGACTCGTTGCCTCTAAAGCTGGCTTTCAAGCTTTTACCCAGCTCCCTAAGTACTACCAACTGCTACTACTACAAATGCATATTAATGATGATGATTATTATTTGTTATATTATCAGTATTATTATTATATGTGCTGTGACATGAACATTCTAAATTGTAATACAGGGTGGGCCATTTATATGGCTACACCTTAATAAAATGGGAATGGTTGGTGATATTAACGTCCTGTTTGTGGCACATTAGTATATGTGAGGGGGCAAACTTTTCAAGATGGGTGGTGACCATGGTGGCCATTTTGAAGTCGGCCATCTTGGATCCAACTTTTGTTTTTTCAATAGGAAGAGGGTCATGTGACACATCAAACTTATTGGGAATTTCACAAGAAAAACAATGGTGTGCTTAGTTGTCGAAAAACGCTTGGCACAACTGTGGCTAATGCATACCTACTGAATGGATTATCAAATCACCAGTTTCATTCCAACTGAAAATTCACTCCTATCAGGCCGTGTTCTGATTGCATTTGAGACTTTTACATTTTTTTCCCTCTTTTTTTCCCAATTGGGCTATTTTTCCAGTTATTAGCGGAATGTTACTCTTCATGCAAATTATATCGCATGACAGCCTTCATGCTAATGTTCAATAGGGCTCAGTAGGTGGTAAATATCGAAGTAATATCCAAATGAATAGCAGGACCAAAGGTTTCCCATCCTGTATACATCCTGTTACACCCAGCCATCCACATAAGGCAAATGAAAATGTGATTCATCCACCTTTTTTTGATTTATCAGACCAGTCCACCTTGTTCCACCCTGAACAGTGCAACTATGCACCTGAACTGTGTGTTCTGACACCTGCCAAAATGTTCACTTTCTGCCTAATATACCCACCCTCTTCCAGGTCCGATTATAAAGAGTTAATCAATGTTAGTCATTTTAGTGGTCGTAATGTTATGGCTGGTCAGTGTATATCTACTTAAAAAAAGTTAATTTGAGCTTAGAACATTGAAAGTGAGTAGCAGAAATGTGTGTGACACCGCATTGAATATTCTGACCAGAATATTCTCATGGTCAGGGAGCTCATATATATGTTTAATGTCACATAAGTAGTTTGCTTGGTCACATTTGTAGAATCCCATGTTTGACAAGATCATGTCTACCTTTTTTCTTAACCTAATTTTACTTAATAAAACTTCTTACTAAATAGAAGGTTGTTAAATACAGCTCATGGGCAGTTGTAGCATGTCGAGCCTTTTATCTGTAAAAGATCTACACTTCCACATAATGGGACTGAGTAAACTGGCTTACTGTCTAAACTTAGTCACATTACTGTTTCTGGCTGAACTGTCTTTTAATCATATTTTGGTCCAGTGTGGTCCTGGTGAGCTCCTTTATTGAATATTACTTTTTCTTTTTCCTCTTGGATTTTTTTCCCTTTCTTTTTTTCCCCTTATTTATTTCATCTCTTGTTTTATATTTTCTGGTTGCTCTTTAAGCTCATTCATTGTGATTGTTAATGGAGTTACAGACATTAAATCTGTTTTATTTATGAGTCTGGTGAACTCATAACTATTAATATATGGTTTTCACAGATGTGAATGTGTGTGCTTCAGGTTTAGGGAGCGATTGGGTGTGAAGACTGTTAAAGCACTGAAGAGGAACAATAATGGTGTGACGCATGCTGCTATTGACATGCTCTGTGCTCTTATGTGTGTAAGTAGCTGCCTGACTCTTTTAAGAATTTTTCTCTCTTTCCCCCGCACTGTGTGGACAAAACAAACACAATTGTATTGGAATTAAATCTGTATACAATAGCCAAGCTATTCTCAAGATCAACTGACTAACAGTTTAATTTCACCCTCTTTTTCTACAGTCTCATATTATTCCTTATACCCATATTGTTTTTGGTTTATGTCATTTTGGACTATATTTATTATTATTTGTAGTTTTTCGTTCTTTACTTCACTCCTTCACTTAGGTTTCTGTGTGATTTCACATTTTAGTTTTAGTTTATAATGGGTAATTTTTGGGCAGGGGTGCAAGTTTTAAAATCTTGCTCGTACCATATAGCCTAAAGCAAGGAGAATAAACTATAGAGATGTGCACATTCCAATAAATCTTGTTTTTCTTTATTTCTCTACTTTATTCTGCTATTTATTATTTAATCACATAATTGTGATTCTATAATTTAATCACAAATAGCATATAATGGTAAGGCAGTATGCTATATATGATGTAAAATCCCACGCATGTACACACCTGAACTGTGAACAGCGCAGTAAGGTGAACTTGTCAGCTCATTGGAGGGAGCTTATGTTCACATTAACAAGCAGTAATGAAATATCGAAACAAAACATGAATGTCTATAAGGGCATTTTGGAACGACTTGGAAGCAATACTACGGAGACAAAGTGTTACGTAAGATGACAACGCTAGCAGATTTGTTTCATGCTCGCACATAGAAACACATATCACACAGATATCACTCACACACACACACACACACACACACAAGTACCCACAAGTAGTAGAGTTGACAAGACAAATATTTAGGGCTCAAGCTGACATCAGCCTTATTATGCCATATTGTGTGAAGTGTGCAAGTTGTGCGGTGCACCCAGGCAGCGATGGGTGTTTTTTTTTTTTTATTTTATTTTTTTTTAAAGGTCTTAATACGCTCAAAAGACACACAGGTTGTGTGGTGCACCTGGGTATCGATGGCGCAGGATGCTTGGGCCCGCTCATCATTGCTTGCAACTATATTTTCCCCCACCCTTTTGGATTTATACGATCGCAACCAAACCGGGCCGATGTGATCTAAAGACACTGAGGATTTTTGATAACTCAAACGGGTCAGCCGTGACGATGCCTTAAACTATTCCTGAAAAGTGGTTAATAACAAGCATGCACATACACACTAATACATACACACACATCACAAATGTTATCACTCACACACACGCACGCATGCAAAAACACACATACATCACACACACATGCGCACACACTATCAAGTCACGTTTCACACATATACTAACACACACATCACAAATGTTGACACACGCACCTCTGTCTCTCTCCCTCACATGCCACACACTCACACTAACGCACTCAGCAAATATTTAGGGTCTAAACTGACATCAGCCCTATATACAATGTGACGTGTACAAGTTGTGCGGTGCACCCCGGCAGTGATGGCTTTTTGTAGGTATTAACACGCTCAAATAACACACAGGTTGTATGGTGCATGCGAGAGGCGATGGCACAGGGTGCTTGGTTCCGCTCAACGTTACTTGCAACTATATTAATTTAGTTGTTTTGCTATGGGCACTCATTCAATTATTTCATGAACTAATTTTTGTGTTCAAAATAAGCTGAGTTTTTTTTTTATTCTCCATTTTCACTGTTTTTCTGCAAGAGTTTAAAATTGTATTTTTTGCATTTGTTTTTTGACACAAGTTTAAAAGTAACACATGAATCCAATATATTGACATCAGCCACATTATGAAAGCCCAGTTTGTGCTTTATGTAAAAAGAAGTGAAATGTATTAGTTACTACATTGGTAAAAATGTTGCATTTACACCAATTTAAGAAGAGCGCTGAATCAAATCTTTCAGATTTGTCTTTAGAAAGTACTCAGACCCCAGCTCGTTTTAACTGTCTTAATTTTGACAGTTTTGGTGTTCTGCTATAGCACACAATAAAATATATGTGGGCTGTGAAGTCCATTCTCTAATACAGTACATTATATGGACAGGTGTTTGGCCAAACCTGTTAAATATTTAATTCACCTGTTCAATCAGGCCCCTTATCCCAAGTGAAGGGGATAATCTTATTATCTTAATGCTTTAGCATACCAAGACATCTTAGGACAATTGTATGCTTTCAACACTGTGGCAACAGTTTGGGGAAGGCCTTTTTCTATTCCAACATGAGTTGTTTGCCTGTATTACCTGGTACACCTGCACCAACTGCTCTGTTTCTTCCTTGGCATATTAATATTTCTCTTCAGGACATTGAGACACAATTTACTTTGCATTTGTGGATTCATCAGTGCTACCAGTAGGGCCTGTACCCAATTCATCCTTTTTCTTTCACATTCCTTAGACCATTTTTCTTTCAGTGTTTCTTTAGGCCTTTCGACCATTCCCTGTCATTGCAAATGATGTACAAATGCCAATTAATATAATTAGCCAAATGTCTAGCATTATCTGTATGGAATGTATTTAAGATTTCAAACCTCGATATGAGAAACGTATAGCCAGATGTTCCAGCATCTATATTGGCTGTTTGCTTCCACCCACCTACTAAATCTATTCACTACTAACAAGATATGTCTTCTTACTCCTATCATTTCTCTGCCTTCTGAACCTAAGACTATCTGTAGTGGCTTTGTGTCTTCTGGCTTCAGGACAGGCAATATTTTGGAGTGCCCTAGTGCTACTACATGTTTTGCTGCTTTATTACTATTGTTCCTCTGCTTACCAATGAGTTCTCTCTCTCTCATGTGTGTGTGGGGCATTTCACAATTTAGTGCTTAATGTGCATATCAAATGTTGTAAAATATGTTGATCCATTAAAAAAAGTTAACAGTAAGGCCTAGTGTTGAACACTCTCTGCAAAACATCTTAACTGTTTAGAGCTGCAGATAAACCTGTCCTTGAAAGCTGATATTACCTTTGTTTTGGCTTCATGCTAATTGAATAAACTCACAATAATTTTCTTAGTGTTAGATTAACTAATATTGTTAGTTTTTATTCATTATTAATGAACATTAAGATTCATTAGTAGTGTCGACTTGATTCACAGCATGCATCGCAGGGGGCATGCCAAAGGCTGAATTCTCTAGTGTATCATTGTGTGGATTTTACAAGCATCACCCACTCCACACTTTGAGTTGAGTTGTGACTTTAGTGGTATTCAATAACACTCACATATTTGGTTAAGTGGTAGAATACTGGACGGAATTGACGAGCACAGTCTGTATTTATATTTGTGTTGTTGCTATTACAGCCAATGCATGATGATTATGACTTGAGACAGGAGCAGCTCAACAAAGCTTCTCTTCTATCTTCCAAAAAGTTCCTGGAGAGTCTTTTGGAGAAATTCATCAGTAATGTGGTAAATTGCTAATTAGTGTGCCTTAAAGTTTTTTTATTATAGCTATTTAAATGTCAGATAATATACTTTGCTAACCTCAAAGACATCAAATATGCATGGTTCTAGTCTTAGATTCAGCAGTCTAACATTGTTTTTATCTCTTCTATTTCAGGGCCATGGTACAGGTGCTTTAGTGATCAGTGCACTGCTAGATTTCTTGACCTTTGCTCTTTGTGCGCCTTACAGCGAGACGAGTGAAGGCCAGCAGTTTGACATGCTGCTGGAGATGGTGGCCGCCAATGGACGCACACTTTTTAAACTCTTCCAGGTCTGAGTCAAAACAATTTGCTTATGAATGCTGACACAAATGTGAGCAAAACAATATGCTTCGGAAAAGATGCACTATATGGGCAAAAGTTTGTACACTTATCAGTCAGGTCAGTGAGTATTTGGACAGTGACAATTTTCATAATTTTGGCTGTGTACACCTCCACCTCCACAATGGATAAACTATTTATTGGCTGCTTAGGAATTACATCCATTTATATGTAGTCCCCATTTTCAAGGGTACAATTTTAGAAACTAACATAATTATAAACTTCAGGAAAATTTTTAATACTTGGATGCAAATCCGAGTGACTACCTGAAGTCTGGAACCTAGGACATCACCAAATGCTGAAGTTACTCGCTTGAGATGCTTTGCCAGTCTGTTACTGCAGCTTAAGTTGCTGCTTTTGTCTGCGGTAAGTGAAGACAAATGCTCAGTTATGTTTAGCGCAGCTGATTAATTGAGCCCTTTAAGAACATTTAAGCATCATTTGATTGAAATTGAGCAGAAAGTATAGCTCTATACACTGAATATTCATTGTGTTAAATTTATCATCGGTCACATCATCAGTAAACACCAGTGACACGGTTGCAATGGTGTTTCAATATTGATTCCTTCTCCCATGTGATAAAGGAGTTGGAGATGTACAAAGGAAAAATTTAAATTTTGGTTTTGCTCTTAAGAGCATTGCTGCAGGTAAGTACATTAAGGTGAGTGGGCCTGATACAGTTGGTTTTCAACCAACACTAAACAAGTTGAGGAAGGTTGTGGTTGAGAGCTCTGGGCAGTCTTTTTGGGCAGTGCTTTGGGCTGCAATTGGTCATGCTTCATCAGCTTTGTGCCTCTTAGTTCCTCTAAAGCAAAATTCGCTCTACAGCATGCATACAAATAATAATAAAAAATAATAAATACAAATAATTATAGCAGTCACTGACATTTGGTCAGATAGTGTATGCTAGGTTACGTCTTACATTTTTCGAGATTTATACTGTTTTTCTTTCTGTTGTCTGTCCCTGCAGCATCCCTCTATGGCTATAGTTAAGGGTGCAGGGTTGGTTATGAAGGCCATCATTGAGGTGAGATTCTGTTAAATTATGAAATATTACTTTTGTTTGCGTGAACAATTTATATACATGTACAGCTCTGGGGAAAAAATAAGAGACCACTGCAATTTACTCCAGAAAACTTCTGGAATGCCATCAAGAGGAAGATGGATGGTCACAAACAATCAAGCAAAGTTGAGCTGTTTGCTTTTTTTGCAAAAAGAGTGTATAAAGTTACCTAACAGCAATGTGAAAAACTGGTGGAGAGGCCAAAATGCATGAAAGCTGTAATTACAAATCAGGGTTATTACACCATATACTGACTTCTTAATGTTATTTAGCCAAAACATTAACACAGCTTGTTTACAAATTATTTGCATTTTGTTTTATTTGAGCTATTAAAACTCTGCAAATACTGCATGATCTTGGATTATTTTGATGTGTGATGTCATTTCCTTTAAATATACATTCTGAATGACAATAGTTATATTTTTAATTTAGGAGAAAAATAAAATTAAACAAGACTATTCATCTCACCAATAAAAGAAAAATAATAAGGAACTGATAATTTTGCAGTGGTCTATTATTTTTTCCAGATCTGTGTATGTGTGTGTATGTATTTAGGAGGGGGATAAGGAAATAGCCACAAAGATGCAAGACTTGGCATTAAGTGAAGGTGCTTTACTTAGACATCTACACACATCGATGTTTACAGTCAGCACTGATCAGAGGATGCTTACAAACAGGTAAACACCTATTATTATCGGCACCACACCCCAGTCTTCATCCCAAGTCTGATTCTTTTGGACAATTAAAATGCACATTATTTGTCATTACAGAACATGATAAAATGTATAAGGCGCCGTATAGGGCTTAAATCAAACTTACACATATAGGAAACAGTCACACATCTATATATACTACTAACTGCTCACACAACTACATATGAAATGCATACACGCGCAAACTCTCCGCACGCATAACGCGCAAACTCTGTGCATGTGCGCGCGTCTCATATGTAGTTGTTTGAGCAGTTAGTAGTATATATGTGTGTGTGACTGTTTCATATACTTGTATGCAAGTGTTTCATGTGTGTGTGCATGAGTGAAGTTTGATTTAAGCCCTATACTGTGCCTCATATAAAATGTATTCAGTGTAGAATTTATAATTATCCTGCTGCATTTTTGAACATGAAATAAATTAAGTAAAAAGAAAATACTCTTGTTTTGCTTGTAGACAGCTGAGCCGTCACCTTGTGGGTTTGTGGATGGCGGAGAATCCTATTGCTATGAACCTGCTCAAGAGAATCTTAGTGAGATTGCACACAGACTGATCCCTATTAAGGGTTTTTAAATTTATTTATTTACTTACTTATTTATTAAAAAACATTAAATTGGTCAAAATTCCAACCGATTACATGCTTGTAGTGATCTCTTTCTTTGGTTGTTTTGCTGGTTTCTTTCATTTCTTCTTTTTTAAATAGCTTTTATGATGTTATTTTTTCATTGTCCATACGCCCCCCTCTACCCCCTTTCTTTGTTTGCTTTTGTCCCTCCAGCCAACTGGGCTCCTGGCATGTCTGGACAGCACTGACCCTGTGCCAGAGAAGGACGTGGACAGAATGCACATCCGTGACAACCTCAAGATTGCTTCTGTAATTTGAGATCTTTATTGAGTAAGTTACAATGGGCAAAACCTATTCCACATGCCATTTTCTATTTCTACAGGACCAGTTTGGGCGCTCTAAGGTTCCAGAGTGGCAGCGAATTGCAGGCAAGGCTGCCAAAGAAGTGGAGAAGTTTGCTAAAGAAAAGGCTGACCTGGTGCTTATGCACTGGAGAGACAAGATGGGCATTGCACAGAAGGAGGTGAGCCAAGTAATCTTTAAGGATTCCCCAAAAAGCAGATACACTTAGTAAATGAGTCTGTGCAAAAGGTCAACTGTCCTCAACAAGCACCTCTAGAATCTCTCATTACTTACTTATATGTCTCTTTTGTAATCTCTACTTTTTAGTAATCCAAAATCCAAAATAGTTTGTCGACAACATTGTATAAATATTAATTACTGTAAGGTACGTACCTATTTCAATAGTGACACAATTGTTCATCTGTACATTTTGCTTCTGTACATCCTCAGGTTAAATTAAAAGGGTTTAACAAATATGAAAAATGAGAATCTTCTAAAAGTAATTTTTTCATGTAATTTAATTTAAAAAGTGAAGATCTCTGTTACGCCCCGGTCTAGGTTGGGCCGTAACAGGAATGAAAAAGAAAAGAAAAAAGAAAAAGGGGATGAGACCAAAAGTGCGTTTGCTTAGTGTTTATTTACAAACAGTGAACAAGCAAATCCCCAAAAGGTGGCTGTGAGCTTCAGAAGCCGACAAGGCCAAAACAATAAACAAAATGCCCTCTACCTAGTACCAGAGTGAAATAACTAGCCTGCACCAAAACTAAAGAAAAAGAAATACAAAGTTCTTCCCTTACTCCCTTGCTAGCCACAAACCAAGAGAAAACAGGGTGTAAACAAAATGGTGTCGACTCCCTACTAAGCCACTAATTACAAAACTATATACAAATTCAAATTTTATTTGTCACATACACATTCATACACAGTACGATATGCAGTGAAATGCTTATACGACCGCCCCGTGACCTTAAAATTTTTTATTTACAAGAAAATAAGGAAATAAATAGTGAATAGTGAAATAGAATGGAAATAGGGGAGTTAAACTATAAAACAAGATGCCAGATACGAAGGTTTTCAAAAATATATAGGAAATATAAAATATAACAACTTATAAAAACTTAAGTCTGTACAAATATTGCAGTAGTATTTGACGAAAATGAGATGAGGGGAAATGTGAAAAAAAAGTCCTTGAAGTGTGCAAATGTGCGTTTGACATAATTGTCCGTTCTGTGTGTGCAAAAAAATGCAGAGGTGTTTTAGTCCAGTGTATTGGTTTGATTGAGAGACCGTATCGCCTGCGGGAAGAAGCTCCTCCTCAGTCTCTCTGTATTGGCCTTGAGGGAGCGGAAGCGCTTTCCGGACCGCAACAGAGAGAACAGTCCATTGCTGGGTGGCTGAGGTCCTTCATGATCTTCCTGGCCTTGGTTCAGCACCGCTTGCTGAAGATAGAGTGCAGGTCATGATGCGCTCAGCTGATCGCACCACCCTCTGTAGGGCTCGTCTGTCCTGCATGTTGCTGTTCCCGAACCAGGTTGCGATGTTTCCCGTCAGGATGCTCTCTATGGTGTAGGAGTAAAAGTTCCTGAGCACCTTAGAGGGCAGTCTAAAGTCTCTCAGGCGTCTGAGGTGGCGCTGTCGGGCCTTTTTCACCACGGTGTTGATGTGACGGGACCATGCCAGGTCCTGCGTGATGTGAACACCGAGGTACTTGAAGCTGTCCACTCTCTCCACTGGGCTCTCGTTGATGACGGGGGTCTGGTAGTTCCTCTCCTGCTTAGTGCTGAAGTCCACTATCAGCTCCTTTGTCTTACTGACATTTAGAAGAAGGTTGTTCCTCTGGCACCAGTTCTCCAGATTTCCAATTTCCTTCAGGTAGGCTGTCTCATCGTTGTCAGAGATCAGGCCTACCACGACGGTGTCGTCAGCAAACTTCAGAGTGTTGGGTGGTGAAGAGATGATGAAGTCTCTGACCAGCCGTTCAAAGCACTTCATCACGACTGATGTGAGGGCTACAGGTCTATAGTCATTGAGGGAAGCAGGATGTGGTTTCTTCAGGAACAGGAACAATGATGTATATAAAATGTATTTACAACCGGGAAACCAGAACCAAAGAAGGGCAAACACAAAAACAAAGTCAGAAACGTAGCAGGTCATACACAATATAATTTTACGAATAATCATCAGAAAAACAGTAAGCAAAAACACGGTCTGAAGGCCTTAAGTAGGCCTCTGGGTCTCCTGGACATCCAGTCATCTGGCAGGAGGCGGGACCAACAAAGGACAGGTAGGGAAAATACAAATAAACTCAATATCGTAACACTCCCTCCCTTAAGAGTGAACATCTTGTTTACAGTTTGAATCATAGCAACGAGATAGTATCGAGAAGGCAGCCATCACATTTTCGGACCTGTCATGGTCTGTCTGAACATATTTGGCAAACCAAAAGTGGTGCAAAATTTAATAAGTGCTCGAATGATGGCATGTGATTTGATGCTACGCAGAGGTATGGCTTCAGGAGCAGCGGGAATAATCTGGTTAGGCTTCCCTGCAATTTGACAAACATGACAAGATCGACAGTACCTAGCAACGTCAGACTTCATGGCAGGCCAAAAGAAGTGATTTAAAATGCGAAGCTGGGTCTTCCTTATACCAAGGTGACCAGCTAGATCATGGTCATGGGCAATACGCAAAACTTGTGTTCTATATGGTTTTGGAACCACAACTTGAAAAACAGTCCTTGACTCATCCTTAACATCAGAAGGTGACGTCTTTCGCATTAAAACATCATCATCATAGAAATATGCCATTTAGTGTTGAGGTAACTCAGCACTATCTACAGCTGCAGCAATACAACGAGAAAGAGACGCATCCGATTTCTGAGCAGCAACGAACTGCTCTCGTCCAACGCCCCATGTAGCGAAATCATCTTCCTGTATGCAGGAGGCCTTATCCTCCAGTGAAACATGTGGACTGGAAGACAAATTTTCATCTTCAAGTACTGGATTGTCGTTACATATAAAGGGATCTGAAATATCGTCAGTATCCTTCATTTTACGAGCCTGAGCGCGTGTTACCACACAAGTACTAAAAACAGAGAGAAACTCACGTGACAGTGCGTCACTTTCATTCACCTCAGGAGCGTCCGTTACAATAGGCAAGTGAAAAACCTTACCACCAGCTAAATCATTACCCAAAATAAGAGAAACTCCTTTAACTGGCAACTGAGGACGAACTGCGACCTTAACAAAGCTAGACACAATGTCACAGTGAAGATAAATCCTATGTAACGGAGCCTTCACCACACCAAGTTCAATTCCCTGAACTAAAACATCTGCACCACAACTAGACTGGTCAGATAAAGGCAGGACACCTTCCAAAATAAACGACTGAGTGGCACCGGTGTCTCTCAGAATACGTAGTGTCCGAAAGCGAAACCATTCTGTTCAAGATAAAAGGATCAAAAGCAGCGTCCACTGATGAAAGTGAATCTGAACTTTCAGCTGGCTGCGGTGGTACATGAACTAAAGCCACACTCTTGTGTGTGTTCTGTGCTTTATGACGGTTCTTACGAGCTAATGCAGGACAGGTAGCGTTGAGATATCCAGATTCATTACAATAGAAACATTCACAGCACTCACTACCCTTCTTAGACGGGCTAGCGGAAACTTTAGGGCTACGATTAGTAATATCACGACGAGGAGGCGAAAACACAGTCTTGTGAGTGAGCACAAACTCATCAGCCAAAATGGCAGCATCAGCCAGCGACGAGACTTTTTGTTCGTTCAAATAAACAACAATTTTGTCCGAAATACAATCTTTAAACTCTTCTAACAGTAGCAGTTCTTTTAACTGATCAAAGGTGGTGAATTTACTGGCTGCACACCACTTTTCGAACAAAGCGCCTTTTTCATGAGCGAATTCTACAAATGTTTGGCTGACGGATTTGGCATGTTTACGAAATTTCTGCCGGTAGGCCTCAGGAACAAGCTCATAAGCACGTAAAACAGCACTTTTAACAGTATCATAATCCAAACTCTGCTCTAAAGTTAAAGCAGAACATACTTCCTGTGCCTTCCCAACAAACTTGCATTGCAAAAGAAGAGACCAGATTCTTCTAGGCCACTGTAAGGTGGCTGCGATGAGCTCAAACACAGGGAAATAAGTATCCACCTCCCTAAACATAGGCACCAAAGCAATGTGCTTACTAACATCAAAGCCAGTTGAACTTACAGCTGAAGATCCGCTAGGTGCAGGTGTTGGCTCACTGGCCTGTACAGGGGTTGCAGGTGCAGGATGCGGTACAGGAGATGATGCACGACCAGAAGACAGAGGGCCACGAACAAGAGAATCTGCAGCAGGCTTATTTCTTAACGCCAACTCCAATTACTTTACTTTAATTTCCCTCTGAGACTCGAGTTCCACCATACGAAATTGAAGCAGTTGAGCTTCATAATGCTGACGGGCTAACTCTAGGTCCAATTGCTTCAATTGCAGCGCGAGCTTTGGGTCATTCAACAGAGAACTTACTACCGTGGGATCTATGCGTGCGGGGTCCTTGGGTTCGACCACAGCCTCCGCTGTAGCGGAATCCTCAGACTTACCGGACTGGTTTGCAACACCCACCTCAGTAGGATCGATGAGAATGCCCTGTTTCATCAGCTCCGTCTGAAACATTTGTTTGATATCACGCTTATTTGCGCTCCGTGGGACCGAGATGCTGTAAAAGTCATCAAGCAGCAACAAGTCATACTTCCTGCACCTTTCAAACGGCTCCACTGAAGGACAAATAACAAACTGGTCAAAATTAAATTTTGTAGCCATCTCTAAGAAAAAAACAACTAAACACCACAAAGACAAATGCCACCAGCCAAACACAAGTGCACTGAAACAAACGGTACAGAGCGAGAAAAAGCAACGGACGAGCCCCCAATTCTGTTACGCCTCGGTCTAGGTCGGGCCGTAACAGGGATGAAAAAGAAAAGAAAAAAAAAAAAAGAAAAAGGGGGTGAGACCAAAAGTGCATTTGCTTAGTGTTTATTTACAAACGGTGAACAAGCAAATTCCCAAAAGGTGGCTGTGAGCTTCAGAAGCTGCCCTCTATCTAGTACCAGAGTGAAATAACTAGCCTGCACCAAAACTAAAGAAAAAGAAATACAAAGTTCTTCCCTTACTCCCTTGCTAGCCACAAACCAAGAGAAAACAGGGTGTAAACAAAATGGCGTTGACTCCCTACTAAGCCACTAATTACAAAACTATATACAAATATATACAAAATGTATTTACAACCGGGCAACCAGAACCAAAGAAGGGCAAAAACAAAGTCAGAAACGTAGCAGAAGGTCATAGACAATAAAATTTTACGAATAATCATCAGGAAAAACAGTAAGCAAAAACACGGTCTGAAGCACTGTGGTCCGAAGGCCTTAAGTAGGCCTCTGGGTCTCCTGGACATCCAATCATCCAGCAAGAGGCGGGACCAACAAAGGACAGGTAGGGCAGCAACCAATAGATTGCAGGCACACTGAAGAGGGTGGGACCTGCAACAGCAAGGGAAGATGCGCTCCCATCCCTCCACCAGCAGAGACATAGCAGGCTATACTAAGTATAGCCAGACACAAAAATACAAATAAACTCAATATTGTAACAATCTCATATAGGTTAGATTCATTACACTTCACATGAAATATTTCAAGCCTTTTGATTTTGACCACTATGGTTTACAGCTCATGAAAATCAAAAACACAGTATTTCAAAATTTTATAACATTTCTTAAGATAAATCCAAAAAGGTTTACATACAGAAATTCTCAATACAATGCACTCAATACTAAAGTCGCGGCTCTTTAGTATTAAGTATTTCATCAATGTGGCATGGAGACAGGCGATCAGTCTGTGACACAGCTGAGGTGTTTTTAAAGACCAGGTTGCTTTGATAACAGACTTAATTTCGTCTGTATTGTGGGTTTGGTGTTTCTCATTTGCCTCGCGACAATACCCCACTGATTCTTTATGGGCTTGAGAGGAGTTGGCTGGCCAATCAAGCACAGTAGTATCATGGTCATAAAAACAGTTAGTGGTTGTTTTGGCCATGTGGGTACTGTACAGTAGGTGCTATTCTTGCTGGAAAAATGGAAACCAGCATCACACAAGCTTGTCAGCAGAGGGTAGCATGAAATGCTCAAAAATGTCCTGGTAGATGACTGCATTGACTTTGGACTTGATAAAACACAGTGGACTAACACCGGCAGTTGACATGACACTACAAATCATGAATAGTAATTTATTCTATATATATTTCACAGTCTCAAAAGTAAATGGAAATATTTATGCATAATGGTATTGAAAGTAATCATAATGTTTGTAAGTTAGTTTGTTCAATTACTTTTTAGCATGTTAAAATGAAGGGTCTTTGTAAATAAAATGTAATTCCTATATGATCAACACAAGGTAACTAATGTTAAACCACTTTAATTAAAGCTGAAAGTCACTTTAATCATATCTTGGTTGCACCATTTCAAATCCACTGTGGTGGTGTATGGAGGCAAGAACAAGGAACGTGTGTCACAAATGAAGACATTATTTAAGCACATATTTTCAACAGCCTTTTCAACAGATAGAGTGAATCCCATATATGATTAAAATTAACTCTTCAGTAGCTTTGCTTTTTGAGTTGTTCCACTTTGGTCAGAAATCCAGTGAATCTAGTATGAAAATTTTCTTTAATGTTAGCTGTCAACGACAGTATATTTGACTTCACAGTAAATAATGAATACGACCTCAGTATATACTTTCAGCTTCAAAATATTTACATTAAAAATCACATCATATAGTATATGGCCAAAACCACACACTTTTCAAGAAAGTGTATCCTGTAGGGTTAAGATTTCCTGTTCCAGCATAACAATGACTCTGAGCACAAGGCTTATAAAGACTTGGTTAGTGAAGTTTTGAAAAAATGTGACTGGCTTGCTTGAGCTTTAACTCAATAGACCAATTAACCAGGTAAAGCATTTGCATTTCAGTAAAGACTGAGTAGTTACTGACAAGTTTGTGTAGAAATCCAGCGTATTATAAAACCTGAAACCAGTGAAAGAAAAATGGACGATTCTACGCAAAACAAATCTCCTATTTTGTTATTTCCCTTTTGAACTAAGAATCTGTTAATGACTGTTCTTCGTTCCACTTAACATTCCCTCCTTAAGTATGGAAAATGGGGAAGTTTGGAACAATCACTCACTATTGAGAAAATCAATATCTAACATGTAAAGTTTAAAATCCTCAGATGGCTTTACAACTGAATTTTATAAATGCTCTAGTAACCAAATTTCACCACTGCTTCTGGAGGTCTATAATGAATCGTTTGAGAAAGGTTGTCTACCACCAATATTTTATCAGGCAAATATCTCTTTAATGCACAAGGTAGATAAAGACCCCTTAGACCCCAGTTCATATACACCCGTTCTTCCCTCATGATCTCCACGGGTCAAACAGGATTTGTCAAGAATCGGCTCCTGTTTTTACGATGATTATTAAATGTTATTCACACACCAAGTCCCAATCCCATTTAACCTGAGGTACTCATTTCTATGGATGCAGAGAAGGCCTTCGACAGGGTTAAGTCGGATTAGACATAGACGCAGGTATGTTCTATTTTAAGCCTCTTTACCTTAAATCATACATTTCTCCCTTCCCAAACTGACAAAAGATTTCAGACGTGGTTTGATAAAGGTGTAAACCCTTTGCAAAAATGTATATTAATAATTGTTTTCCATCATTTCAGCAGCTACAGCAGATATTTGATCTACCTATTTCACTTTTTTTTTATTATATTTGCAAAAAATATTTTAAAATATTTGCACAAAAAAACATTTTTTTTGTCATTTCCTAATGAGCTGCTAACCACGCAAATGGACTCACTGTTTATTTACTAACGACGGAATATCCATTACATATAATAAATTATCACATATAGAATTTGATGTTTCATTAGCCCATGTAAGTGGGGCATGGGAAGAAGATCTTGGAATAGATATTGCAGAAAATCAGTGTGATGAAACACTAGGTCTAATACAATTTAAGATCTTACATAGACTTCACCTATCTAAACTAAAGCTCTCAAAGAGGTTTCCCTCAGTGCATCCGCAATGTGACAGTTGTGGTCAAACTCCAGCATCACTCTGTCATATGTTTTGGAACTGCCCTAATATCAATAATAATTGGGCAGTTTTTCAGTTATTGTCAGAGGTGTTGGAAAAAACATTGGACCCAGACCCAATATTTTTTGTGTTTTCGGTGTTGGTAGTGATTGATAAAGAGCTGGCTAAAGGCTGGTGTACAGTGCTCGAAACTATGGTTCTCTTAGCACGTAGGCTGATTTTGCCCAACTAGAAACAAAACCAAAAAAATCCGCCACACTGCTTAACCCTTATTAAAGATGTTATGCTTCACCTACAATTGGAAAAGATCAGATTTTCACTAAAGAAGACGACATTTTTTTATGCAGCATGGGAGCCTTTTATAGATTATTTTCATAAGAAAGCAATAATAAAACCCTAACCAAATCAACCCCCCCCCTTTCCCTCCTCATATATAATTTGGGATAAATACACTTTGTAAGAAGTTTATTGAAATGTTGTGCACATTTAAAAAAACCTTAATAAAGAGAATGTAAAAAAACAAAAACAAAGGTATTTGTATTGAACTATTGCAGCCTGTATGAGCACAGTATTAATTATATTTCTTTATCTCTGTCTTGTCCACTCTCCTTGCCCATTGGTTGTCTGTTATGAATCAATGCAGCAGGACAGGAATAACTTGGTGAGTATAACTGAGCACTAAAACAGTTTGATGACATTCTTAAAATGTATTTGTTTTAACTAGGGATTTTGTTTAGTTGCTTTTATTATACAGTGGAACCTTGGATTGTGAGTAAATTGGTCTGTGAACTTTTTGCAAGACAAGCAAAGAAATTTTAACTTAATAAAATATATTTGCAAGCAATGATGACGGGCCCAAGCACACTGCGCCATCGCCACCCCGGGTCCATCGCACAATGTGAGTGTTAGTTGAGTGTGTTAACACTTACAAAAAGCCATCATCACCCAGGTACACAACTTGCACATTTCAGACACTATATAGGGCTGATGTCAGTTTAGGTCCTAAATATTTGTTGCGGGCATTAGTGTGTGTTGAGCGTGAGAGTGTTAACATTTGTAATGTGTGTGTATTTGTGTACGTGCATGTGTGTATGCACGAGTATGAGTGTGTGCGTGTCTGTGTGTGTCTGAGTGTCGAAGTGTTTGACATATTAAGTAAATATTTGTTGAGTGCGTTAGTGTGTGTTGAGTGTGAGAGCGTTAACATTTGTAATGTGTTTGTATGTATGTGTGCATGTGGGTGGTGTATGAGAGTGTGTGTGTTTGTGTGTGTTAACATTTGTGATGTGTATGTGTGTACAATAGGCCGCAGATGCTGGAAAAAAGCATCACACTCTGATGTTTCTGAATGTGACATCACTGAACGCGTCACTCAATATAGGGCCACACACAAAGTTATTAATAATTTTTCATTATAAGTTTAAGACATTATCACGGATGACCCTTCCGCAAGAACAAGAACCCTTCCGCAATTTTGCATCCTCAGTGTCTTTAGATCACATTGGCCCGGTTTGGTGACGATCGTATAAAGTCCCTAGGAGTAGTATATCCAAATCCGAAAATTGTTTGGCTCTAAATGTGTACCGAATTTTGTGTGCTTACGTGAAAGTGTGTATGAGCTATCCAGCAAAATCTCGTGAGAGGGGCCCCAGTCCCCGCGACTCTCAGGCATCCGAATGGCAGCAGATTCCAACCTGTCTGCCATTATGTTTTTGAGCATGTTAAGACACGCGAAAACTCCAAAAGGGTGGAAAAAATATAAAATAAATAAATAATCCTTAGTAAAATACAAGAGGGTCCTATGCACCTTATAGTGCTTGGGCCCTAACAAGCGAGTTCTTGATGCTTTGTCTCCCCAGCATCACATGATCACAACTAAGCCAATGGTGGTTCTCTCTTGTTTTGTGCTATGGGTAATCGTCTCCCATGCTCAGTCTCAGTGGGCGTGCGTTGCTCATATAGTCAAGATCCATGTGTGTACTGTTTATTATGACATAGTGACCACATGTGTTAAGCAAAGGCAAGTGTCAATATAGTTGCAAGAACACATGAACTTGCACATTATGATGTAATAGGGCTGATGTCAGCTTGGGCCCTAAATATTTGTCATGACTTGACAAAAAATCCTCAGAAAAAACAGATAGCCCTCACACACAATGACGACACAAAGCTGATGTCTTAGAGAGGTTCCTTGATAAAGATCCAGAGTCTCTCTGTCAGAAAGATTCCATTAGTGTGCGCGTCCACTATTGTCATTAGAGACGTGTGTTTGTGTGTGAAAGTTGTCCTAAACAGTAGCCCCCTCCATCCTCCTCTCCTCTTGCCTTCACACATACACATACTAAAAAACTTTTCTCTGTCAGCATTCTTTTCAAAGGTAAAGTGCAGGATAATCTGTTTTATTTTTACTTTACAGCAGTGATTCTGTTAGGGTGTGTTAGTGGGGCCCTCACACAAGTTTTTGCTGCATAGCTCATACACTCTTGCACGTATACACACAAAACCTGGTACGCACTTAGAGCTCTTAGAACAACTTGCGCATTTCAAATGGTCATGGGCTCAACTCAACAGGAAGTCAATTATTTTGTGTTGTTTGCCAAAACACACTCGAAGGAATTTGATATACTCTTCCTAGGGAATTTATACGATCACCACCAAACTGGGCCTATGTGATCTCAAGACACTGAGGAATCAAAATTGCAGAGGGAGTTTTGATGATCCTTTAAACTTGCGCCAAAAAGTGGTTAATAACTTTCTGTGGGACATCATATTGAGTGACATTGCGCTGAGTGACATTATAGTGTGATGCTTTTTTTCCCAGCATCTGGGGCTTTTAGGAGATATAAACATAAAATTCCCCCTTTTCTAAAATTGTCATAATTTTTCCCACTGTGCCCGCTGTCTTTCTGGTGCAGCAATGGTACAGGGCCTGTACGAATGCGTGGGCCTGCTCATCTATATTTACGACACAAGCACCCTATAGTGGATTCTTTTGTTTTCTTAAGGATTTTAAGGACCCAAGCACTATAGGGTGTGCAGGAAAACTCATGAAAATTGGCAGACAGTTTGGAATCTGCTGCCATTAGGATGCCTGAGAGTTTCTCAAGTACCCTCTCACAAGATTTTGCTTTTTAGCTCATAGACACTCATGCATGTCATGGGCGAAACTCAACAGGAAGTCAGTTATTTTGGGTCAATCACAAAACATACCCGATGGATTTTGATATACTCCTCCTAGGGGATTCATATGATTGCCACCAAAGGCCTATGTGATCTAAACACATTGGGGATTCAAAATTGTTGAGGGTTTTTTGATATCTCAAACGGGTCAGCTGTGATAATGCCTTAAACTTGTGCCGAAAAGTGGTTATTAACTTTGTATGACATTATATTGCGTGACATTATATTGAGTAACATTATAGGGTGATGCTTTTTTCCAGCGTCTATAGTCTGTTCTACACACACACATCACAAATGTTAACACACTCACACACTCACGCACGCATGCACACACACTTGGACATCACACACATGCACACATCACAAATGTTAACACTCACATCTCTCTTTCTCACACACTTACGCACTCAACAAATGTTTAGGGCCCAAACTTACATCCCTATATAGTGTGTGACCTATAACACCAGGTGCATCCAGGTGGCAATGGCCTTTTGTAGGTCTTAACATGGTCAAATAACACACAGGTTGTGCGGTGCACCCGGGGTGGCGATGGCACTCACTGTCAAATTTTATCATCTTTTTTGGGTGGGCTGTTTGGTGGTCTTAACACATGCACAGACACTCATACACACACACCTCTCTCTCTCTCTCACAGACACACATGCAAGCATCACACACGAACAAGTCACATGTCTCTCACATACATCACACACATACTAACACACACATGCCCAAACATTTACACATCTCACACACACACACACACACACCTCTCTCACATACACTAACACTTTTTCTTACACACACACACGCACTCAACAAATACTTGCTCAAGCTGACATCCTCACTATATAATGTGAAGTGTGCATGTTTACTGTGATGGCGCAGGGTGCTTGGGCCATTTTTACTTTATATTTTGTATTAATTATTTTTGTATGATTTTATTTTTGGGTTGTGGAACGAATCATTTTAGTTTCTTATGGAGAAATTTGTTCTGATATACTGTACAAGCATGCTTCCAGAACGAATTATGCTCGCAATCCAATGTTTGACTGTTGCAGATTCCTGAATCTACAAGTCCTTGTTTATATGGATTTTTCACCATTTATTACAATACAATTTATTGTTTCCATGCTATTGTGAATAACCATTTGCTTACAGTGATTTAATGAATGTTTGTTGGTTGCAGAACCCAAACCAAAAACCTGTTGTCTTGCGGAAAAGAAGACAGCGGATCAAAATAGAAGCCAATTGGGAGCTCTTCTACTACAAGTATATACTGCATTTGCATATAATTTATATATTTTAATTTAGACAAAGAATAAGAAGTCCTTAATTATTATATTGGGTACATTGAAACTTTTGTATGGAAACTCTCTTATAACATCAGAGGGAAAAAATGAAAAAAATCACCAGGTATAATGGAGGCAATATTTGATTAGTAAGGTATAAGTTGACGTATCTCAGATTTTGGTTATAGTTGCAGGTTGTATGGAGATAGATGTGATGGAAGCCATACTTATTGGGGAATAAGCTGTTCTTTAGTCCATTTGTGTAGTATCTAATTGACCTAAGAATTTTGCCATTACCATGGTAGCAGGCAGTAGCCAGAGTGTGTTCAAGTCTTGGTGATGTTACTAGCTTTCATCATCCCTCGGGTAGCATAGTTGCATTTCTTGCATTGATTTAAAATATTTTCCTTACCTGATGTTGCTGTACTACCAGTTGGTTCTTCAGCATTAGGAGTGATGCATCAATTAGCCCTTGAGTGTTAACACGGGCAAAGATTTGATTCAGGGCATCAGGCATTTGATGTTCTTACTCACCTGCAGATTGGTGCTTTTGTAATTGGTCAATACTTTAATGCCATTCTACATGCTATGGGGTTGTGGGTAAGTGGTAAAAGTTTTTAAACAAGATGATAATGTATTTCTATGCAGCTGACATTAAACAGCCTTCTTTTAAAATATTCAACACAAATTAGTGTTTTTTTTAAGCTTATTTACTTTCAATTGCAAAGCAATTAGTTGGCATAATAATTTGATGGAAGCTGTCAGGCCCTCAGATAACACTTAAAACACTGAAAAACATTTTCTAAAAAAAAAGATCTGCATCTTTTCAATTTGAGCCTGATGAATCTTGACATTTTTTTCTGGCTCCCTAGCAAATTGAAGCCTTTATTTCTGTTTTTCTGACTTATGTCCACACACCTGTTTTGTCCCAATTCTTTGAGAGCATATCACACTGTGTGTGCATGTATAAATGCTCTTACTTGCTGATGCAAATTTGGTTTGTTTCTGCAGAGCTTGGTAGAGGATGGTAACTGCTGCGTACAGGCTTCTTTAGGCTCTGTATGAATTCTGACCTGTTTGAGCGTCGTTAATAAGGGTGCTCCGATTGATCGGTTGCTGATCATAATCGGCCGATAATTGCTTTGGAAAGTTTGATCAGATGACGCAAAACTCGCGGGACTTCACCGTTCTGGCAATTCTATGTGTTGTGTGAAAAAGACAATCGATTAGCAATCTGCAACCCGCCACGAGTTCCACGAGGCGGGAAACACTCTAAGCATTTTAACAACACGAACCTCATCAGACATTGGAAGGTTAGTCATGTAAACGAACACGAGCAGTTTTCAAAGTTCAGCAAGGAGAGTTCAGCAACTAACGTGTCGCCACTCACTCAGCTGTTGGTAATTCCCCTATCTCACATACGCAATTTAGCGCGGTGGCCGTAAGTACAGTTCATCATGATTCACCGCAAGTTTTGGCGTTGTGATTAAGTTTCCACCTTTCCGTGCAAAAAATTAAACATGTTTATTTTTTTGGCAGTCCTCGCTGATGCTTGCGGACCTTGCAGAACTTGCGTGTTACTTGTCTGTTATTTTATTTAATTTTATACAATTTACAGGAAAGTTGTATTTGTCAAGCTCTAAGCTGTTCCCAATTACTAACCAAACACAGGCTATGTTTTAAGTTGACATGTTGCACATGTTGCTTGCCAATAAATACAGTTGTCAATTCATGATGTAACTTCGATACATTGTTGTTAGATATAGTTTAATAAATAATGCTACATAAGGCTTTAAGTAGACCCTGTAATCGGTGACCGGTATCGGCTGACACAGCTTCTAGTGATCGGAGATTGGTGATCGCCCCCAAAAATCCTGATCGGAGAACCCCTAGTCGTTAATGTCGGGAGAAAAATTGGAGCAAGTAAAAAAAATTTTGGCACCCTGCTCCCAACATTAACTCCTCATTAATTCCTTGGTATCAATTGCAAGTTATCAAGTTGTGATTGATTTTTAAGAACATTTATGGAGTTGTTATTGGTTTTTATCACCTTCGTAATGATTAAATTAAGAAAGTGATATTTTAAGGTAAATACTGATTAAACAAGATTGATTATGTAGATATATTACATATTAAAATCTGATGCACAATGGAAATGTGTTAATATAAAATGTCTGTATAAGCATTTCTTCTAATTTCGTAATATGTACCATAGAATTTTTACTCCAAAAAAATGTCATAGCTGCCAACTTTTCATAAAAGCTTGGATTGAGAATTTGAAAATATTTATTTTCACATGCCATCCCCACCGGACATACACCAAGCACCTTACCCTGTACGGCTCAGGTTCTGCATATTCTAGGAGGACAGAGAAAATTACTATGTCTGCATTGGGTTTAATCATAACCATAGGAGTCCATCACTATTTACATCCACAGCAAAACTCGGGCTAACACATTTTATTAAGAGAGAATTCTACAAAACGCACGCAATATGTGTCATTTTTTTTGTATGATGTGTAATGTACTGTATAATGGCTGCTGGTAATTGCCGATGCTCAGAATCAAGTAAAAAAAAAAAAAACATTAAAAATGATATTGGTGCGCTCTGTTTGCTCTGTCTGTCTGCAGTATACCTGTGTATGTGAGAGGGCGCTGTCGGGACATATGTCTATAGACAATGTCTATAGCTCAGTGTCTATCTGTTAACAGGATGATATGAGGTCATTATCATATTGTTAACACAATAGTTATAGTTTGTTAAATGTTAATAGCTTGTATTTGTCAGTAATGTTGTTTGAATTTCGCTCTGTATTTATATTTATGTTGATAGTGACAGGATGGTTTCAGTTATTATCCAGAGACAAGGGGAACCCACAGGGTCGACTGAGGTTAAAAAGATTCAACTGGTGGACAGCATCAATGAAAGGATCGCTAAAGAGCTCAGGCTATCTTCTTACAACACAGCTGCTGACATCTTCGGAGTGTTGGAGAACCGCTATGGAAACAGAACCACAATCGTCATGGAAATTGTCGAGGAGCTAGAAAGGATTCCTGATGTGAGAGACAATCAGCCAAGAAGGGCTATAGAGTTAATCCAAACGGTAGAAAAAGCTCTGGTAGATCTCACGGACCTTGGAAATATTAGTGCAATCAAGAACCCACTAGTAATAAAGTCCATTGAGAGCAAGTTACCTGAATTTGTGAAAAGACAATGGTTAGTCCACATGAGGAATCCTGCAAATAACGTCACACCAGAGAAACACTTTGATGCACTACTAGAATTCCTAAAGGAAGAAGAAGAAATTCTTGAAAGGCTTGAGCTGCTCAAAATCTCAGAAAAGGCAGAAAGGCCAGAAAAGAAGGCTGAGAAGTATACCTGCTTCCTAAAAGATCAATAGAATAGTATGTGTAAGCTTAGTTAAATAATTTGTTGTTGTAGTTGCTTAAATTTTATTTACTACCATTTATCAGAAATAGTGATGTACCCCTTTTTCTGGCTTTTCCTTTAAGGTTATCGACCTCTTGCTCACTCTCTCTCTCACTCACTTGGTCGAATCTACTTCGAACAATTGTTGTGTAACCTGCAAAACTGTCAGACACAAGAATAAAAGTGATTCCAGAGATGATCCTCATGTCCCCTGTAGTTGACTATGGCTTTTTTCGAGTTTGAAGCAGAAGTTGATGTGCAAATTCCCAAGTAACTCGACACTCAGTAAAATATTAAGTTTCTTAACGGCTTAGTATTAAAACTTTATTATATTGATAACACTGTCTTTAATGGCATACCGTAATATTTATGTTGATGGTGACAGCATGGTTTCAGTTTTTTAGGGCTCAGTAAAATATTAAGTTTCTTAACAGCTTAGTATTAAAACTTTATTATATTGATAACACTGTCTTTAATGGCATTAAAGTTTTATTGCTTGTGACAAACTGCACTGTGTCGTTTTCATATCCGTACGAATTTGTTTAAATTCTTAACGGATCAATGTGGGGTCGCTACGCTTAAAAAATTAACTGAACTGGTACCGCCTGTAACGACTTGAGAGCCGGGAGAGGTCAGTAGTAAATTTGGCTTAGTGGAAAGGGGCCTTACCATATAACATGCTCAATGAGGCCTGTAGGGTCTGAGTTTTTTTTTTTTTGTATATGTCTGAGCAGTGCACGATCTCTTATTGAGAAGATGGCTAAGCTTGATACAACGAAAATAATAGAGCTGTCTTGTTCTGTGCGTTTAGAATTGGATCAATCCTGGTGCAGGGTTTGCATCTCAATAGTTTGTTAGCAAAAAGGTGCATTTTAAATGTTACAAAACTAATTTTAGTCAAGCTAAAGCCTGTAGCATTAGCCTAGGATTTCCACCCTTACATATTTACTTTAGCTTTAAAATGTAAAATATTTATGATTTACTGCTAGTGTATGTGCAGCACAGCCATTATGGAAGAGTTACTATGTCCCTTTTCAACTTTGAAATGTTTGGTTTACGAATTCTTTATGTTAATGTTTTATGAACTATTTCTGGCTTTAAAAAAAAAATAATTTCCCATTTTTGTTTTTGATAAAAAGCATACTTTCTTTATTTTTATGCATTCTATGAGTACTGTTTAATGCAATAATTGAAAACCCACTTTTAATGATTTTGTCAAATTTGATTTGTTTTTTCACATGAAAAAAAAACACAGTATGCAGACTCGATATCATTCTATCTTTATTTCTCTATTCTATATATCTACTATATTTATTTGTTCACATTTCTGATATGTATTTTTTATATTCATGCCATAGCCATTATTGTCTTGAACAGTGAGTTTGTGTAGTTACAGCTGGTAAAATAAATACCAATTCTTCCACACAAAAGTCTTCAAATCTTGAAGGCTCTTCTATGAACTGTGATCTGTAGTTCTTTCCATAGATTTCCATAGCAGCTTTTTTCTCCTCTGAATCAAGTGATGGTTTCCTTGGCTGTGTGTTTGGGATCATTGTCTTGGTCAGATGTCCACCCTTTTTTCTTCATCATTCTGTTAGATGGCAGCAGAATTTTATCAAGAATGTCTTGGTACATTTTTCCATTTGTTCTTCCTTTATTATATGGAGTTTGCCAGCATTATATGCTGCAACACCATGCCTCACACCATGATGTTCCCACATCTTGTCCAAATGTTGTGCAGCAAACTTTAAATGAGCTTCAACTTGCTTCTTCTTCAACATACAGGCCATGGTAGTTGAGTGCATTACTTCTTTGAAACACTTGTACCTGCCAATTTCAGGTGTCCTCCACAAGTGGCCTTTGGCTCTTGCACAACTCTTTTAATAATTCTTTTCATTCCTCTGTCAGAAATCTTGTGAGGAGCACCTGGCTGGTTTATGGTGAAATGATGTTCTTTCCACTTCTGAATTATGGCCCCACAGTGCCGATTAGAACATTTGAAAAGTTTTGAAATCTGTAATCAATGCCATCAGCATGTTTCGCAACAATAAAGTTGAGAAGGTCTCGAGAGAGCACTTTGCTTTTACCCATCATGATGGGTTTCTTGTGTGACACCTTGTTAATGACACCCCTTTTTTATCAGTTAATGCTTTTTATCAGTTAATTAATTTGCACTCACAAGGGGCAGGATTGCTTTCCATGCCGTTTTGTACCTCCTCTTCATGTGTTGAATACTTTTTCCCTGTTTCATTTCACATTATTATACACAACATAATTTATGGAAATCAATGGTTTTATTTTGTATTTGTGGATTGCATGGCTTGTTACCAATATTTGGTAAAAATTGCATGTCAATAACAATTAGAAATATATTTACTGAGAAAAATGGTGATGTGTTTAATACTTATTTTACCCGCTGTAGCCATAAGCCGTAGGTGGGATATATTAGGCAGCAAGTGAACATTTTCAGACAAAATGGGATTTAAGTGACATTGACAAGGGCCAAATTATGAGCAACGTTCAGAGCTCCAAAACTGTAGCTCTTGTGGGATGTTCCAGGTCTTCAAGGCTCAGGGCCTATTGAAAATGACTCAAGGAAAGAAAACCAGTGAACCTGTGACAGGGTAATGGACAGCCAAGGCTCAACTGATGTTAGCACTGACCACCTTCTCTTTGGATAAGATTTTTTCCTGGATACCCTAAATAATTGGAAAGAGGAAATTACTTTACCAGAGCAGCAGACTTTGTGACAATGAATATTTGTGTCATTCTCGATTCTTGCCACGGTCTGTACAAACTCTACTGTTAATAGGAATGTATAGTTTCAGGCACAGTAATGCAGACCGTGACTGTGTGGGTTTAAAACCATTTTTATAAGGTAAAGTATTTAATTTTTGTGGCTAAATGTTTGGCTAAAATCACCAAATCGCCACCAATTGGTTTCAAGTCCCTTTTAGTCAATAACTGCCTGCTGTGTGGAACTCATAGACACATCATGACATGCGTTGTTGTGGTCAATACTGAGCATGGCATTTTTAAAGTATATTTTAGGTCATTGTCTATCTATAATGTGAAGCATTGTCCAATGGGCTTTAAGCATTGCATCCCATAAATATGGGGGTACATTTTGAAAGCAGTAAAAAAAAAACAGTGGCACTATTATTCCTAACTGGCATAAATGAGTAATGTGTATATGCTATCTGCAGATTTCATTTGGATCATGCCCACTCAAATCTTATCTGGAACCTGAAGACTCGTGAGGAACTTCGGGATGCTCTGGAGGGAGAAATGCGCTCCTTCAACATAGACAGAGAGCTTGGGAGTACCAGTGTAATTTCCTGGAATCATCAAGAGTTTGAGGTGAGTATAGGCTTTTGTATAAAGTAGAATTATCATTTTTGGATTTCCATGGTTGCACTGTAATTTGATCATTTTTGCCAATGGAAATTATGCTTAATTTTGCATTTAGTTGGGCTCTTAATTTTTGGACAGACAATATATTTCAATGTTTTAACTGTATAATCAAAAGGGTTCAGGGAGGCCTAAAAAGACATTGATCACAAAGAAACTTCTAATTAATGCTAGTTTCTGCTTTATGTCAGTAATTGTTTATTTGTATTTATCCCAAATTTGTTTTCTAAGAATGTTAGTCTATGTGTGTGTATATGCATTTCTAAGGCTTTTATTGACAATTACATGACATTTATGCAAAGAGTCAGTATTTGCAGTGTTGACCCTTCTTTTTCAGGACCTCTGCAATTTGACTGGGCTGCTCTCAATCAACTTCTTGGCCAAATCCTGACTGATAGCAACCCATTCTTTCATAATCACTTCTTGGAGTTTGTCAGAATTAGTGGGTTTTTGTTTGTCCACCTGCCTCTTTGAGGATTGACCACAAGTTCTCAATGGGATTAAGATCTGGGGAGTTTCCAGGCCATGGACCCAAATTTTCAACGTTTTGGTCCCCGAGCCACTTAGTTATCACTTTTGCCTTATGGCACAGTGCTCCATCGTGCTGGAAAATGCATTGTTCTTCACCAAACTGTTGTTGGATTGTTGGAAGAAGTTGCTGTTGGAGGGTGTTTTGGTGCCATTCTTTATTCATGGCTGTGTTTTTGGGCAAAATTGTGAGTGAGCCCACTCCCTTGGATGAGAATCAACCCCACACATGAATGGTCTCAGGATGCTTTACTGTTGGCATGACACAGGACTAATGGTAGCGTTCACCTTTTCTTCTCCGGACAAGCCTTTTTCCAGATGCCCCAAACAATCGGAAAAAGGCTTCATCCGAGAATATGACTTTGCCCCAGTCCTCAGCAGATCATTCGCCATACATTTTGCAGAAGATCAATCTGTCCCTGATGTTTTTTCTTGGAGAGAAGTGGCTTATTTGCTGCCCTTATTGACACCAGGCCATCTTCCAAAGGTTTTCGCCTCACTGTGCATGCAGATGCCTGCTGCCATTCCTGAGCAAGCTCTGCACTGGTGGCACTCCGATCCCGCAGCTGAATCCTCTTTAGGAGATGATCCTGGCACTTGCTGGACTTTCTTGGACGCTCTGAAGCCTTCTTAACAAGAATTGAACCTCTTTTGTTGAAGTTCTTGATGATCCTATAAATTGTTGATTTAGGAGCAATCTTAGTAGCCACAATATCCTTGCCTGTGAAGCCATTTTTATGCAACGCAATGATGGCTGCACACGTTTCTTTGCTGGTCACCATGGTTAACAATGAAAGAACAATGATTTCAAGCATCACCCTCCTATTAACATGTCAAGTCTGCCATTCTAACCCAATCAGCCTGATATAATGATCTCCAGCCTTGTGCTTGTCAACATTCTCACTTGAGTTAACAAGACGATTACTGAAATGATCTCAGCAGGTCCTTTAATGACAGCAATGAAATGCAGTGGAAAGGTTTTTTTTCGGGATTAAATTAATTTTCATGGCAAAGAAGGACTATTTAATTCATCTGACCACTCTTCATAACATTTTGTGGTATATGCAAATTGCTATTATAAAAACTTAAGCGGCAACTTTTCCAATTTCCAATATTTATGTAATTCTCAAAACTTTTGGCCACAACTATGTGTGTATACACACACACACGCGCACACGCACACACACACTCACACAGTAGAACCTTGTACACTCGTATATCAAAACACTCATAAACCAAATCGTATTTTCCCATAAGAAATAATAGAAACTTAAATTATTCACACCGCCCAAAAAAATAAATACATAAAAATAATTAATATAAAGTAAAAATAAAACAAATTAACCTGTATTTTACCTGTAAAAAAAAAAAAAGTATTTGCATTGCGTGCGTGTTTGTGTGTGTGTGGAATTAGCCCCTCCCCTCCTCGCCTTACACAGTAACCACAATTCCGCAGCGCAAGAGAGAGAAAAACCGTTGGCTCAGTTGTGATCACGTGACACTCTGTGTCAAAACAAGAAGCACATGCGTGTTACATGATACTCGCCACTCGTAAACCAAGACTTGTTTGTTTTCCAAGTCACACATTTGCAAACCACATTACTCGCAAACTGAGGTTCCACTGTAGCACTACTGGGAAACAAGTCAGGGTTCAGGGCAAGATGGATGGGGGCAACAACGGGGCAATCCTAGGAGAAAACATTCTGTAAGAGACTTGAGCCCGGCAGAGATTCACCAAAGTGTACTGTTAAAGCTATATGCTTACTAATGCTGTTGTTATAATCTGCTATTTGTGGCAGTTGTGCAAATGGGGTGAAAATATGTACTTCTTTCAATGCTCTCAAATAGTCATCTCTGTAGAAGAAAAGAGTCTCATGTTCATTGTCCCATTAACATGATTTATTTGAATTGCATTCTAGGTATTTAGCCATTTTTTAGAAAGTTAAGCAAGCAAAGCTTCTATTATTATTTTGCTGCTGCTGTTTTTATTTTCAAATTATGGAACAGCATTTCTGTTCAGAATTCTCAGTGTGCGCATTTCTGTTTTTCTGCGTGTAGGTGAAATATGAGTGCCTTTCTGATGAAATCAAAATTGGGGACTATTATCTGCGTCTGCTGCTGGAGGAGGATGAGAATGAGGAGTCTGGAGCCATCAAGAGATCGTACATATCATCTTGCAAAGCACTACACACACAATTTCTTTGTTGTGAAATTTCTTTGTTTCTCTCTTTTTACCTTTATTTTCTTTGCAGGTATGAGTTCTTTAACGAACTATATCATCGTTTCCTTTTAACACCAAAGGTGGCAATGAAGTGTTTGTGCCTGCAGGCTCTGACGATAGTATACGGCAAGTGCTGTGAGGAAATCGGCTCTTTCACCGACACCAAATACATAGTCGGCATGTTGGATAGGGTTAGTTCACTTTTTATCAGTTGGTCAGATAAATCTGTTTACAGTCCTTTTGTCTTAGTCTAAAATTTTTATGTATTTTGTCATAGTTTTTTTTTTATTATTTTTTTTTTTAAATAGTGCACAGTTAGCATTACTTTTATTTTGGTATATGGTTTTAAAGTACAGTGTACATTTCCTTTGTTAAAGAATACAGTCTTAGAACGTTTTCACATTTGGAACGATTGATTTACACTCTCGCGTGCCTTGCTACTTTATCAACTATGGATTTGCAGGTCAGAGAATGAGCTTGGCACGCACATTCAGAGATTTCGGAGGAGGCTGGCGGCATCCTCTGTAAAAAGTGATCAACGTTTATGTATAATTGCTTCCACATTTGATTCGATTCCTGCCTGAGTATGGCAGGGCGGGTCGCTAATGTGTAAGCACATTAGTATACAGTTTTAGTATAGGCTTTACATGCTACAAGTAGGCAGTTTACATTTCTTTCACTTTCTTTCACTATGAATGTTTTGTATACACTTTAGGTGTAAAATTTACATTTACTTCATTTTATGTGAAGTGTTTAGCTTGTTATACTCTGAAATGCAACAAGGGCCGAAGAAGGCAAGTCTTATAATTCTATACCTCACAAGTTTTTGTGAAATCAGAAACCACTTATTTCATTTGTAAAACTTCTACTCATATTAAATATGTACTGAATTTAGATTTTGTTGTAAAAATCTCTCCTCTCAGTTTTCCCTAATGATATCTAAGATAATTTTCAAACCTCTCAAACCTGTAGTTCTTTTGCACTAGTTTGAATCGGTGGAGCAGTTTGTAAACTTGGTCCATTTTCTCCAATGCCTGATGGCCTTGGACAAGACGTTTTGAAAATCCAATACTGCTTTACACATGGCAAAGGAAAGTTGTAGCCTAGACTGAGCAGATTAAAGGACTGAATATTCATTACCTGAGTGCAATTGCTGTGTTTAGACGTCCCTTAAAGAACTGCACCAAGAGAGAAAATTAAGTATGATTCTGTGGGTCAAAGGTGTGAACATCTCAAAATGCCATGAAATTTGCACCCATAAACTTATTTAAATGGGGAAATCCCATTTTAAGAGTTTGAGTGAACTGTTTGACTAGCTTTTTCTTTTTTTTTTTTTTGAGTCGGCAGATTTTCTTGAATGTCTCCGTGCACACACCCTCACCAATTGTAAGTGAACCTGCCTGGGCTTTGCCTTGTTCCTGATGGGTACAGAAGATTCAGCTACAGGATATATTAGAGAAGAAAGAAGGGAGGAAAAGAATCTTATGTTGACAGTCATATTTGCATTGTTTTTTTTCATTGCTTTTTCATAAACAGAACACTAACAAAACCTCAGGAAAGGCCATTACTGTGGCTCACTGCTTTCACCCTGTTAAAGTTCATACTGTTGCAGACTCCAACAATTATGCCACTCTTCGCATTTTGGTTACAACAGGTTGTGAAAGTACGAAGAAATGCAAACAAATAGACTCACAGATGCATGAAAATCATTACAACTTACCTACTGGTTTAACTCTGTTGCTTTCCTTGTCCATCTGACATTTGACTACACCCCTACTGCCACGCATTCCTAATGTAGCATTATAGTGTGCACTTTTTATTTACTTTATTTTAGTGTAAAGTACAGTCTTTAATGTAAGATGTATGTGTCATTTGTGTTAAGGTATATCGTTTTCATTCATTTGATTTATAAGGTATGGTTTACATAATCTTTTAACTGGTTACAGTCCCTTTGTTTTACCATTGCTTTTACTTTTATTGTGCTTTTTCCTTCCTTTTTTGTTTGTGTAAAGACAAAGATGGGTACATTTGAAAAATGAAAAAAAGAATTTGTGCATGTAGATGCCCTTTTGCATTTCTTTACATCATTTAATTTATACTTGAGATTTGTAATGCTCCAGACTGTTCATGTTTGATGTGTATGTCCACATGTTTTTCTTTTCTTTTTTGCAGTGTACCGATAAACTGGAGAGAGACAGGCTTATTCTCTTCCTCAACAAGCTCATTCTGAACAAGGTTAGCACTAAGTTAAAATATATAATCAATTTCAATATGGATTTTAGTTGACTATATTTCTCATTCGTTCACACTGTGAGAGCGTTAGGCTTACTGCGGTGAAGTGAGTCATAGCATGTTGGTAAATACCATCACAACCAAAAATTGGCAACAATTCACTCTGAATTTGAGTCAGGTAAGTGGCCTTTTACTGAAGAGAATGTGAATAATTAGTTATGGTGTGTTGCTGTCAGTTGGGTTTTTTATTTTTTCAGTTCTCCTCAATGAGCGTAAGTGAAAATCACTCTCACACAGGCCTTATTCAATTAAATTCAGTTAAATTTGCTTCTTTATAAATAAAAAAATGAACATACTATAAAAATACTCCCTGATGAGTAATCTGAGGTTGACAGTGTCAGGGAAAAACTCTCTGACATGTCAATTAGAAGAAATGTTGCGAGGTACCAGACTCTACAAGGAACAATTTGTTTGTTAGGAGACTTGAAGTTCAGTATAACAGGAAAGGTGTTTAAGTAAATATGAAGTGCATTGGTGGAGGCTGGATTGCTGGTTTTGTACTCTCTCATTCTCTGTTGTATTGGCCGTTGCACTTTGTTGCTGGCTTTTTCATGCTGTTAAACTCTCCACTTCAGCTCATAGCAACACGCACACTATCCATATTGTATCCTTAACACACTTAACTCACTTTCACGCTTTCATGTGTGCCCGCATCCACCATTGGTCACGCCCTTTATCAACTTTTCAGTTGGACTTCCAAAATTTCCATTTGCCATCTTTAAGAATTATTCAGGTTTATTATCTTGATTGTTGGTTACCACATGCACAAAGCAACCTCAAGCTAATTTTTTTTTTATTTACTTTTTTTTTTATTGAAGGAACTGGACAGTACAATTGAAAAACAAGGTCATATACACTGACTTGCCTTCTTTTTTCTAGATATAAAAAAAATTTAAATAATTAAGAATAAGAAAGAACCCCCCCACACCCCCTATTCAACATAATACATATATACATACACATACATATATACATATATCCATATACATACACAAACGTATACATATAACATTGCGCTGTAACAAAAGTAATATATCACAGTATATCACAACGCTTTAGACATAAGCCCTTGCTTGTCAAAAAGACAAAAGAAACAATAATTAATCAGCCAACCTGTTTAACAGAGCTACAACATCACAGAAAAAAAACAACAATAATAATGAGGAAAAGGGAAAAAGAAACACGGTCTGTATGCATAAATACAAAACAAGTGATCACATGCCAAATTATTCGTAAGGTAATTTTCGCAGATTCCTGAAGTATGTCAAAATGGGCTTCCATTTTAAGTAAAACTTATTTCCTGAGCCCTTCAAAGTAAATTTTACTTCATCAAGTTTTAAAAACATCACGTCTTCTAGCCAGCCTGTTGCTGACGGAGGTGTAGAGGATTTCCAGCACAATAAAATTCTCCTACGAGCAAGGAGAGAAGTAAAAGCAATGATGTCTTTCTGACTAGTAGTCAAAATGACATTTGTTATATCCAAAAATTGCTACTAAAGGGCTGGGCCTCAACTTCACCCCCAGAGCATCACTGAGAGTCCTAAAGACCAAAGCCCAGTACTTATTGAGACCAGGGCAAGACCAAAACATGTGTGCCAGGTTGGCTGGAGAATGATAACATCGATCACAAGAAGCGTCCAACCCAGGATATATTCCAGCAAGTCTGGCCTTACTTAGATGGACCCTATGCAAAACTTTAAATTGTATAAGCCCTAATCTAGCCGAGGGTGATGATGAGTGGATCCTTTTAATTGCCACCTTCCAAAATGATTCAGATAACTCAATGCCAAGTTCAGCTTCCTCTAGATTTTTTTTTGGTTGTAATTTTCAAAAAACATTAAATTAGAATACAATATGGAAATCAGTTTATCTAGGACTGAGGGAGGAGGAAGATCAGGAAAGGAAGGAAAATTATCTTGAACAAAGTGATGAATTTGAAGATATCTAAAGTGGTGCATGTTTGGGAAGTCATAAGTTCTGCAAAGTTCTTCAAAATTACTAAATAAACCATTGGTATACAAGTCTTTAAAACATGTTAGACCACTGATTGCCCACTGTCCAAA
Organism: Clarias magur; assembly: GCA_013621035.1. Taxonomy (NCBI): domain Eukaryota; kingdom Metazoa; phylum Chordata; class Actinopteri; order Siluriformes; family Clariidae; genus Clarias; species Clarias magur. Next base: position 302,064 of record QNUK01000466.1, on the reverse strand, counting down.
TGATGAGTCAAATGTAGAGGGGAGAAATGAATTATTCTTAGATATAGGGCCCAGAATTGATGCTGATGTCAACTTATAGTGATAGCGAAACTGGTTAAAGATCCTAAGAGATGAAAGCACTATGGGATTGGACGTAAGACGAGAGGCTTTGAAGGGTAAAGAAGAGTATACTAGAGCTGGGAGAGATAATTAAAGTAGGTTAGGAGCCGAACCAGTTTCCACCTATTCACTCCATGCTTAAACCGGAAGTTCCTCAAGCTAAATTTAAAAGGTTATAGCTAAATAAGTGCGATTAAGTAACTGTGCTCATTGTAATCCGATTAATCGATTAAGTGTTGCAAAAATCAATAGTGCAAGAGATTTTGGAAATTGTTTTAGTTGCAGCACAACCCCCACTTTTAATTCTGTGTAAAAACATAATAAAAATCATCTGATCATAGTGGGTCTTGGGCAAATACAACCTCAGACGAATAACAACATATACCTTTTTTAATGGCAGCACGGTGGTATAGTGGTTAGCACTCTGGCCTCGCACCTTCAGGGACAAGGGTTCGATTCCAGCCTCGGTTCTCTGTGCATGCAGTTTTGTGTTCTCCCCATGCTGGTAAGAACTGGACCATTAAGCAGTAGAAGAAAAACGGCAGATCTGATGAGGTGCATGTGCATCACTTACTTGGGGAATAAATTGCACCAGAATGCACTATGGCAAAAAGGCAATGTGGACATATTGTGATGCTCTTGGTAGTGTTCTCCTGGGCACCTCGAGTCTTCCTGTTTTTGTGAACGTGACTTTGACATGTACCAAGTACCTAAACTGTCTTAACAGCAATCGTATTCTGTAATGGCGATGGGCTCTCTCAGGAGGATAATGCATGCTGCCACTTTTTCAAAAAACAATGTTTAGGAATTATTTGAGAAGTGTGTTCTCTATATGGCCCAATATAGAGAACAAGAATAATCCATTACTTATTAACTTCTTTCATTTATTTTATTTCATACAGAAAAACGTCAAGGACATAATGGACTCAAATGGTGTGCGCATTCTTGTAGATTTGCTAACCTTAGCCCACCTCCATACCAGCAGAGCTATAGTTCCACTACAGGTTTGTAAATTTGTGACTTTGTCGCTGTGTTTGATGGCTTTATGAACGTGTGCATCTTTGTACAGGGTGGGCCATTTATATGGATACACCTTAATAAAATGGGAATGGTTGGTGATATTAACGTGCTGTTTGTGGCACAGTAGTATATGTGAGGGGGCAAACTTTTCAAGATGGGTGGTGACCATGGTGGCCATTTTGAAGTCAGCCATCTTGGATCCAACTTTTGTTTTTTGAATAGGAAGAGGGTCATGTGACACATCAAACTTATTGGGAATTTCACAAGAAAAACAATGGTGTGCTTGGTTTTAACGTAACTTTATTCTTTCATGAGTTATTTACAAGTTTCTGACCACTTATAAAATGTGTTCAATGTGCTACCCATTGTGATGGATTGTCAATGCAACCCTCTTCTCCCACTCTTCACACACTGATAGCAACACCGCAGGAGAAATGCCAGCACAGGCTTCTAGTATGCGTAGTTTCAGGTGCTGCACATATCGTATCTTCACACCATAGACAACTGCCTTCAGATGCCCCATATAAATATTATTAGTGTATCCATATAAATGGCCCACCCCGTAGATTAAAATATAAAATGCTTTTTTACTGTAGGTTGTCTGAGCATAAAACTACTATATTTCTTTTTTGTGTGTGCACATGTATACATTAGAGTAATGTATTAGAAGCAGCTCCAAACATGAAGAGGGAAAATGAGAAGGAGTGGTACTTTGGGAATGCTGATAAGGAAAGAAGAGGCCCTTTTAGCTTTGAGGAGGTAAGTTCCATTAGGAAACAGTGATATTTTGTATAGTAAGTGTGCATGCTTTTTATTTGTACATTTGTAACAGTAATAAACAACAGTATGGTTTATTTATCTGTATACAACCTGTCTTGAACCCTTTCTGTGTAGCAAATGATTGCATGGTGCAGCTGTCTTGCAAAAGTTGTCTATGTTTGGCAATTTATAATCTTGTAATATATTTTGAAGGCTGTGTCATGATTTTAGATGTTACATATATGTTACATACTTTTCATCAAGTTAACCTAGGGGTCCCCAAAATGTGCTAAACTTTTGCAACTGAAATACCATTCAGATTGTGCATTCTGGCATGCCTTTAAAATCCCTGTTTTTTTTCTCCTTATTCCAAACAAGCTTTTTGGTGTCAAAAGCTAAATGCAAAATTAGTTACTGCCCCTCCTCATGCTCTTTGCCTAAAAAGGGCATGGCTGCTTTTGAAAAACATGTGCATCATATAGATGGTGTTTAAGTAACAACGGAGTAACAACCAAGCACATGTATATGGATCCTCAATGTAACATCCTCATGTACAGTCGTGGCCAAAAGTTTTGAGAATTACATAAATATTGGAAATTGGAAAAGTTGCTGCTTAAGTTTTTATAATAGCAATTTGCATATACTCCAGAATGTTATGAAGAGTGATCAGATGAATTTGCATAGTCCTTCTTTGCCATGAAAATTATAAATTAAAATCCTGAAAAAAACTTTCCACTGCATTTCATCGCTGCCATTAAAGGACCTGCTGAGATCATTTCAGTAATCATCTTGTTAACTCAGGTGAGAATGGTGACGAGCACAAGGCTGGATATTATTATGTCAGGCTGATTGGGTTAGAATGGCAGACTTGATATGTTAAAAGGAGGGTGATGCTTGAAATCATTGTTCTTTCATTGTTAACCATGGTGACCTGCAAAGAAACACGTGCAGCCATCATTGCGTTGCATAAAAATTAAACGATGAGACTCGTGCTGTCAGACGCGTGTGTCGTAAAATGGAACGAAAATGGAAAAAAGGACAAGTTACGAGTGTCTTTTATTTCATTGAGAGACAGTTGGCGTCTTTATCAGAAAACTGTAAAAGCTGCAAAAACCAAACATTTCTCTGAGTTAATTTTAGCTAATTGTCATAAGCCTCGCGTTTTATTTCAGTCATTTAATGTTATTCTTAATGGCCCCCAAATTGTCAGTTTTGAAAGCTCTTATGCAGTGTGTGAAAACTTTCTCCAGTTTTTTATTGATAAGGTTTCTTCTACAAGGGCTCTTATTACATCTTCTGCATGTGACCCATCTATCTCTACTTCTGTCTCTAGCTCTGCTGTTTTTAACCAGTTTGAGCCTATCTCTCTTTCCTTTCTGTTAAAGATTATAAATGTTATGAAGCCTGCAGGATCTCCTGCTGATCCCATTCCTCTGCATCTTTTCAAAGAATTGGCTCCCATTCTAGGTCCTATAGTTTTAAATATTATAAATAGCAGCTTGGGATCTGGGGTGGTATGCAGAAATTTTAAACATGCAGTTGTGCAGCCTTTGTTAAAGAAACCCAATCTTGATCCGTCTGTATTTTCTAATTACAGACCAATCTCCAAGCTACCATTTCTGTCTAAGATTTTGGAGAAAGTAGTTTATACACAACTAATAAGTTTTCTTAGTGAGCATGGAATTCTTGAGGTTTTTCAGTCTGGTTTCAAGGCTCTTCACAGTACTGAAACAGCTCTGTTAAGGGTCTTAAATGACATTTATCGTATTACGGATTCTGGTGATTCTGTGATTCTTCTGCTGCTTGACTTAACAGCTGCCTTTGACACAGTAGACCATGACATCCTTCTGTCACGCCTAGAACACTGGGTGGGAATTACGGGGGCAGCTCTAGGCTGGTTTAGGTCCTATCCTACTGATAGAACATTTTTGGTTAGCCTTGGAGATCTGGAATCCTCATCAGCTCCTCTGACATATGGAGTCCCACAGGGTTCTATCGTTGGACCCCTTCTTTTCTCGTTATATTTGTTGCCGCTTTGTTATATCCTGAGAAAACATGGCATCTCCTTTCATTGCTATGCAGATGACAGTCAAATCTATCTCCCATTAAAGCAGAAGGAAGGCTACTCTGTCAAGGCTCTGTCAACATGTCTAGATGACATAAAGGCATGGTTAGCCCAAAATATTTTTAATTTTAATGATAAAAAGACAGAGGTTTTGGTATTTGGTCCTGGTGCCAGAGGCACAGTTCCAACACTAGATTTAGGAGCTTTGGAGCAGTATGTTAAACTCACAACATCAAATTTAGGTGTTATTTTTGACCATGGCCTTAAATTTGATAAACAGATCAGTGCTGTGGTTCGGTCCAGTTTCTTTCAGTTAAGGCAATTGGCAAAACCTAAACCTGTTTTGTCCTTTAGGCTTTTCGAAATAGACATTCACGCCTTCATCACCACTCGTATTGATTACTGCAATGCCCTGTATTTTGGGGTTTCTTAAGCAGCATTACATGGGCTATAGCTGATCCAAAATTCCGCTGCTCGACTATTAACGTCTACACGTAAAAGAGAACATATCTCTCCAGTTCTGGCTTCTCTTCATTGGGTCCCGGTACAGTACTGAATTAATTCTTAATTCTTTTTTTGTCACGTTTAAATGTTTACATGGCCTTGCCCCGCCCTACCTCTCGGATCTGCTTAAGCCATATGCTCCATCACGGACTCTCAGATCATCAGATAAACTTCTGCTGATGGTACCCAAGACCAAGTGCAAGCTCAGGGGTGATCGGGCGTTCTATGTGGCGGCACCCAAACTGTGGAATGACCTACCCTTGACCATTCGTGAGGCCACATCACTGAGGGTGTTTAAGTCCCATCTCAAAACTCACATGTTTTCTTTGGCATTTAAACCAACATGATATTGTGTGATGTGATTTTAATTGTGTTCCTTTTTAATAATTTATTATTATTATTATTATTTTATTCTTTATTTTATTATTATTATTTAAAATTTCTTAACTTAGTTCCTTATTTTATTTTATAATATTACTATATTATTTTATTATTTATGTGAAGCACTTTGGGGCATTCTTGTTTTTTAAAGTGCTATACAAATAAAGATGAGTTGAGAGAGTTGAGATAAAAATGGCTTCACAGGCAAGGATATTGTGGCTACTAAGATTGTACCTAAATCAACAATTTATAGGATCATTAAGAACTTCAAGGAAAGAGGTTCAATTCTTGTTAAGAAGGCTTCAGTGCGTCCAAGAAAGTCCAGCATGCGCCAGGATCATCTCCTAAAGAGGATTCATCTGCGGGATCGGATCCACCAGTGCAGAGCTTGCTCAGGAATGGCAGCAGGCAGGTGTGAGCGCATCTGCACGCACAGTGAGGCGAAGACTTTTGAAAGATGGCCTGGTGTCAAGAAGGGCCGCAAAGAAGCCGCTTCTCTCCCAAAAAAAAAAAAAAACATCAGGGACAGATTGATCTTCTGCAAAAAGTATGGTGAATGGACTGCTCAGGACTGGGGCGGATGAAACCTCTTTCCGATTGTTTGGGGCATCTGGAAAAAGGCTTGTCCGGAGAAGAAAAGGTGAGCGCTACCATCAGTCCTGTGTCATGCCAACAGTAAAGCATCCTGAGACCATTCATGTGTGGGTTGCTTCTCATCCAAGGGAGTGGGATCACTCACAATTTTGCCCAAATCACAGCCATGAGTAAAGAATGGTACCAAAACACCCTCCAACAGCAACTTCTTCCAACAATCCAACAACAGTTTAGTGAAGAACAATGCATTTTCCAGCACGATGGAGCACTGTGCCATAAGGCAAAAGTGATAACTAAGTGGCTCGGGGACCAAAACGTTGAAAATTTGGGTCCATGGCCTGGAAACTCCCAAAATCTTAATCCCATTGAGAACTTGTGGTCAATCCTCAAGAGGCGACAAACAAAAACCCACTAATTCTGACAAACTCCAAGAAGTGATTATGAAAGAATGGGTTGCTATCAGTCAGGATTTGGCCCAGAAGTTGATTGAGAGCAGCCCAGTCGAATTGCAGAGGTCCTGAAAAAGAAGGGCCAACACTGCAAATACTGACTCTTTGCATAAATGTCATGTAATTGTCGATAAAAGCCTTTGGAACGTATGAAGTGCTTCTAATTATATTTCAGTACATCACAGAAACAACTGAAACAAAGATCTAAAAGCACTGTAGCAGCAAACTTTGTGAAAAATTAATATTTGTGTCATTCTCAAAACTTTTGGCCACGACTGTAGACTTGTAGTATCAGTAGTGTTACTTTTGTCAGCGATTTTCAATTTTAGTCTTAGTCCCGGGATAAATGTCCGTGTTAGTTTTTATCAGATTTTTTCAATCTTATCCAATTTTTTTTGTCAAGTTTTAGTCGACTAAACGTCTATGCATATTAGTCTAGTTTTAGTTAAAGGAACCTTTAAGTGTTATAGTTTTAATCAATGAAAATGTAATATTTTAGCAGTAAGATTATTATTAACCCTACAGTCAATATAGTCTTGCCAAAATCTTTTTTTTTCACAAAAATAATTATCTTAACATTTAAAATGCATCTTTTTATTTGATGTTTTCAGTTTATATTATTTTTTAACCATCAACAACTGCTGCATGCCCAATACCCTCTTTTTAACTGCAAAACAATAGGAGCAGTAAACTTTTAAGAAAATATGAATTTACACTTGGATTGTTGTAAGGACAACTCCTATGGGTCACAATCATTTGCTGGCGTCTTAGCTTAGTGGCTAAGAATACATCACATATAACAAAACAATTGAGATTTTTATGGTCTGCCTTGATGCGTCTCTTCAGGTTTGTGGTATTTGTGCCAGCAATTGTGTGCCCACACTGTTTTCCTTCTGATATTACTACACATCAGCTTTTTTCTAAGGTTCAGTATAAAGAAAATGGGCCCTAATATCGGCTCTTCTCTTTTGCCTGAGTAATACTGCTGTCATAACGAAGAGTTAAAGATCACTGAGCTTGTAAAATTGCATCACTGCGTGCACAAACTACTCTTGATATGCCGCACGCTGGGACCTGGGAAATACTGCTGCTCATGCCATAATGAATGAACAGGCTTTCGCAGTGGATTGTGAAAACAATTAAATGTTGATGAAAACTATAGACAGATGTTTTATTAGTTTGTATTTTTTAAACCACATTCAATCTTGGTTTTTGGTCAACAATATTGCATTACCGCTCTGCTCACCCCCGCCAAAAAAAGAAATCAGTTAAAGTGACATTTTCAGTTGCCGCATTTTTAAAATGTAATTGGAGCTTAAGTTAACTGTTATATAGCCTTTCTCTGTTTGTATCCGTTTATGGTTATTATTTAAATTTTTTTTAACTTTATACACTTTAAATATATAAATAACTGGAAAAATAGACTTTCAGAAAAGAACATTAGAATAACTCAAAAAAATGTATTCTTACATTTGTGTAAATGTTTCGTAGGATTTTTTTCTGGAATTTTGTTGTAAATAATATTTACAAATAATATTTATTCAGTATAATAAGGGTCTTTTAATTAGCTATTCATTCTATGTGGTTGTTGTTATTGTATTAGAGTTACAGCGTGTACTTTACAATATTAGACAACATTCCATTGCCAATAATGCGCCATTTCCCCCACTTCCCCAGGTGTGAACCTGAGACGAGAATCATTTTTAAAACGCTCTGGGGTCTGAGGCCTTTCTGAAGTCCTGCAGTGCTTCAGGCCTCTAATAAAAAATTTGTGTAAATTTCAAATCTTCTGGATTCTAGATTCTAAAATTGACAGTGTTACCGTTTTTAATTCCTGAAATGGAAGAAATTGATATTTTCCTTGTCATAACATACATTGTAATGTTTTTTAATCACTCGATAAACAATAATTTTCTTTGGTATTTTTTGAATATTTAAATTTTATATTTTATAAAAATGGACCACTAATAGGGCTAATTTTAAATATTAAATTAAAATATTCTATAAAAAATACCAAAGAAAATTATTCTATTTGTAAAATAACATAAAAAAGCATGGGTTGTGTATAGAGTGATTAAAAACAATACAATGCATGTTATGATGAGGAAAATCTCAGTCACTTCCATTCCAGGGATTTAAAAACGGTAACAATGGCAATTTTAGAATCCATAGAAGCTAGTACAGTGGAACCTCGGATTATGAGTAACACGGTTAGCATGTGTTTTGCAAGACGAGCAAAGATTTGTAATAAATTTTGACTTTGAAAATGAGCAAGTCTTGGTTTACCAGTACCGAGTATCATGTAGCACGTATGCGCTTCTTGTTCTGTTCTGAGCTGAACAGTTTTCTCTTTCTTGCGCTGCGGAATTGTGGATAATCATCTCCCCTGCTTAGTGTCAGTTTCTAACTGGTATAATCAATATGTGACCGCATGTGTGTGCGTAAAACATTTTATTTTGTGTTTGTATGCGTGTGTGTACAGCACACGTGTATTATAACACGCCCGTGCGCACGTGTATTATAACACTTGTCTGTGCATGCGTGTAAAGCAAGTCTCATTAGAGAGGTTAAAGATCCATTTTCTCTCTCTGTATCAGCCTACTCTTTGTGTCTGTATGAGCGTGCACCGATATAAAACAGTGTTTCCGTTGTGTGCGTGCGTGTGTGTAAAAAGAGTGGAGGAAGGGTAACTGTAAGACAGGGAGAGGGGAGGGGCTCCTTACTTTAGCTTCACACACACACAAATACACATACACAGTGCCTGCGCGCACAAACAGAAACACTTATCTATCGGGATTTATTTTTACTTTTTTCTTTAAAGGTAAAGTACAGGTTAATTTGTTGTATTTTTAATTATTTTTATATATTTATTTTTTTGGGCTGTGGAACGAATAATTTGAGTTTCCATTATTTCTTATGGGACAGTTTGATTTGTTTTGAGTGTTTTGAAATACAAGGCAACTTCTGGAGCGAATTATGTTCGTAATCCAAGGTTCCACTGTATACATTTGTACTTTGTTGCATTTTTGCGGTACTATTATTGTCGTTTATTTTGCTCTCACTTTGCAAAAGGCAGCGCCTATTTAGATAGTATAGTGGTGTATAAATACTAACACTGATCCCGCACTTCGTCTGCCTCGCAAAAGTCGCCACCCCCTGTGACTGAAACGAAGCTGTGCGGCGCCGGTGCAAGCAGCGCCGCCTCAATCACGCACATTCCGGCAATCCCGCAAAGCCGACCAATTGCTAAATCTACAACAGTACCCCAAAAAAAAATTTATATATTTATTTCTTCATTCAAGCCCTTGTTGTCACTACCCCCCAAACAGTGCAGCAATGAGCATTTACTTACATCCAAACAGAGTCGTATACATAAATCAATGATCCATAGCCCATGATACATACATTTAAACAATTTATTCATACAGATGTACCTGTTTTACATGGAAATTTACAGGGTTGTCACTGAACGATTTACTCTGACAAAGAGCAGTTAAGACAGTGGCAGCTGGCACACCTAAAAATAGATGCAAAATTATTTTTTAAATACAAAATTATAAAAATGCTTTTCTAAATTTGGGCTATTGTTATTTACTTACAATATTTGTTAATAAAAAAACAGTGCCCTCCATAATTATTGGCTAAAATGTGTTCTTTAGCTTTTAAAAAAATAATTTTTGTTCTAAATAACATAGGCCCACAATGGAAAAAAGAGGAAATTCCAACCTTTAATTCAAGTGCATTTATTCAGTGGGAAAAAAATCCCACATTAAGAAATAATTCTTTTACATCAAATCATGGGTGCCACAATTATTAGCACCCCTGATGTACCCCTGGTTGTACTTTGTACAACCCCCTTTTGCCAACAAAACAGCACCTACTCTTCTCCTATAATGTTTCACAAGATTAGAGAACACAGAAAGAGGGATCTTCGACCATTCCTCTTTGCACAATGTCTCTAACTCATCCAGTGACCTGACTCCTCTCCTCTGCACTCTCCTCTTCAGCTCACTCCACAGGTTTTCAATGGGGTTGAGGTCTGAGGACTGAGATGGCCATGGGAGGAGCTTGATTCTGTGTGTGGTGAACCATTTCTGTGTAGATTTGGCCACATGTTTTGGGTCATTATCTTGCTGAAAGACCCAGTGATGGCCCATCTTCAGCTTTCGGGCAGAGGCCACCAGATTTTGCTTTAAAATGCCCTGGTATTTCAAAGCATTCATGATGCCATGCACCCTAACAAGGTTCCCAGGGCCTCTGGAAGAGCAACAGCCCCACAGCATCACCGATCCTCCCCCATACTTCACCGTGGGCATGAGGTGCTTTTCTGCATACTCATACCAAGATAGAGCTTTTTGGCAACAAACACTCTAAGTGGGTATGGTGTATACCCACTTAGTGTTTGTTGCCAAAAAGCTCTTATCTTGGTCTCATCTGACCAAAGAACACGGTCCCAGTTGAAGCCCCAGTACCGCTTAGCAAACTCCAAACTTTTGCCTTTATGATTGTGACTGAGAAAAGATTTTTTTCCTTGCATGCCTCCCAAAGAGCTTGTTGGCATGTAGATAGTTTCTGATGGTTGTTTTGGAGACTTTGTGACCCCAAGATGCTATCATTTGTTGCAGTTCTTTAACAGTGAGCTTTGGAGATTTTTTTAAATTTCTCTTACCATCCTTCTCGGTGTGCGTGGAGGCAAAATAAACTTGCGTCCTCGTCCAGGCTTGTTTACTACTGTTCCAGTTTTTTAAAACTTCTTAATTATTCCTCTCACAGTAGATATGGGCAGGTGCAGGCGGGTGGCTATTTTCTTGTACCCATTGCCTGACTTGTGAAGGTCGACACACATCTGCCATGTGTGTTCCTTTGTCTTTCCCATGTTGAAGAGTGGATAAGAGAAATGGCCTCTGTCACGTCATATTTATGCCCCAGGGAAGCAGGAAGTGATAAATTACTAATTAACTGTTCCTAGATACTCTGATCAACTTTGTAAACTACTGTAGAAATGACAGAAATACTTCAATTACATTTATTTTCTAGGAATTGTTAGGGGTGCCAATAATTGTGGAACAGGTTATTATGAAAAATAATTATTTGTTAGTCAGAGATTTTTATTTTCCCTTAAAATTAACTTTATATTCACGTTATATTTTTCTACAATTTTCAGTGTGACAATATGCTTCTGCAATAAAAACTGAATTTATTTTAAGACTTAACACATCTTAACCAGGGGTGCCAATAATTATGGAGAGCACTGTAAATGAGGTTTGGGCTCGGGATGTTGACTCGTGATTTTCTTCTTTAATTTCCTACATAGTCTAATCAGCACTCAACCGCACGCATATAGTTTTCCAGAGCAGAAGTAGACTAATGATTATGAAAGCTTCGGGGAAAACAGCAAGAAGACTGACTGTGACCATTTGAATAATTAATTGATAAATTAGTGATTTATTTGTTTTTGGCTGTAGTGAACATAATCATGTCATCTCGTCATCTCTGCAGGAGTGGATGTACCTATATTCACGTTTCATACGAATTACATAATCAGAAATTTGTTTTTCGAATTGTTTATGTAAAAGCAGTCATTTCCCTTTCTATAAGTACAGTGGAACCTCAGATTGCGAGTAACGCGGTTTGCGAGCGTTTCGCAAGAGGAGCAAGGATTTTTAATAAATTTTGACTTGGAAATCCAGCGAAAGTACTGAGTACTGACCACAGTACTCCAATGACGACAGTGAGCCAATGATTTTTCTCTCTTTTGCGCTGCGTCTCTTACTGGTATAATCTCCCTCTCTTTCAGCGTTTCTCCTGTGTGCGCACGTGCGTAATTTGACACCGACACGCGCGCGCGCGCACACACACGCACGCACGCACGCGCGCGCGCAACACTCTCTCTCGCCTTTACACCGCCCTCCCCGGCTTCACACACGCACACAAACTCTGCTCTGTCGCGATTTTTTTCAAAGGTAAGGTGCTGGTTCATTTTTTTTTTTTTTTTTACTTTACAGCAGTGATTCCATTAGTATGTCAGAGAGATTTCTTTTTCTTTTCCCTTAAAACAGTGTTTCCACACACACACACACACACACACACACACACACACACACACACAGGTTCCACTGTATATACTTTGAGGCAAGTATACAGTATAGAGTTTTGGTTCATTTTTGACGCGCTCCGGTTCACCAAAACCAACACAGAATAACGCATCTGGTTTGCTTTCATTATTTTACAAAATCCTAACATTTTGTCATCATGAGTCCACTTAAAAAAAAAGAGAGACTTATAAAGGTTATGTTGCTAATATAGTTTTATTATATAGTTTTTGCACATTAATCTGACAATAAATGTAGCACCCTCCTTTTCTAGATCAGAGTCTGTTTTCTGGCTACACTAGTGTTACACATGATAAAATCTAAAGGCTCACTGTGTTAACGTTTACTTTGCCTAAAATCGATGCAAATAAAAAACGCCTACATGCAATTTAAATTCTAAAAATTTTAGTACTTTAGTTAATTTGAATTTATCTGCTACTACATGCAGCTCTCTACGAGCTGCAGCTCATTAATCCTTGAAAGAATGAGCCGAGTCTATAGTCTGTAGCGGTAAAGCAATGAAATGCACTCCCCTAATGCTGTCGCCGCGAGAGACACTGCGGTAAAACTGTTATTTTGGTTGAGTACCATCTGCATGTAGGCCTGCTTGTAACCTACAGGCCTTCAATATTATTTACAATATAAATGCTCTAACAGTGATAGATTTTGACATCTTTTATTACAAGAGTGAAATATATTAAACACGAACAAATCAAGATATCCAATTTCAAGTATTAATAACAATAATAAAAAATATAATATGGACTATAAAACTGTATAAATTATAAAAAATAAATTACAGTTAAATAAACTGTTGCCTGATTCTGTGTCGGCCATGTCACTCTGTGCCGTCACACAGAAGTGATGGGTGGCATCATAGTGTGGGTCTGCTTCCAGTCTTTTCTGTAGCCCCTGGCACAGAGCTGGCAGTTGTGATCTTCTGTCCGGAGGTGGTTTAACAACCCATCCTGGCCTCCCATCTTCTTGATCAGACATTAAATCAGGAGTCGACGAGTTCCAGAGATGCCTTTCTACATCTGTCTGGAGGACCTTATACCTAGAGTCCAGCAACTGCAAGCATAACAGAAACTTATCCATTTTTAGCATTTTTTAAATAGCAATAGCATTTTTAAATAGCAATTGAAATTCAATTATTCATTAAATGTATAATCCAATGTACTAAAAAAAGTTTCAAATACCTTCTAAAACCTCTAGGTCAACATCAGCAAAACTCACACATAACTCCTTTAGAACGTATGGAGTTACCATTTGATTGTGGGCGGAATTTCCTCTGTTAAGAGGAGAAACCAAGACATGATTATGTTAAATTCATAATAATGACCTAATACACAATATTAAAAAGTTCTGTCTAAATATTTATGTAAAACTCACATTCACACTCAAATTTGTGAATCATATCTATGCATAATATTTTGTTGAATTGAAAGTGGAAAAGCTTTTACACCAAAATGACTTTAAAATGGTTTTACATGAAGGTTAGAAAGAAAATAAACATGAGCATATATTGATATATTGATTGTGACCTTTTTAAGACTGATCAGGCCAAACAAACAATGAGAGGAACAATACACGTTAAAAGAGTAGTAGCCTTAACTTTATAAAAACACGATTAAAGCAAATTTTTTTGTGATCTACAATACAGCCAGCTTTCCCCCCACTTTAGAATCACAGCAGGCATCTAACACCTTTCACTTACAACAGCCATCCATTAACATATGTAAGGAAGGCAGTAACCAGCAGTTCTCACAACTAGCTGTATTTTGTCCTGTTTCTCAGGTATGTCCGCTGACTTAAGTTTTTAAATGTTTGTGGACATTTACGTTTTTTGTAACCTGGGTCAGTTTTTACCTGTATACAGTACATCTGACAAACTTGAAATTTTTTAAAGTTTACTGTTTCCAAATACTTCCGGATTAGGCTCTTTTCATGCAGTCACTTATGTTACCATGGCGAACTTCAAATGCATTAAATTTGTGTCCAGGTTTTTTTGTACGATAGTCAGATTATCATTGTAAATAACTACAATGCCTTATCCAGGTTTCTGTTAAACACATTATATCAAACTATAGACTGCTTATCGTCATACAAGGAAGAAGTGAATCATGTTTAAAGATCAGTTCTGTTTCATGGTCAAAAGGAAATAAAATCTTGCCATAGGTACAGTGGCTTCAGCCTGCATTGATATAACATTACTAGATAAACAATTTTAGTTGTTTTTCTTCAACCTACTGCTATGATATTGGCTTTAAAAGTTTCACACCATTTTTGGGTTTATTTGTAAACTTCTAGAGACCTATTTGAGTGTCTGAAACCTTTCATGTGTCCTAACACATTTAAAGGAAAATGCCATCTGCCTTCTGCTATCTCACAAATGTCCTTGATTAGTTGGTGGTGCTGTGATTGAAAGAGAGGAGAATACGTCTTTCAACCCAGAGAGCAAGGAGAATTTTGCTGTTTTGAACTCTGTCCATGCATGGCTGGTTTAAACTTTCCCTATGTTAATTCTTGGTGACCCATTATTGTTTACCACTTTCAGTGTTGAATTTAAGGCTGAATTATTAGTTTGGGATATAAAAAAAACAGAGGTCACAAATGTAGTTATAAACTGTTGATCATATTGAAGTTGGCATTGTATTAGAATTTGTCAAATAAAATGTACATACTCTTGAATGCTAACTCAGATGCAGGAATTCTGGAAATCAGGCACACTGACTGCAAAGACTCGGTGCTGGGCTCAGGGCATGGATGGTTGGCGCCCCCTTCAGGCCATTCCACAGCTGAAGTGGTGCACACTGGCCAGTGGACAGGCTGTAATGAATGAAACCGACCTGGCCACACTAATCCTCAATATGCTCATCACCATGTGCTCGTACTTCCCTAGCAGGTGCAGCACACAGACATACACACGTTTATGCACAAGTTTTTGCTTGTTTTTAACATTCTCTTTCATATCACTGCCTATTTGGTTTGATGCATAAATAAAATACCTTTTTTGGGTGTATTTTTGTTTTAGTTAAAATTTATCTAATCATTAATGTTAGTGTTAATGATACTGTGTATGTGTGTGTATGTGTGTGTATGTGTGTGTGTGTGTATGTGTGTCTGTCTGTCTTTCTTTCTGTTTGTCTGTCTCTTTAGAGATCCGGACAATGCCATTATCAGACCTTTACCCAAAGTGAAGAGGCTAATTAGTGACAACACCTGCCTTCCCCACATTGTTCAGGTATTAAGTTTATCTTAACATGGATTACAGATCAGAGCTAAAATATGATTGGGGAATGATGTTATAAGATATATTAAATAGTTAACAATTGATGGCTATGATGCAGATTAAGGATCCTAAATTACTAAAACCAATTTGTCTGGTTACAGTCATTACATGGCAGAATGTTGTTGCTATAAAAACAATATTAAATTATAATGAGAACATATTTTCCCCAAAATATTTCAATAGAACAATTACAGTACAAGTTTATCAAATAAGGGAAAAAAAGAGAAAAAAAAAACACACATGTGCATGAGTATGAGTGAAAACATAGGTGCATGAGTATGAGTGAAATACGATACACACTATTGCCATTTGTAAACCAATTTCCCAGTAGCACATCTCAGTATATACTATAAACTACCCGCCCTAATGATTTGTTGGGCCATGTGACGGCCTTTGCAGCCCAAAAAGAATGAGGGGATGTAGAAACCCAAGCTTTCACCCAAATAATAATTTTAATAAATCAAAAAAGTGTACAATAACTTAAAAAATTATATGTAAAATTCTTGTCAAATAAACTACTCAAAAAAGGTCAAAAGAATCCAAGTTAAATCCAAACTAACTTAGAAGAACTTAACTGAATCCAAAATAAACCCAACAGGAAGACCTTAAACCAAACGAGCCATGAAAATAACTACCCTTCCACCACGAGATAAGACAATCGGGAAACATTTAAAGGGATAGATCAGTCCATTTTTAAACACATTTGGAACCACAAACTAAACAACCAAACTAACAAACATTGGGTAGTTATATAACTAATTTAAATTAAACAGATTAAAAAAAAATAAAAAATTAGAAAAATAATCAAAACCATACGTGGTATATGTATATATACACAAACAGAAAATGGCAGAGCGCCCATTCCCTCCGTACTTGTTGGTACGGCCGGTGGAACCATAGTTGCGGTCGATGCGGCATGCCGGACCTCAATAGCTGACGGACCGCAAGGAGAGCCCCTCAATGTGTGGTCGATGGCGGGCCATCACAGACCTCCTTTTCCTTTGATTATGGCAGCCATTGTTTTGATAAGCTTATTTAATGTCACAACATTTATTTTTGTCCACAGTTGAATTAATTTCTCTCCAAGATCTTTAATTTATGATGAGAGAGTGGGACTGCTGCGTAAAGTCATCTGCAGCATTTCTCAAAGATTTGTAATGGGGTTAAGAACTTTATGGTGGCCAATACATGGATGAAAATGATGTCTTGTGCTCTGTGAACCACTCTTCCACAAGTTGAGCCTGATAAATCCTGGCATTGGCATATGGATATATTCACGTGTTGTCAGGAAAGAAAAAGTCCACTTATGGTTAAACCTGGTCATTGAGTATATTCAGGTAGTCAGCTGGCCACCTTTTTTGAGCATGAGAATGTTGCTGAATCTAGACATGATCAACAGAAGCAACCCCACATGATTGTATGGTAGGCATTAAGCATGAAGGGTGCCCATGACTCTGCAACAGTGTAAATCTTGACTCATCAGACCACATGACCTTTTTTTATTCTGGACAGTTCCTTTTTTTGTGATTGGCCTCATAGACGTTGTGGTTTTGTTAAGGCTACTCAGCTATTTACTCCCAATCCCTTGAGTGCATGTGGAAATACGCTTACTTTAACTATTAAACATGCTGCTGTTTTTTTTTATGATTTGATTTCACCAAACATTTAAGTAATCTATGATAACAATCATTCTGAAATATTTCAGATGACATTACTTCCTTAAAGATGATGGTCACCATTATGCTTCCAGGTTGAAATAAAGAGTTGGACAGTTCTTCCAAATCCAATTTTAGTAGTTTCAACAATCTCCTTAGTTTACCTTGCTTGATGCATGTCAATAAATTGACCCTCCTAAAGCAGGGTAACATTTTTGCAAAGACCACAGGATGTGTCTTCTGACATGGTTGTTTAAGAAATAAGAATCTACTCACTGCATCAGTTAGGGTTAAATAACTTGGTGCCCGATGAACTATGTCGATTACTACAGTAATTTTTCAATATAAGGCTTTTGCCTATTTGAAATGTCTGACCAACAAAGAAGAGAAAGCTATAACATCTTTAGAGATCAATGGGATTGATTGTTGCAAAAGTACTTCAAGTAGGTGCCACCGACGAAACCTGCCCAGAACCCCTGCTAATATAGACACAGGAAATTGACAAGAGGAATGTCGCATCTGTCCTTAATGTCAGGATATATTATAGCCAATCTTGTCGTCAATTAATCAAAAAAAAAAAAACTTGATTGGGCCTGGACCTTTCTTAGGTTGCAGTTGATAGACAGCTGATCTCATTACATTGGCACCTGGAAGTGGGTGGAAGATTGGGGCAAAGCAACTCCAATGCTGCAGATATTGTGAAATGTTTCCAGGCTGCAGTGGTTGGGATCTACCGAAAGGAATCTACTTTCTACCAAGGAATAAAAATCTGCCAACCGAAGACAGGATCATGTGCGGCCAAATCTTAATGATGGACATGGGGAGCGAAGGCTGGTCTGGCCAATGGAAGTGCTGCTGTAGCTCAAATGGCAGAAAAATGCTGGTTTGTGGCATATGGGGCATATTGTGTAGCTCCAATCTGGTCAGGGTGCCAGTGCTGACCGGTGTCCACCAACAAAAACGCATACAATGGGCACATTATCAGAACATCATCGAACTGGAACATGGAAGAATGTGGCCTGATCTGATGAATCAAAAGGCAAAAGTGAAACCTACTCAATATGAACATGGATGGTCATAATGTTATGATGATAAGGGTGGTCATTGGGGGTCTAGCGATTAATCAATATTATTGACTAAAATTGATAATCACATTAGTCAACAACTACTTTGATTGTCTGTTTGTTTGACGTCATCGCGCTTGATTCTTGTGCGACCTGTCAATGTTCTGACATTGTGTTAAGTGTTAAGCTTACTGAGGTAAAGTGAGTAGCATGATGGCAAACACCATCACAAGGAAAAATGAAAAAAAAAAAAAAACTCAACTCGAGCAAAACAGCCCCTAGAATCGGAGGAAAGACTGTGCTGGCAGGAACACAGCCAAGCACAACTTTGTGAAGGATGCGAGAGTCAGGTTAACAGGAAAGGATTCATGACTGTACAAAATGTGGATAATTAGTGACTGTGTCGTTGAGCCGTTTTTAATTCCAGTTTTTCTAAATTAACCTTTGAAGTAAAAGTACACATGCTTTATTGAGCTATTTTTTTCAGGTCACAGCAGCGCTCATACACAAATGCACACACCCACTAGGCATATTCTCCTCAGTTGTTTGTCCTTTTCCTAATTACCTCACTGTCCGGCCCTTCACATTTCACTTTACTTGGCCCTGCCCCTCATCACATATTTAACCTCAGTTTTCTTATCACCTATAACTTAATTTTCATAATTACCATCTGCCATTTAAAAATTTTAATTAATACTTTTTCTGCTGCTTCTTTGTTTTTTCTTGGTTTTAGATTTTATTTAATCAGCAAAGTTAATTAAAGTACATTATTTTAAATAAAGTTTTCATCTTCGTCTTTGTTAGTTTCAACATGCACAAAACAAGCTCAATTTAAAAGCTGACGGTGAAATAAGAGGCATTAATTAATTGTGAAAGCTGTAATCCGATTAATTTATTAATCATTCCAATAATCAATAGATGAATTAATCATTAAAATAAGCGTTAGTTACACCCCTAGTGGTCATAACGTTGTGTGGTAAAAGAGAAGTGTCTATTAAAAGACATGTGTAATCAGACATTACGATACTTAAGTAATATGAATAATTAAGAATACTATCTAATAGAAGTTAGAATATGGTGAATGGGATAACCATAACCATATTTCACCATTTAGAATATGGTGAATGGGATAAAAAAAATAATAATAATACTTTAACTGAAGGACTATGGAAACTCCACTTACCTAGAAGGCCATTCTGTAACATGCAATCAAAAAATGTTTTATGTTTACATGAGGCCTTGGATTGCATTGGAATGCTGTCTAAAACTGGATCAAGAAGAGTTTTATCTCCAATAAAATCATTACGTGGCTGTATATGTCTCCAAGACTGGAAGCATTATTATAATTGCGGGCATGCTAATGCAAAACAAGATATGACATTTTTTTCAGCTGTTATGTTGGTGGCTGAAAACTGTATTCTTTGGTTTATTAAAATTGCCACATCAAATGATTTTTAATTAAAATTAGGATGAAAACACTGACTTAACCAGGGATAGTGAAGCCTATGCTGTTCTTTAAACTGTTTTAATGATATACCAGCATATAAGAATAAAACCTAGATGTTTTAATTCGCATTTACATTGATGTTAGCCACGTCTACAAAGTAAAAAAGTAAAATGATTCTGTAATAATCTTTAAACGATTAATTGTACAACCTAAAACCCTAGTTTTCCATTTATCTCTATTTGAGATTTAACCCCCTTAACCCAGAATTTAACATAGCAGAAGTTTTTAAATGGAATCAGTTGGACTATAAAGAGAAACTTACAAGACTTACAGGACCATTTCCATAGTTTACGCTCCCCACGTTTTCGATAGGTAGTACTGGTAAGAATTAAAAATGAGTTTCTCCAATGTTAATTACACTGGAGATCAGTTGCTAACTGTTGGTTACCAGCTCCACCATTCACGGTTAATCAGTTCCGCCAGGCTTGGAAGTTTGTGTTCACGTAGCAAAATAACTGGTTAGATAAACACAAATATATTGATAATAAATAGTATTTGTGGAACTGTCATATAAAAGTAATATCACACAATTTTTGATGTTGTTAATTTTTTTATTTTGATTTAAAATATACCATGCTACACCATATTTTAAAATTTACATTTTCTTTAACTGTTGTGTGCCTAACTTTGCTGGATCTTTTGTGTTTGTAGCTGTTGCTGACTTTTGACCCCATCCTAGTAGAGAAGGTGGCCATCTTGTTGTACCTGGTGATGCAGGACAACCCCAACCTGCCACGTCTCTACCTCACCGGTGTTTTCTTTTTCATCATGATGTACACAGGCTCTAATGTTCTTCCAGTGGCACGGTATTACACATGCATTCACCCACTCCTGTTTAATTGGTTACATTCCAAATGAACACTGGTACTAAGTATTCAGAACTAAGTATTCACATGCCACCTAGAACTGCAGGTGGCATGTGAATACTTGGTTCTGAATTCTGACATCAACAGTTTTGTTATATACATTGTGGGCCATTTATATGGATACACCTTAATAAAATGGGATTGGTTGGTGATATTAATGTTCTGTTTGTGGCACATTAGTATATGTGAGGGGGCAAACTTTTCAAAATGGGTGGTGACCATGGTGGCCATTTTGAAGTCGGCCATCTTGGATCCATCTTTTGTTTTTTCAATAGGAAGAGGGTCATGTGACACATCAAACTTATTGGGAATTTCACAAGAAAAACAATGGTGTGCTTGGGTTTAATATAATTTTATTTCATGAGTTATTTACAAGTTTCTGACCACTTATAAAATGTGTTCAATGTGTTGCCCATTGTGATGGATTGTCAATGCAACCCTCTTCTCACTCTCTTCTCCTACTCTTCACACACTGATAGCAATACCGCAGGAGAAATGCCAGCACAAGCTTCCAGTATCCGTAGTTTCAGGTGCTGCACATCTCGTATCTTCACACCATAGACAATTACCTTCAGATGACCCCAAAGATAAAAGTCTAAGGGGGTCAGATCGGGAGACCTTGGGGGCCATTCAACTGGCCCACGACGACCAATCCACTTTTCAGGAAACTGTTCATTTAGGAATGCTCGGACCTGACACCCATAATGTGGTGGTGCACCATCTTGCTGGAAAAACTCAGGGAACGTGCCAGCTTCAGTGCATAAAGAGGGATCATCATGTAGCAATTTCAAATATCCAGTGGCCTTGAGGTTTCCATTGATGAAGAATTCCCCACTATTTTTGTACCCCATATACCACACCATACCATCACTTTTTTTGTTCCAACAGTCTTGGAGGGATCTATCCAATGTGGGTTAGTGTCAGACCAATAGCGGTGGTTTTGTTTGTTAACTTCACCATTCACATAAAAGTTTGCCTCATCACTGAACAAAATCTTCTGTGTGAACTGTGGGTCCTGTTCCAATTTTTGTTTTGCCCATTCTGCAAATTGTGTGCGCCGGTCTGGGTCATCCTCATTGAGATGCTGCAGTAGCTGGAGTTTGTAAGGGTGCCATTTGTGAGTAGCTAATATTTGCCGAAGAGATGTTCGGCTAATGCCACTCTCCAGTGACATGCGGCGAGTGCTACGCTGTGGGCTCTTGCTGAATGAAGCTAGGACAGCCACTGATGTTTGTTCATTAGTGACAGTTTTCATGCGTCCACATTTTGGCAAATCCAACACTGAACCAGTTTCACGAAACTTAGCAAGCAGTTTGCTAACTGTAGCATGGGAAATGGGTGGTCTCGTAGGGTGTCTTGCATTGAAATCTGCTGCAATGACCCGGTTACTGCGTTCACCAGATATCAACACAATTTCGATCCGCTCATCACGTGTTAACCTCTTCGACATGTCAATGGCTGTGAACAAAGAGAAACTTGTAAATAACTCATGAAAGAATAAAGTTACGTTAAAACCAAGCACACCATTGTTTTTCTTGTGAAATTCCCAATAGGTTTGATGCGTCACATGACCCTCTTCCTATTGAAAAAACAAAAGTTGGATCCAAGATGGCCGACTTCCAAATGGCCACCATGGTCACCACCCATCTTGAAAAGTTTGCCCCCTCACATATACTAATGTGCCACAAACAGGACGTTAATATCACCAACCATTCCCATTTTATTAAGGTGTATCCATATAAATGGCCCACCCTGTAGTATTAGGATGTGTCTGAAAAAATGCATATAAAACGTGGTTCTTAAAAAAAAAAAAAGGTTTTGCAACTGCTGTCCGTCCTTGTCTGTTATGTTTGGATTCACCCTTAAATATCTTTTGAAGAATTTTTAAAAATACCTTACTAGCATTAGGCAGACTGTTCCTGATTTACACATTAAAAATTTAAATTTTCTTTCCTCTAGGTTTCTGAAGTACACTCACCTGAAACAGGCCTTCAAATCAGAAGAGGTAAATCCTCACAGTGATTCCAACTCATCATGGTAAAGAAAGTAGTAGTAGTAGTATAGGAAGCTATGAAACATTAAGATAAATATTTTTTCTAAAATATAATAACATTTAGTTAACATTTTTCTTATGTTTGTGTGTGGAAGGCTAAAGGTCAGGACATTGTGCAGAGGAGTGTATTAGGATCAGTGTTACCTGAGGCAATGGTGTGTTACCTGGAAAATTATGAGGCTGAGCACTTCTCAGAGATCTTCCTAGGAGAATTTGACACTCCTGAAGCAATCTGGAGCAGTGAGATGAGGTACAGTACATCAGTTCAGACCATATGTTGATCATCAGTAATTAAATAGTCAGTGCTCTAATCTTCTGTGTGTGTCTGTGTGTGTGTGTGTGTGTGTGTGTGTGTGTGTGTGTGTGTGTGTGTGTGTGTGTTTGTGTGCACGCAAATGCAGGCGTATGATGATAGAAAAAATTGCTGCTCACTTGGCTGATTTCACTCCTCGGCTCCAGAGCAATACTCGTGCTCTATATCAGTACTGCCCCATCCCAGTAATTAGCTTTCCTCAGCTGGAATATGAACTATTCTGCAACATCTACTACCTCCGTCACCTTTGTGACTCTAATCGCTTCCCTGACTGGCCTATACGGGACCCGGTAAGTCAACATACAAAGCTAGGTACATACAGATTTCATAGTCTAAATATTAATTTTGTGATTCCAAATTTTGCTTTTTTATTGTTGGAAAAGTATAGTGGGTGTACAGTATTAGGCCCACTTATGTCTAATTTAATTATCACTTTTTCTTCATCTTTGTAGATGAAGAAAAAATTCTCTTCATATTTTAAGTAAATACTGACCACCATATCACCATATACAGTACAGACCAAAAGTTTGGACACACCTTCTCATTCAAAGAGTTTGAATTTGTATTATGGCAAGAAAAAAGCAGCTAATTAAAGAAAAACGAGTGGCCATCATTACTTTAAGAAATGAAGGTCAGTCAGTCCGAAAAATTGGGAAAACTTTGAAAGTGTACCCATGTGCAGTCACAAAAACCATCAAGCGCTACAAAGAAACTGGCTCACATGCGGACCGCCCCAGGAAAGGAAGACCAAGAGTCACCTCTGCTGCGGAGGATAAGTTCATCCGAGTCACCAGCCTCAGAAATCGCAGGTTAACAGCAGCTCAGATCAGAGAGCAGGTCAATGCCACACACAGTTCTAGCAGCAGACACATCTCTAGAACAACTGTTAAGAGGAGACTGTGTGAATCAGGCCTTCATCGTAGAATATCTGCTAGGAAACCACTGCTAAGGACAGGCAACAAGCAGAAGAGACTTGATTGGGCTAAAGAGCACAATAAAGAAAACTCTTTGAATGAGAAGCTGTGTCCAAACTTTTGGTCTGTACTGTATATTGTTACATTCGGAACTATACATACATTCATCCTGAACATGTTTGTCATGGCAGTATTGGGTTTTAAATTATTACTTTGTACTAGTCTTTTCCTGGGTCTGAATTATTGATTTAGCCTACTGGGTTGATTCCTGCCTGTGTGCATGTTCTCCCTGTGCTTGGGGGGTTTCCTCCGGGTACTCCGGTTTCCTCCCACAGATTAGGAAGAAGCAAATTAGGCTAATCGATGTTCCCAAATTACCCTTAGTGTGTGAATGAGCGTGTCCCCTTAATTGGATTGGCACCCTGTCCAGAGTGTACCCGTCTCGTGCTCCAAGTCTCCAGGGATAGGCTCCTGCCCCCCTGCGACCCTGTATACAGAATAAAGTATTATAGACAATGAGTAAGTGGGTGAGGTTTGGGGATCAAATACTTTTTTACTCACTCAATTTACAGTATAACATTTATATAATGCGTGTTTTTGTAGATATTCTTGTCTCTATTCTTTAAGATAAAAACATGATAAAAAATTATAGACTCTTCATTTCTTTGTAAGTGGGCAAACTTACAAAATCTACAGGGGATCAAATAATTATTTTCCACCCTGAATATACACAATTGTTATTGGACAAAACACGGGACTAAGAAACATATTACAGCCTTCACTTGCTTGGTGTGCTAGCTAAAGGATTTATCTGAATTATTGTTATCTGATAATAATTGCACACAATATGTTGATTATTTTTTGGAAACCTGCTAACATCTTGAAAAAAGTTCTCCTTCACACTGTTTGTTAAATGTTTTTTTAATGCATACACAGGTGAAGCTATTAAAGGACACTTTGGAAGCCTGGAAAAAAGAGGTGGAGAGAAAACCTCCCTCCATGTCGGTGGACGATGCCTATGAGATGCTGAACCTTCCTGTTGGACAGGGCCAGTAAGTCTTTTTGCTTTATTACTTAATTAAAAAAAAAAAAACTAGGACCAAGAATTGTAGAGGCACAAATGCAACAGATCTGAGAGCAGCTTTAGAATTGCAGAACTACTGTCTGATGAGCCCTGATTATAGAACTGTTTTAAGAACTGTTTCCATTTGCATTTGTAACTTTTGTTTCCACAATATGTTCAATTGAATATGCCCTGCATATGGAGTACAGACCCATCTGTAACCTTGCTTGTTGGAAAATTCAATTAAAAGTAAAATCATATCATTTTCCAGAAAAATGCAAAGGCACACACTTCAATGCTGCATTTGAAGTATCATCTAAATGCAAAGATTACACATTAGCTTTTGCTAATTCAGACTAAGCAAACTAACTAACGCTACCGCAAAGTGGATTGCCATGTACTGTCATTCTGTCAACATTCTGTCAGCGAAGACCAAGGTTTTATTTGGATTTCCACATATGAACCATCTTATAAACTACTATAAAGAACTACAATCATCAGTAAAGTACAGCACATTTAATTTATGAAAATTCACGCATGCATTTATCTGCATTAACCGCTGCAAATGAAGAAAAGGCATTTTGTTGATTCTCGGTTTAATGTAAGTGGTAACACGGTTATTTCACAACAATATAGAACAAACACCTGACAATTCTCTGACAGCCTTGGTATATGTGCATTTTTTCCTTAGTGCTATTAAAATTAAGGTGAAAACAATGGTTGATTAATTGTTGATTAATGGATGCTGATTGGTCTGTGTGTCATTAACAGGCACGAGGAGAGCAAAATCAGGAAAGCATATTTCAGATTGGCTCAAAAATACCATCCAGACAAAAATCCAGAGGGCAGGGTAGGTGCACATATATCCTTCACACACATATCTTCTCAAAAATACATTGTTTTTTAAATAAACATTCTTACATATACACACAACATATACAGTACTGCCAGATATTTTATTACAAAGGAAATACACTGCCTGGCCAAAAAAAGTTCATTTCATCTGACTCCTTTAGTTTTGATTGATGTGCACAATGTGCGTCATTGATGTGGCCAGTTGATGTGTAAAAATTATTCCTCATGCTCCCAGATCTGCTCTTTCATGATTTGAATCCAGGAATATGCCCATGCCTTTAGGGAAGAAAGAAATGATAGAAAGACTGATAGAAAGACCTGGTCATTTAGTTATTTATTCAATTAGTCATTTAGTGCATTCAGGCATTTAGTTTTTTCTTTTTTTTTTGTCACCTAACATTGCTGAGCCTAGATCTGACCAAATAAAGCAACCCCAGATCATTACATGGTCTCCAGAGGCTTGTACAGTGGACAGTATACATGATGGGTACATCGCTTCATGCGCTTCCCCTCTTATCGTGGGATACCCATTTCTCTGGGGTATGGTCTCTGGTCCCATCAGCCCACATGATCATTTTCTATTCTATTTTTTATGCGCCTTTGCAAATTAACACCTTTTTTTTCATTACACACACTAACAAGTGTTCTCTTATGGCCACATAGCAGTTTAATTGGAATCCTGCGAGTTTTTGGTACTGTATATAGTGAGTGTGAAATTTTTCTTACTTAAACTATTCAACATAGCGCTGATTTCTGCTGCTGTTTTTTACAGTGCAGCTTCTCTAAGCACTTAGAGTGTAGCAATACAGTAGTAATAGTAAATACATTTTCTGTGTTCATAACTGTGCAAGCACATATTTATGTGTACAGGACACATTTGAAAAGGTAAACAAAGCTTATGAGTTCCTGTGCACTAAATCTGCAAGACTCGTAGATGGTCCGGACCCTGAAAACATCATCCTTATCCTCAAGGCCCAGAGCATTCTCTTTAACCGACACAAGCAAGGTACATATGTGAAAGACTAACATGTTAAAATGTATTGCAATTTTTAACATACTGCATGTTAAACTACAGAGTAAATATGGGAATAAATGTTATGTGTAATGTGAAATGTAATGTTCTGAATAGTCGAATCAAATGATGACTTTATTGCATTGAATATAGATGTAAGCTAATACCTTGGTCTTCATACTTTTAGGGCATAGGTGGGATTAATAAAAGAAATAGACAGAAAATAAATCCACAATTGAAATTATATTAAGTGAGTCTCTTTTTCAGAACTGGAGCCATATAAATATGCAGGCTACCCCATGCTTATTAAAACCATTACCATGGAGACCAATGATAAGCAGCTTTTCTCCAAAGTCTCTCCACTCTTACCATCAGCATCTGAGCTCACCTTCCACACAGTCAACTGCTCAGCACTCAATGCTGAAGAACTGCGACGAGAAAATGGCATTGAAGTCTGAGACTTTTTGATCATCGTTATTCTAATTAATTCTAAAAATAGTTTGCTGGAGTTGTGTGTCTGTCCAGGTTAACATGACGGGTATGTGTTTCCTTACAGATCTTACTTGAAGCACTGTCCCGCTGTGTGGATGTGCTTACGGCTTCCAGCAAAATGGAGGACATGGCAGTACAGGTATGAGGCACTCGATTTTAAGCGCAGAAACTTCATAATTCATCATGAATGTCTTAGGATTATATTGAACGCTGTTTGGGCAAAATCATATAAATGTCCTTAGTGGAGTATATCAAATTCCAATGGGTAGTGAAAATAGTGAAAATTGTTTACCTCAATGAGCTCTAGAAGTGTACCAAGGTTCACATGCATACATGCAAGTGTACAGTAGATAGACAAGGGGAATGTCTATTATTGTCGCGTTCACCCACGCGACAAAACAACAGCGGCCAAAATAAATCAGTCGCATTTCAAAGTAATTCGTGAAATGACTGCACATTTGAAATGAAGTGACATTTTCCGTCGTCTCAGTTTTAAAATATAACCGAGTCATAAAGCCAAAACAATATGTTGTATTGAAGAAATACTACACTTATGGTAATTTCCACATCGGTGTATTTTATGCAACAAACATGAAAAATCTGAACCAGAGCTATTGATATTTACTGTACAATAATGAGTCAAAAAACATTGAAGTTGAACATTGAAACAAGTTCACTAGCTGACAATTTTATTTGTACAAAGAATGAACTATTATATATCCTATCTCTGTTTGTATCTGTTTATTGTTATTAAAAAAATACATTCAAAGACATTAAACTTTAAATATAGAACAACTGGAAAACTAGACTTTCAGAATAAAACATTAAAAAAACTAAAAAAGACTAAAAATGCTGTTGTTTCTGTAAACACATTGTTGGGTGGTTTATGCTGGGTCAAAAGGTCAGAAGTAAAAGTTCAGGCGTTGGTTGAGAGCGGAGCAAGAGAGGCGTCCGCTTGCTTCCTTCAGACGTCGTGACGTTCAAAAACGTGCCGAGGCTGCTCAGAATTTGGGTTTTTAATCTCACAGTGCAGGTCTGTCCCACAGCCGTTTGTTCCCATCAGAGATGGTTGTGGGCGTAGTCATGCCCTGCATGGTTCCTCTTTTCGTGCATACATTTAACCTGTAGTTTGCTCTGTCACGTGGGAGGCCATCTCAGTGGAGTTTTAGTAATTTAGGTAAAGTGTATTAACATGAGTCTGGTTCATATAACTAAGATTTCATGCACGTCAACGTTCATTGAATATACAGAACTTTCATTTGATACCAAACATCCCATGTCCCATTCATACCTTTATCTATAGCAAGGGCTGTACAGGTTGAAACATAAATTTAACACAAAGACATCATACAATTTACATGCACACACATATGATTTTATATCTGCCCTAGTGGCATACTTTAACTGATTAACATAGTATGTGTCCCTAAAGCTTTGTATGTTCTCTGTTCTGGGGCCCAGAGGAAAAGCATTCCAGGGGGACAGCAACTGCCAGGGGGTTGTGAAACTTCCCTATTCAAGGCACTTGTGCTGCTCTACACCGTTTTGAGTGGAGATGTGAAATGCTTTTCTCTGGTGCAAGGAAGTTGTTTTTGCAGATCTGCACCATCTGAGTTGGGAAAGAGTAACCGTTTCTTTCCTTATTTGCTGATGTCGTGAGCTGTGTCTTCCTCTTTCAGCAGTCCTCTTAGAGGGGGCCTGCCAGTCTCTACATGGGCGTGCGCCCAAATCAATATCGCTACTTGTTCACTCCTCGCTCACTAGCTAGGCGGCCTCTCAGGCTAGTGCAGCCAAATCAATATAGCTCCTCGCTCACTCCGAAGCTCACTGGCTAGTTATTCTCCTTCTGCTGGTGCGCGAAGGAGCAGGGCCGCGGAATTAGGCACGGCTAGTGAGCTACTGCCTCTAATGATCCCGGGCTTCTCCCCGCGCTATAAAATACAGCGGGAAGTGTAGTTCGGGGTCTATTGGGAGACTGGACTTCTCTGCGTAGTCTAATCAGCGCTCAGCCGCACGCATAAAGTTACAGAATGCATCAGGGAAGGAGACTGACTCTGGCCATTTTAATAATTCATTGATAAATTAGTGATTTCTTTGGTTTCAGCTGTTGTGATGAAGATAATCATGTCATCTCTGCAGCAGTGGGTGCGCCAATAATTCACGTTTCATACAAATTACATAATCTAAAATTAGTTTTCCATCCAATTAAATTCAAGTAAATGTTTTCTTGTTTTTGAACTACACAAAGCAGTGTCTTTCCACCTGGGAGTTTCTCCAGCATACTGTATATCAGATTGATGGACATGAGTCCTCCTCTGTTAAATTTTTTAGGACAACAGTTTTATCAGCCCAAATGTAATCAATAATGTATTTATGAAATAATGTATTTTTTAAATTTTTAAATATTTTTGTATGTATATTTTTTTAAATAAATGTATTGTTCTTGTTTTTAATATTATTTTGAAGTAAATAAAACAGTAATAGATAAAATAGTAAAATAAAAAGTTTAATGGTTTAAATAGATAAAATAAATAGTCATGTGGGCATTATAAGATTATTATAAGATCTCTAACTAAAAAGTGGCAGCTGGCACGGGTAAAAATTATTTTTTATAGTATGAATATGCTGTGTTCACGGGGGTGGGGCTAAGAAACACGCATCTCGGTTTATTAATCCATGCTTATAATCCGGTTTAGGTTTAGTATTCAGTGCGCACCGTTGTTTGAAAGACCTTTTATTTGAGGTAAAGTGACAGATGTGCCTAACTTCTGTCAGCAGAGCCTCTGTTTCACTGAATAATCCACGACTTTTCATGAATATGTAAGTCCTATTGACACCTCTCAGCTGAAGCCCCCCGCCCCCACAGACACACACCCATCAGCACGTCCCTCCCCCAAACAGCACAGCAATGAGCTTTTACTTGCATCTGAACTGAGTCGTTTACTGTACATAAATAAGTAACTCATCATATCAATTTATTCATACAGATGTACCTGTTTTACATAGAGGTTTACAGGCTTGTTACTCAATTATTTACTCTGATAAAGAGCCATAAGAACAGTGGCAGCTGGCAAACCTAAAATAAATGCAGGATTATTATTTATAATCTAAATAAAAATGCTTTTCTAAACATGATCTATTGTTATTTACTTACAATATTTGTTAATTTAATTTAAATGAGATTGGGGCTTCGTGATGTTGAGCCGTGATCCTCCTCTTTAATTTCCTATGTAGTCTAATCAACGCTCAGCCGCACGCATAAAGTGTTAATAAAGTAGAATAATGATTATTAATGCGTCGGGTAAAACAACAAGGAGAGTGACTCTGACCATCTTAATAATTAATTGATAAATTAGTGATTTCTTTGGTTTCGGCTTTAGTGATGAAGGTGATCATGTCATCTCGTCATTTCCACAGCCGTGGATGCGCCTGTAATTCACTTTTCGAATTACGAATTAAAATCGTTTTCCATTGGTTTACATAAAGCAGACATTGCGCTTTTTATAAGTATATATTTTTCATGTCTGTGAGGCAAGTATATAAGGAGTTTCGGTTAATTTTCTGACGTGCTCAAGTTAGCGCACCCTGTTTACTTTCATTATTTTTAAAAAATCATAAGGTTTTTCGTTATTGTGAGTGCATGTGAATAAAAGTGAAGTCTTATAAAGGCTATGTAGCTTATATAGTTTCATTATATTGTTTTTGACCATTAATCTGGCAAACTTTTTCTGATACACACCCAGAGTCTGTTTTCTGGCTACGCTAGTGTTACACATGGTATCATGGCTGATTAATGGGTTTGACCCAATGTTGCGCGGGCAGCACCATTAAACACGGACATGAGGCGAGGTCTTACAGGGAAAAGGGTAATTTATTTAGGAAAAATGGGGAAGGAAAGGGTTAAAGGAGGGAGGATAGAAAGAAAGGGAAAGGAATGAAAGTGCATGTGCTGGTCTGGTTGGCATTGCCCCGCTGGCATGCGCGCGCAGGCTGGTGAGCGGTGATGAGCTTGAGCAGCTTGTTCACATATGCTGTCCTCTCGCGGAGATCAAAGGGCGGCATTCCCCTTTTTAAAGTCTCTGGGGCGCTCCACTCGCTGAGCTCGACTATCTTTAGTAAACTCCACTGCGCGCTGCTTTTTAAAGTCCAGTTTCCCCAACAGTCCCCGCTGCGTTTTATAGCGCAGAGAGAAGCTCGGGATCATTAGTGCCAATAGCTCACCAGTCGTGCCGAGTTAGGCGGCCCCGCTTCTTCGCACACCTGAAGAAGGGGGGGGGGCCGTCTACGGAGTGAGTGAGGAGCTATATTGATTTGGGCGCACGCCCATCACAGACGCACGCCGTGACACAAGTATACATTTACTTTGCTTAAATTCGATGCAAATAAGAAACGGCTATATGTATTACTGTAATTTTAGTACTGTGATTGTAAATTCGGTTAATGTTTCACGTGTATTTCATAAGGTTTTGCCAGCGGTGGTACAGTGCAACGGGAGTCATTATTTATTAAAGAAAATTATGATGATCAAAAACAGCCTACTGCATTTCATTCTCATAATACCGCAAAAACACAAGCGGGGCTGAATGACAACGACATCTGTTTATGCAGTAGCACGTCCTGACAATGTTTTAATTTTATAGTCATTTAATTTAATTTATTTCAGTATTATCTACTACAAATTTAAAGAACACAAAATATAAGATGACCCAAAACCCACGCGTGATTGCCCTGGGCCATGTCTGAGGCCCAAACTCTCAGGCATCTTAATGGCAGCCGATTCCAACCTTTTGGTTTTTGAGAATGTTAAAACCCAAAAAAAGCCCCGAATGCTGGAGGGAGAAAAAAAAATTATAGCACCTTGCGCCATCGCCTGGGTTTGTTAGTGAGTTTGTATGTGTCATGTGAGTGCATTTTGTTTTAATCTTTTCTTACTACTCAATGGTATCTTGTTTTACTGTATATAAATAAAATGCATTAAGATTATCATTACTGTGTGAGAGACATTCGTGTTAGTACATGAGAGAGGGGTGTGTGTGTGCGTGGGTTGGTCAGTCTGTGTGTGATGAGTAAATGTGTTTGTGATGTGTGTGCGAGATGTATGACTTGTTAGTGTGTGTAATCATGTGATGTACGAGTGTGTTTGTGTGTGTGTGAGAGAGAAGGGTGTGCGTGTTACATTTGTGATGTGTGACTGTGAATAGAATTGGAATAGAATAGAAGAAGATTTAAGTGAAGACCTCCAAAAAGCTGCGGATGCTGGAAAGAAAAAGCTTCACGCTATGATGTCACAATGTGATGTCTCATGGAAAGTTATTAACCACTCGGCATAAGTTTAAGGTCCCGTCCACACGAAGCCAGTGCGTTCCCTATCCGATAATTTTTTTTTCCTCGTTCGGCGGCGTCTCAAGAAATGTCTGTGTACACACGAAACCACTGAAAACGGTGTAGTATATATGACAGACCAATATGGGGTGCTGTAATTTTGCCATAGAGATGCACTATACACGGAGAAGAAGACTTTGAGCATTTGCATAACCTTGCACGCTGTATATCGCTTGTTGCTCATCACAGTTGCATAGAAGCAATAGATTTTGCTGTAATAAAGCTAGTATGCTTTTTAGTAGCAACACGAACACAATCATGTAGTCTGCCATTATTGTTGTTGCTGTTATGTGTGACGCAGCCGACACGTGATGTGATTACATCATCGTTTCACAAAATATACGGATTGGCTGTACACACGAAACCGCAAGGTTGTCGTTTTCAGATTTATCCACTTTGGGACCCGTTTAAAAAAAAAAGCGGTTTCAGTCTCCTAAAAAGCTGGATCCGTGTGGACGAAACGCCAGTACGATAAAAAATTTATACGTATACAGCGAAACGCGTCTCCGTGTGGACAGGCCCTAAAGGCATCATCACAGCTTACTTGTTTAGGATATTAAATATCCCTTCCCCAATTTTGCATCGTCAGTGTCTCAAGATCACATAGGCTTGGTTTGGTGGCGATGTCCCCAGGAAAAATGTATTATACAGTAGTTCATTTGGGTGCATTTTGCAAACAGTCCAAAATAACTGGATTCCTGTTGATTAGAGGTGGTTACATGCAATGCGAAAGTTGTTCAGCTCAATCAGCTTTTAATTTGTATGTATGAGCATGTTAAGACCCCCCCAAAAGGCCCAGACACCACTGTCTGCTCTGTGGATGTGCTTAAGGCTTCCAGCAAAATGAAGGACATGGCAGAAGAGGTATGAGTCACTCAATTTTGAGCATTAATATAAATATAAAACCATAAATAAAATATAAACTTGCGCTGAACTATGCCATCGGCACCAGGGCACACAAGAAAGAAAGTAGGTACAGTAGGCACATGCATTTAAAGGGGCAAAGCTGGAAAAGGGGTCATACCGATACCATTAGAACTGTATGACATCACACTATTAGACATCAGCACTATCATAGCAATGACGATGATGTAATAGCTATGATTTCATGGTGCTATGGATAATAATTCTCAGATGAAAAAGAGGGCTCTCCTAATAAATTAGGAAATTACATGTCATCATACAGTGTCATAAAATAACTATGTGCATAATAATTAAGAAATGTACTGACGGTACATTATATTGTCTTATGTGCTGTTTGTAAAAAGCTTTTGTAGAGATTTATGAAGTTGTTTTGGTTTGTAGGTATGTGGCCACATCTGTAGGTGCTTCAGTGTAGCTGCTCAGTTTGAGGAATGCAGAGAGAAAATCATTGAGCTTCCAAATATCATCAGAAATGTTTGTCACATACTTTACTATGGCAAGGTAAGTAAACATGTTTCTTTTTATCTTTATTTGCCTTTCTTATCAGAATTTGTGCTTGAAGTGTTTTATACCTCTGGTACTGAATGGTGTAGACATAATGTTTTCAGTTTGCCTATTTACCAGAGATTACCCTGTGATTATATTTTGAAATTCATCCAAACAGGATCAAGCTCAAAGAAAGTCAATAGTCTAAACATATGAGTAACTCCAGAAAAATCTAATTTGAATCACCATCTTTCACCTTGTATATTGAAATAAAAAACGTTTACACTTCAACTTCAAAAATGTTAGCTACAATAATGTTAGACCTGGACAGGACCTTGTCCTGTGTGTTATTAATTCAAAGGCACCAGCATTATGTGTACATGTATCCATCTATATATTAGGTTACAAACAATAATAGCCCTAAAGGTTATTATCCTTCTCCCTCAGACTCTTCCTCGTCTGGCCTCCCTAGCTGTGGAGAGTGTGAGCTCGTTCTCTGTAGACTTCTTTCTTCAGACACGTGTGTATCAAGCTGGTGCACTCTGGCCACTGCTTCTCAACCTCTTTAGTTATGACTTCACGCTGGAAGAGAGTGGGGTCCAGGCCAGCCAGGAAACCAATCAGCAGCATGTGGCCAACAGCCTTGCAAAACTCAGTCTGCTGGCTCTTGGTCGCCTTGGAGGCTATAGTGCTGGAGGAGATGTTGATGGAACAAAGCAGAATGGGGGTGGGCCAGAGCCACCTCCAGAAAACCCTGCCGTCAGGAAAAGTCTGGCAGCTATGCTCACACCATACATTGCCCGTAAACTAGGCACCAGCTCACCTGCTGAGGTAGGAACGAGAAATTAGGTTAATTGCTGTTCTTTTTTATTTTTGTGTCCTGATCTTCTCTATACAGTTTTTTATTCATTTATTTATGTATTTTATTATTTGATGGATGTTCAAAAGAGTAATGATTACGGTCATTTTTGTGAGTGTATTGGTGCATTTCATTTATTTGGTATTTATTAATCTTTGTGGAGAGAGACCCTATTTTTAAAATTTTTTTTTTCTAAATTAAAATTTTATTTAAATTTCTTGCAAAAGAAATGCGAGCAATTTACTAAGAGAAAATTAGCATTTTTGTTGCCATAATTAATATGCAGTTTAAGACAAGTTGAAGGATAGTGTCTTTAAACTGAGGAATTTTGCCCCTACAAAATGTAATAAGATTCATTGACATTTAATCCACAAGTTTATTAAGATGGGTAATAAATCTACTGAATTCTATTTCCCAACAGCCATGCCATGAGCAACTGAGCATCCCAAGTACCTCAGAGCACATTTTTCCTCAGTCCTGCTGTTCCCACATTTTCTCCCTAATTTTAGTGATAGCCAATTCCCACCTTCAACTACCAATGAAGCCATCGCCACCACGGTTGACTCTCAGGTCTTACGCTCTTCATCTTTCTGTAAACACCTTGTCCTGTAGAGTTTTGTAGCTGGTACTAGCTCACGTTTTAGGACTTGGCTTAAAATAATCTGAACTGTCCTTGTTGGTGTTAGCGACAACAGCCTCAGTTGGTAAGTCGTGGTAACTCACGGAGTGGCGATTTTAGATGCATTGTCACTGAGAGTACTAGGTTCTGTTTGACCGTGCTAACGGTGCTAACTATAATGAGTATGAACGAAGAAGCATGTTGGCGAAGAAGAAATCCGCTATTTGCCCCTTTTCCCAGGCCTGTGGCTTCACCAGTTTGAGAATTCTCCACGCTAGGAAGGCGCTAACTGTTATGTGCGCTTTGTCACTGGCTCTGCCTTCAGCGCTAGAAAGGCAAGTTACGTTTGTGGAGATTACTGGGGGAAAAATGCAGGAACTCAGTAGGACCCCCTTCTCACCGAATTAGCAGCTCCAGTCTGAGTCTGCTAACAAGTAGTTTTCCAGCAGTCTCCAAAGTCTCCATTCTTAGCTGGGCAGACCAAATGGAGTATTTGAAGGGGTTGGAAGACCGTGAGCTCTCCTACAGCGCCGACCAGCAGCTGGGCTGTTTTTTAACAATTGCCATTTTCACAAAGCAGCTTTACACAACCAAAACAAAGTTTGTAGAAAATGTGTATGAATCAAAATGATTAGATAGTCCCTGATAAGCCGTGGGCGACGGTGGCAAGGAAAAGTCCCCCGAGATGGCAATAGGAAGAAACCTTGGGAGGAACAAGACTCAACAGGGAACCCATCCTCATTTGGGTGATAACTGATGGCAGGGATTGATCTGCAGTCATACTGTGTGTTAGGCGGCTGGAAGTTCTATAAAACAGTTTATGTCTTTAAGTTAATATGGAGTCCAGGTAATTATTGGAGTCTCGGGTAGACTGTAGGAAACACCAGTCCTGAGCTATTAAGTGACTGTAGTCACAAGTCCTTAGAAGAGCTTTCTGTATCAGCAGAGGCCAGAAAGTAAAATGGAACTGTCCCCAGTCAACACACGCATTCCAAGCAGACAGCACAGGGCATCAAAGCAACGATATCTCTAACCAGATGCGGGGCAATAGGATGACTCTGACAGGTCCAGAGTACAGAAGTGTCCAGGATCACTAACAGCTCAGGAACGAGTCCTGTGTAGCTCGACAGAGGGGAAGAAAAAAGAGAGGAGAGACGAGAAGAGTTAGGTTAGGTATGGTCACAGTCACATCATGTATAAGGAGAATGTATATTTAGATAGATAGATAGATACATAGATAAATAGATACTTTATTGATCCAGAAGGAAATTTCAGATATCCAGCAGCCATAGAGACAGTAACACAGACAACATATAGTCAGTACACACAGGTGTTGGGTTTTCAGCTCTGGGTTAGAGGTGAATCGAATCTTTAACGATTTGGGTTAATTTGATTACGTGCATGCTAGAACTTTTTAGTTTAATAATTTATCCGTCCAGCGTTTAGCACGATTTAGTGTATCTTACCAATTCTGTTTATCCCGCAAGGGCGGAAGCGGTCGTGCTTGCTGGTTACCTGGCGCAAATGACGAATCTCAGGATCATGGCGCGGGTCTGTCCTACAGCCGTTGTCTCAATCAGAGGTGGTTATGGGCGTAGCAACGTCCTGCATGGTTCCTCCTTTTCGTACATACATTTAACCTATGGTTTGGTCCGTCACCTCAGTGGAGTTTTAGTAATTTAGACAGAGTGTATTAACATGAGTCCAGTTCATACAACTAACTTTTCAGAGTTTTCATTCGGTAACAAACATCCCATATCTTGCTTACCCATTCATACCTTTATCTATAGGAAGGGTTATACAGGTTGATAACACTTCCTGAGTTCATGATAAACATGTTGAACACAACACAAAGATATCACACATTCTATATGAGCACATACATATAATTTTATCTTTGCCCTACTGACTTACTTTAACTGATTTAGGATTATGAAGACTGTATGTTCTCTGTTCTGGGGCCAAGAGGTGAAGCAGGAAATGCATTCCGGGGGGTCAGCAACTGCCAGGGGGTTGTGTAACTGGCTTCTTCTGCATTCAAGTGGTTGCTTGCTGACTTAGACCGTTTGAGTGGGTATGTGAAATGCTTCTCTCTTGTGCAACAAAGTTGCGTTGCAGATTTACACCTTCTGAGTTGGAGACGTGAAACTGTTTCTTTCCTTGTTTGCTGATGTCGTGAACTGTCTCTTCCTCGTTCAACGACTTGCTGATTTGCACCATTTGAGGTCGGGGTTGGTGAAAGCCATCTGGGTTTTCTCTGTTGACCGGGTCACGTTATTAGCATGGTGTGTTTTGCTGGAAGGTGACAGATTCATGGCTCCCTTTGAGGTGGCCTGCTAGTTCCTACACAGAGTAATGTGAGAACTGCAGGGGATCGAGTGCATGACTAACCTGAGGTCTGAGGAGATGAAGAAACAGCTGTTTGAACGTCTTTTTTGTAGTGTGGGTAAGGACTGAGACAGTAATTGAGGGACAGGGGAGGTGATAAGACAGACAATCGTTGGTAAAGTAGTGTGGCAGTCAAAAAGTTCTTCTGTTGAAGAACTGATTGAACTCATTGGCCCTCACCAAATCCCCAGCTGTTATATTACTGTCCTTCTTTTTACAGCCTGTGATAGTTTTCATACCATCCCAGACCTCCCTCATGTTGTTTTCCTGCAACTTCGTCTCCACTTTCTTTTTGTATGTCACCTGGGCCTCCTTCAGACTGAACTTGAGTTCTTTCTGAATGTGCTTGAGCTGACCCTTGTTGTGAACATTTCTTCCTTTGTTGAATCAGAGACCAGGAGACGTTGGGATATCTTTTAAGCAGAAGTTACTCTTTATTGAGAAACTTGCCGCACGTCACTGTAGTCATCCAAGTCTAATATTATAACTCAGCTCTGGAGAGTTATTACTTTACAAGGGGGAGGGATACAAAGAGGTGGAGACAATCTAAACAAAGCATAGTGTAGTACAGGAATCAGCCTGGTACCGGAAGTTCCCCAGCCCTGATCTCATCAGCATAAGAGTGCCTTTCAAATGCATAGGTGCTAATCTAATCAGCCTGACAGTATCGCCCAGACCTTCACATTATCATAGAGACAAAGGCACTGTCTGGGCTTGAGATTAGCATTCACATTTACCCTGGGACCCTACCCAGTCGTCAGAAAGTACATGAGTCCTGCTTCTGGTTGGAGATCTCGTCGCATGGATGCCCCATGTGGTCTGCCTGGATTCGTATGGTAGCTGGGGATGGTTTCCATTAAGACTATCATCGATTCATGCTCTGGGGACCTGTGACTTCAGTTGTTCGATAGCTCAGGACTGGAATCTCCTACAGTCTACCTGAGCCTCCAGGAACAAACTAGACTCCTTTTAATTTAAATTTTAACACATCTGTCACACTGAACTTCCAGTACACATTATTATGCTGATCAATCCCTGCTATCTGTTATCACCCAGATGAGGATGGGTTCCCTGTTGAGTCTGGTTCCTCTCAAGGTTTCTTCCTATTACCATCTCAGGGAGTTTTTCCTTGCCACCGTCGCCCTCGGCTTGCTCATCAGGGACAATCTTATCATTTTGATTCATACACATTGCATACAAACTTACTTCTTTTTATTGTGTAAAGCTGCTTTGCGACAATGTCAATTGTTAAAAGCGCTATATAAATAAAATTGACTTGACTTGACTTGACATGAAGACAAAAGATTAATGTCTCAAACACCAGGGTTACCAGACTTGATGTCCTTAGAATGTCATAATCTTTACCTCAAAATGTAAATCCCAATGTACATAACTTTTCAGTTCATATACTATTTTGTTGGAACCTAGATTTAACATTTTATAAATTTGTAATCCTACAACCTCCTAAGCATTTTTCTAGGTTAATCTAAGAGCAAGTGGACATGTAAAGTTGCATGTTTTAGATGATTATCCATATTTAATGTGAGGCAAAATATTAACATTGATTATCAGTTATTCCCCGGTAAACTAAGGTAAATTAAGGATGTTTTGAAACATAATGCAATAACTCGTTTTATTTATGTATTTGTAAAATCGGATAAAAAATTATGGGTTGTGTTTAGAGTGATTTAAAATTTACTTGAAAGTATCTGATAAATAACAAACTGTAATAAAACAGTATTAAACACAAATATATTATATGGTAGTATAGACATTGAAAAAGCTATTTACACGATTGCACAAATCTAAAGCAAACGCAATTATTAATTTATTGTGTAAATTTAACTTCATTCAGCTGTTTAAGTTATAGCGTTAGCCTAAAACAATATTGTTTCCAATGCTGAAGCAAACATGAATTTTATTTTGTTTTACAATAGATCTTTCATGATCAATGTGCGTGTATGCGCTTTAAATATACACCTAACAATAAACACTGCCTTTTGCAAAGTGAAAGTGAGTGCCGTTGATCAAAAGACTGATAAACTATCTGCACAGATATTAGCAGAACTATTGATAAAACTGCAGACGTACTCCCCCAGAAATGCAACAAACAAAGTACAACAGAGTATATAGGCTACTCGCTACAACGTGACAGCGCGCTCCGAGGTGAACACCTGCAGAATCTCCAGTTACTGTAATCCCTCTTCTCACCTTTTATTCACGATAGGTGTAAAGTTATCGAACCGGTTTCACTGCTGGCGAATTGGGGGTTTCAAAACGAATTAACAAGGCAGTGCAGACGTCTCTGCCAAAAATGTATTTCAGCAGCAAAACATAAAATAAATAAAAATGTTTAATGCTAGCAATTAAATTGGACTTCATAGTTGGACATAGCGAAAAACTACAGTCTAATGCAACAAAGGAAAATCGTAGCCAATTACAGACTTCCACACACTGTTTCTGATTGCCTGTTTCTTTTCTAATCAGCTGCCACTATCGACCACATGATGGAAGCGTTATAAAATAACATTTTATAATTAAAGCGACCAAGTTGTCTAATTTGCATTTTACTCGACGTACAGTAGTCTAACAATGAGCTATATGAAGAAATAGATTTTTTAAAGTGGTATATACTAATACTTAATTCAATAAAAAAGGAGATGCTCAAATATTTATTTATTAATAATAATATTATAAATAAATAAAAAATGCTTCCTTTATGTAACTTCCTTGAATTTATATGAAATAAAAATTTCCTATAACTTTCTTTTGATTGTGTAAAGCTGCTTTTAGACAATGACCATTTTGAAAGTATCATACAAATAAAATTGAATTAGAATTCCGTTATACGGTCGATTAGTGCCAGCTGATTAGGGAAGAAACAGACAATCAGAAGTAGTGTGTGGAAGTCTGTGATTGGCTAGTTTAGTGGCGGTTTTGTATCACTGGACAAAGGTGAGCGTGCATACTGGCAGCGAAAAGAGATGTATAACGTGAGAGACGAGAATCTGACATACGTCTGTTTTTTATTTTTAACATTAATTTATTTTATATATATTACCAATACACTTTTTGGAAAGAAGACATTCATTTCACCACAAACAAGTTGATGGAAATTTACAGCTGATCATGTCTGTTTATTCATCCAAATTCTAATCAATGTGTGTGTGCTTTGACTACAACCGCGTGCAATGCACTATGTGCTACTGGAATATACTGTAGAAATGTACATTTAAAATTTTTTCATTATTTATTAAAGAAAATTATGACTATAACAGCCTACTGCATTTCATTATCATCACAAAAACGCAAAAACACCAGCGCTGATTACTGACATCGGTCAGTCCTGACAATGTTAGAATTTTCATTTAGTTTAAATTATTTCAGTTAATAAATCTACTTCAAATTAAAAGTACACAAAGTATAAGATGACACAAAACCCTTTTGATAAAAGGTGAACATTAACACAGTGAGCCATTAGATTTTATCATGTGTAATTAGAAAAGCTACATTTGATGCGCATATCAAACGCAAATAAGAAAAGGTCTTTAACAGTTTATGCAAATAAGAAACGCCTGCATTTAAGTTATAATTCTTAATTTGTACTGTAATTTTAGTACTTTAGTATATGTATACTGTGATAATGCATTCATTTAATTACAATGTTTAACTTGAATTTTTTTGCTGTCATCTCAAGGAAGAGAGAATGAACTAAGGCCTGATGCCTCAGTCTGTGGTTATAGCGCCACTTAGCCATGTAAAGCTGGCAAATGCAAAACCCTAATGTCGCCGCCGGGTGCCGCAACAGTAGCAGTGCAATTCTGGTTGAGTAACATCTGTACGTGTTGTAGTAGGCTGACTTATCACACAGGGCTTGTAGTGGGGCTTCAGGAAAACAAGATTATTATCTAATTTACCCAGTGGAGGCAGGGGGGGTAACACTGTAAGCTTCACTCACATTAGCATACAGGAGATCTATTGTCCTATTTTTCCTGGTAGCACAATCCACAAACAGATGGAAAGTAGGCAGTGTACTATCCAGAGTCATGTGACTCTGGATAGTACACCAGACAACGCAACAAAGGCATCCGGGTGCTGAGTTTGCTGTCTCGCGATATGTATGACGTCACATGCTGTGTCTGTGTCCGCATGTG
Organism: Clarias magur; assembly: GCA_013621035.1. Lineage (NCBI taxonomy): Eukaryota > Metazoa > Chordata > Actinopteri > Siluriformes > Clariidae > Clarias > Clarias magur. Next base: position 260,203 of record QNUK01000466.1, on the reverse strand, counting down.
GTGGGATGTAAACACAAACTATAATGCCGTGTAAGAATTCCCTTGGAATATAGTAAGGACAGAGACTTATCGCTAACCTACGTCCTACAGCAGGTACTTCACAGTACTATGTCCCGGGTTGCCCCATCTGATGTTAATATACACAGTTAATATACACAGTGAGTCCTCCACGCTTGAGCTTGCCGCTCTTCTTAGCATCTCTGTCTGCTCTCACTGCAGTGAAACTACTGATGTCATTGCTAGGGTCCGGTGTTGCCGGTTAGCCATGTCTCTATAAAATCACACTACGCTCCTAGTATATATCCCCTGCTCGCAAACCAGGGCTGCTAGCTCATCTGACTTATTAGCTAGTGAATTCACATTCCCCATTATGACCGATGGAATAGAGGGCTTGTATCTACACCACATAGCCTTTAGCTTAGCTTTTAGTTTAATGCCAGCTCTGCAGCCCCGATACCTGCGCATTAATTACTTCGGAACAGGGAAAGTAGTAGCGACGCGCCTTTTGTCTGAAAGCCAGAAGTTCTTCTTTTGAATAAATTATTACAACTGGATTATGCAGAGATGGGTTCCATATCCATAGGATAGACTATTAAAAACTAGAATTTGGGAAAAAGTATAACATAATAGAAACCAAAGGAAATGTAGAAAGCAGGGACTCCGGCAGCACTAACTATGGCAGCATAACTAAAAGAGAGAGCCAGAACGAAAGACAGATTTTGAGATGTATAACAACTAATCACTTCATCAACAAACATGAGTGATCAATGAGAGTGGGGAAGACGGCATCCAAACATACCAGTTCACCATAATACTCTGCATCCATGAGTCTCCCAGAGCTGCTTCTTTACCTACGGCAAATCTATTTACAACATTTTTTGGCTAAATAAATAGGTTTTTAGCCTAGACTTTAACGCTGAGTCTGATTCTGAGTCCCGAACATTAATTGGAAGGCTATTCCATAACTTTGGGGCTTTGTAATGAAAAAGCTCTGCCCCCTGCTGTAGTTTTCATAATATGCATGGTGGATCATAAGAAATGAGTACAGGGGTCGGCATCGCCGATTTATTTCATAAATGCAACACACTATAGTTTTTTTTATACATAGCATAAAGGTAAAAAAACAATATATATGCAGTGTTGTCTTCATTTTAGATTTCAAAATGGTTTTGTGGCTCCGGTGCTTTCTTTTATTTCCGAAACAGGTCTAAATGGCTCTTTGATTGTTTAGGGTTTAATGTCAAAAGTAGTATTTAAAAATGTATGCGAAATTTCCCTGGGAGCCAATGCAGTATGGATAATATAGGGGTGATGTGCTCGTATCCATCCCTATCCATCCCGGTGCTATTGCGTTATCCGCTCGGGATAATACTTCAGTTTTCTGTTTCTAGCAATGAGCAGCAAAGAAGCTGTGAGGTGGAGCGGCCCTCCCCATAGCTGGCTCAGAAGCCGTTGAGGTTCTCTGGATTTTTTCTCCCTCCTGAACTGACACCAGTTAAAAACTGCTTGCCCACGTTTCTAGACTTTATCAGTGAGCTAACGTCGTCATGGGGCAAGCCGCTGGCAACCCTTGTAACAGTGCTACAGTGGATAGTATTCAGGATTGGACAGAACTGAAAAAGCGAACTGGTTAGCCCACCGCCAATGGAGCCGTCTTTGGCTGCTTGTCTTATACCCTTGCATAACGATGGAGTGTCTGGTCCTACTTTCCTTCCATCCAAACACTGCAGGTTTTCCTCTGCCCAGCTCTAGAAATTTTACTGCGCTCAAGTGGGCACCACCCTTGCGCTGAATTTGATTAGTTTTTCAGAGCTCAGCTTACAGCTTATGTCTGCTGCTCAACGAGTTCAGGGCCTCGGCAGGGACATACCGCCCAAGAGGCCGCTATGGTTGGTTCAGAGAATCAGTGTTGTCCTTTCCTAACACAAGCCTCTCCCAACCACTCTCTTCCTCACACACAAGTGTTCTATTTTCACAGGTTATGAACCCCAGTTTGGGCTGTTAAAAAAAAATTCTCAGGGACTCAAAGTAAGTGCTCAGAATGTTTACTTCTTGATTGCCCCAAGAGAGGTGCATTTTGCAAACTGTGTGAATGTTTATTTATTAAAACAAATAAAGAATTGCTCTTCACAACATTGTAAATCAACAAAGCTCAGTGGCGTCTGTGAGGCTATTCTCTGACTGTTCTCACTACAATCAGTCTCACGGACACTTATTTTCACATAGCAAAGAAGGTCACAGAAAGTGCCCGAGATTTGCATTCGAGGGCCTGGCTTATGAGTCGCTAGCTCCCCGCATGTTCAGGAACTGTGTAGAGGCGGCGCTGTCTCCTCGTCGGGAGAGAGGCTTCCGCATACTGGCCTATTTAGACGACTGGGCGCTAATGGTGAGCTTGAGAGCAGGCAGAGAGACAGACAACACTAATTCTGTCTTACATTCAGGCTCTAGGATTCTCAGTAAACATGCAGAAAACTTTTGCCTGTTGAAATTTTCTGTTGAGTCAGAGCCATGCAACTTCCTCTCTTCAGGGATCTTTAGTCTTGAGCAGGGTGAGGTGGTTCACCTGCTTCCTGAACTGTGGAATTAGGTTGAAAGGTCCAATCTAATTAGATAAGAGTCTTTCTCAGAATGTGATTGAGACAATTCAAAGTGCTCAGGCCTCATTCACTAGAGGTTTATACGCATACAAGGTGAGCTTTTGAACGATGGTGTCAAAAATGTAATGTACTTCCATTTCAGTGCTGCATGGTGGAGGTTTTGTCTTTCCTACAGGAACTGTTAAAGACCTTTCCTTCTTTACTGTTGAATTATACGCAGCAGCTGTATGAGCTTTTCATATTGGGTTTGTCAGAGTGTCACCGAGTGCTCATTCTCTGCTGTGTGGTCCTTCATTTGAGTCAATGTAGATAGGAAAATATGTTCATATAAAACAACACTTCTTGCTTTAGCATCTGCTAATCGGGTGGGCCTAACTCTACGGCCGAATGCGGCATAAGTACCTAAGGTTGTCTTCACTGATTATAGTTCTATGGTCTTCTAACTTCATATCTTCTTCCCCCCCTTCTTTTGCTTCTGAAGAGCAGGGCAAGTTCCCTAATTTGTTCCCTGTACGTGTACTACAGGTTTACATGGACCCTGTTATCAATTGTTGCTTTGTTCAGTAAAGGGTAAAGCGCTTTCTAAAGAACGGCTTTCCCACTGGATTGGATCATTAGCTCATAGAAGCAAGGGTGTCCTATTGCCTCAGGGTGTGAAGTTGCTATGGCAAAATCATGGTCACTATTCAAAGGATGATTGTGGGTGATATTTGCGCAGCAGCCAGTTGTCTCTTTGTCCAGTTTTACGTTGATATAATGGGCCTTCCGAACCGTAGTCCAATGCCTTAACTGCTGAGTTAGCCTGACCATAGATGCATAGATGCTCGGCGGAGCATAAAAGTATGTCCCATACAATATGTATTCACAGAATGAATTGACTGAAAGGGTTACGACTATGACCTCTGTTCCCTAAGGGAATGAATGAGGTAAAACACATTGCTGCCCAGCCTCACAGCTAAGCTCGGCTAGGAGTAGCTGTCGAACTGAGAGTCATCTGAGGTGATGATGGCTTATCATAGGCGGAGCTATGCCTATGTCATCGCAGGTTTGCCTGCCTTAATAGCGTGAATATAGGTGTCCTAAACCAGAACATGGCGTGATATCCCATATGTTGTGTTGTACCTCGTTCCTCTACCTGAAGGAACAGAGGTTAGTTATACTTGTAACCATTCGTTTCATGCCATATGCTGTGATAAATTCCACAGTGCCTGGCCAAAATGGCACTATTTCGATTTAAAATAACCAAATAGCCATCAGCATTAGATGGGACAAAAAAGGGTCAAATTATTGGCCTGTGTCAAGCAAAGGGAACAGCTAAGGTATTTGCTAAAATTGCTGGTATTGGTTTAAGAATCATTCTTAAAACTTGGAACAGTAATACTAAGCAGTCGACTTCACAGAAGAAAAAAACCAGGAATGACTGTGATTGGAAATCACTTAAACATTTGGTCAAGGTGTATCACAAAAGTTGACAATAGAAATGTCAATAGTTTAATAGTAAATGTAAGAGCATTTCCACATGCATATGACAAGAACAGTTGTGTGGCCAAAAGAAAATCTCATGTTAGCAAAGCTAATCTGAATTTTTTTTAAAAAAGCTTTAAATTGTACTTCTCTGACGATGCTTTTCTGCACGTGTTGAGGACAAATGGCTGTGAACGTGTAAAATATAAATTGTTTCAATAAGCTGTATCTGCAAAGTTGAAATTTCTTTTACGGGTGGATATACAGTAGTAGCAATTTCAAATAACGTCTGGCCAATGGCAGAACCCTCCCTGATCAGTGACGGATCCGTTGTCTCCCACTATGACAGTGTACGAAGCCCCACCCCGTTAATGCCCTTTTGCACTGTTTTAATAAGCTGGTTGCAATACTGCCAGTGTATTGCAACCAGCTAATATACAGATAATGTCCCGTCAGGGACATTATCTATATTATCCATACAGATAATGCAGTTTTTGCATTATCAGCATGTTTTCATGATTAAATCAAGCTTGTCGTCTTGTAGAAATCCATGTCAGTGTCTTTGTACCAGTCACTAACTATGCTTTAATGGTTAGATTTTTCATGCATACAAGACACCGTGCCACTGGAAGTTACTGCCTATTTAAATATTTTCATCATTACTTCAAGGAAGTCTCTCTTTTTTTTTATTTTACGTCAGACATATATATATAGTAATAATGGTGTACCCGCATGTTTTACATAAATAAATAACCACGTATGAAAGGGCATGAGTTACAACATAACATAGTGTGTTAAAATATATACAAAATGGTAAATTCAAGTGCCAACTTCTCCGACCTATTTTACTTTATTTTGGTCTTTTAAGTTAATTTTCAGTAACTTTAAACCGGCAATTTCATCACAATTGAGTGCCTTAAGTGCGATAGAGATGCTCTTATTTTTATTGGTTTACAATGTACTCACAATTCGACGTTTTTAACTCCTGGTCCGAGCTGGCCGAGTGAGATCCTGAGGGAGAACAAAGGATGCGACCCCAAGCGGCGGCCCTGAGGGAAACGAGCCGGCATCAGAAACAGGCTGAGAGCTCATGCATACCTCTGCCTAGCATCCTGCTTGCCAATGTCCAGTCACTGGAGAACAAACTCGATGACCTCAGGGCAAGGATTAAGTTCCAGAGAGACATTTGTTACTGTAATCTCCTCTGCTTCACCGAGACTTGGCTGACCCCAGCGGTGCTGGACCACGCCATCCAACGGCTGGTGCAAACAACGGCTGCTGCAACAGCGCGAGCGTTCTTCTTCTCACATGCTCCTGCACACCCAACCTCAAACTACTGTCCATCAAATGTCATCCTTTTTATCTTCCTCAGGAGTTTACATAGGTCATAATCTGCGCTGTTTACATTCCACCACAAGCGGACACGGACAGTGCCTTATGCAAGCTGTGTGAGGCACTCACCCAGCACAAGACACAACACCGGGACGCTGCGCTTATTGTGGCGGTGGACTTGAACAACGCCAACCTCAAACATGCAGCGGCAAACTTTTATCAACACATCTCGTGCCCCACCAGGGCGAAAGAACACTGGATCATTGTTATACAACGGTCAAGGATGTCTACAAGGCACAATCTCGTCCCCCGTTTGGCAAATCTGACCATGCTGCCATCTTCCTCATCCCAAAATACTCAAACGGGAAGTTCTAGTTCAGAGGGAGGTCGCACGCTGGATGGACCATTTGGTGGCCACTCTACAGGACCCATTCGATGACGCAGACTGGGACATGTTCCGAAATGGCTCTGATGACATCAACGTGTTTACGGAAGCGGTGCTAATGATGCTAGCGATGCTAATGCTAATGACGTTAATGGCTGCAGACTGGAAGACACTGCCATCATCTCCTACATAACATGAGGAGAGCCTTCAGGAGAGTGAACACCAGGAAGGCAGCAGGACCAGACAGCATCTTGGGTCGAGTCCTCAGATACTGCGCAGACCAGCTAGCACCTGTGTCTACAGAGATATTCAACATCTCCTTATCTCAGTCAGTAATCCCCACATGGACAGAAAGTCCATCATTGTTCCTGTTCTGAAGAAACCCCATCCTGCTTCCCTCAATGACTATCGACCTGTAGCCCTCACCTCAGTAGTAATGAAGTCCTTTGAGCGGCTGGTCAAAGACTTCATTATTTCCTCACTACCGGACACCCTCGATCCACTACAGTTCGTTTATCGTCCAAACTGCTCTACAGATGATGCCATCTCTCACCTCCTCCACACATCACTCACTCAGCTGGACACGAGAAGGGGGAATTATGTTAAAATGCTCATCGACTACAACTCAGCATTTAATACCATAATTCCCTCCACACTCACCACCAAGCTGGAGCACCTGGGACTCAGCTTATCTCTGTGCCAGTGGACCTCTAATTTCCTTACTGGCAGACCACATACAGTAAGGATGTTGGACATGTCTCAGCCTCCCTCACTTTCAGCACTGGATTGTGTTCTGAGCCCTCTACTGTACTCTTTATACACGTACGACTGTGTGGCCACTACCAGCTCTACCATTAATTTTGCTGATGACACCGTCGTGGTGGGCCTGATCTCCGACAACAATGAGTCGGCCTACCTGAAGGAGATTGGGAATCTGGAGAACTGGTGCCATAGAGAGCACCCTGACGGGAAACATCACAACCTGGTTCGGAAACAGCACCATGCAGGACAGACTACAGAGGGTGGTGCGATTTGTTGAGCTCATCATCCTCATCGAGCTCCCTGACCTGCACTCGATCTACAGCAAGCAAAACAGACAATAACCGGAACTCAGGGTTAAACCCCAGAGGCTGGACTTATGACACTATACTAAACATCCACATATCAGATAATGAGGGTCAAATTTGTAATACTTGTTGTATTAAATTAAAAATGTACACAAAACTTAATTTGACATTCATGCATATAGCTGACCGCCACCTGAAGGCCAATACACAGAGACTGAGGAGGAGCATCTTCCTGCAGGCGACATGGTCTCTCAACCACATCATGCACAGACTAAATAATCTCTGCATTTTTGATCAATGCACAGTTATGAACACTATACAGGACTAATCATCTTAGACTCAACATCATTTTTGCACTCCGCACAGTAATAGTCACTTAAGGACGTTACTCATCTGTACACTCATGCATAGTTGCACATACCCCGGACACCCATGGACATTGCACATTTGCACATACATGCACATTTGCACACTTACTGGACATTTCCATTTATTTCCATTTAAATTTATTGCTATTTTCGTCTACATTTGTATAGATAAGTTTTTATATTTAAAATGTCATATATTTTTCGAAAAAAAATTATATATTTTTTTCTTATTTTATTCCACTATTTATTTCTTGTTAATTGTTACGGTCACGGGCGGTTAAGCATTTCACTGCATATCGTATTGTGTATGACTGTGTATGTGACAAATAAAATTTAAATTTGAACTCCATGCAAAGTCACACCTGTAGACAAAGAGACGCACATTCACTCTTCTTGGTACAGTGGACTATTGGATTACGAGCATAATTCATTCAAGAAGCGGGCTCATATTCCAAAATGCTCGTAAACCAAATCGGATTTTCCCATAAGAAATGATGAAAACTCTATTAGTTCTACAGCCCAAAAAACTAAATACATAAAAATAATTAATACAATGTATAAAGTAAAAATAAGACAAAATTAACATGCATTTTACCTTAAAAAAAAAAAAAAAAAAAGCTAAAATAAATCCCAACAGATAAGTGTTTCCATTTGTGCGCGCACGTGCTTGGTATTTGCCTATGTGTGGAATTTGTCCATTCCCTTTCCTCGTCTTGCACAGTAAAATTCTCCTTCCTCCCCCCCACCTTGCTTTTTAAGTTTCACAACAAACACACGCACAAGGGAAACGCTGTTTTAACGAGGAAAAAAAAGAAATCTCTCTAATGACACTCGCGTGAGCGCATACTAACGGAATCACTGCTGTAAAGTAAAAAAAAAAAGCACTTTACCTTTGAAAAGAATCGCGACAGAGCGGAGTTTTCTGTGTAAAGCAGAGAGTGTGTGCTTGTATGTGTGTGTGTAGCTGAGGAGAGCTACACACACACATACAAGCACACACTCTCTGCTTTACACACTCTCTGCTTTACACCTGTGTAAAGCACTCTCTGCTTTACACAGGTGTAAAGGCAAGAGAGAGAGTGTGTGTGTGTGTCGGTGTCAAAACACTGACACATGCAATTACGCGTGCGCACACAGATGTTGATTATACCAGTGCGCAGAGAGGGATATGTTGATTATACCAGTAAGAGACGAGAACTAAGACCCAGCAGGGGAGACTGCAGCACAATTCTGCAGCGCAAGAGAGAGTCATAGGCTCACTTGTGATCACGTATCAAAACAAGAGCGCATGCGTAATACATGATACTCAGCACGTAAACCAAGACTTGCCCGTTTTTCAAGTCAAAATTTATTAAAAATCTTTGCTCGTCTTGCGGAACACTTGTAAACCGCGTTCCTCGCAATCTGAGATTCCACTGTATTGGTAATTGGTAAGAGTTCACTAAAATAAACTAAGAATTTCAGCCAATTAACCTCACATCTTCCTATGTGGTGAAATGGTTAAGGTGATAATTCTTGGATCGTGTCTGGAGAATGGCAGTACAAACATGTGTGCTGACACACACTCACACACACATGTACAGGGAAGAAAAGAACTGACAGACAGGATTCTTGTTTAGTTTTTCGCACTGTTACAGTTTTCCAGATTTGTTTAGTAATAAACCACCACTTTCCTAATAAAAGCAGAAAGTCAGAATGATAAATCAATGCACGTTCCCCCAAAACAATTCTCATTTTATGGTAAAACATGATTAGATTTGCAAATAAGTGTGGTTAATTTTTAAAGGAGCAAAATAATTCTGTACCACTTTTTATGCAATATATAGCTACTTATGTTTGGTATACAGACATTGACTTGGGTATTATAAAATTTTATAAAAAGTTTTTTTTACTTAGTTTTTCTGTTAGTTTCACGTTTCCTGGGTTATTCAGAGGGAATTATGCCATATTATTTGGACATGGGCGTGCATCCATCAAGTTTATTGGTGATATCCGTGCTCATGGAATGCCACTTGTTTAATCAGAGCTCGGTAACAGTTTGGTCGGGATTAACTGAAACATTCAATTCAGTGTATAGCTCTTTTAACAATGGTTACTCTCGCAAAACAGCCTTACAGAATATAAATACAATTATGGAAATGAGTGTGAAATTTGTGAGGAAATATGTCAGAATCAAAATGATCAGGGTGTCCCTGATGATCAAGCAGAGGGTGAGGTGTGGGGTAGGGGGAACTAGAGTCATCAGTAAAGCCTGTAATTATTTTCTCAAACATGATTTTTCCAACTTTCCTTTTATACAGCGTTAGACTGATTAAATTTAAGAATGCACCCCTAGGACCCTAAAGCGCAAACACACACACTGCAACCACAAAAGTCTTTGCTTTATGCAGTGTTTACATGTTACAAAAGGTCTGGAAACACTGATTCCAGTCACTGTTTACTTCAAAACTGTCAGTAACATGTCACATGGTGATTTATGGGGTAATGCCGTTCTTTAGAACAAAGCGCCAACTAATGGTGACACACTGCAAATGGATAAATAAGGACTTAATGTGTGAGTTTACTGTGAAGTCTAGACATGCCTTCCTGGGAATAGGAGAGGGGGTGGGGGGTTCATGCCATTCAACTGGCATCTGCCTGGGAACTGCATCGGAAACGGCTTGGAGAGGCCGTTAAGTGTTAAAGATAAAATATTTAACTTAAAGTTGTCCTTCAGCATTGCTTTTCATCTTTTATGTAGATTGATAGATCTGATGGGGCTGGGTCAAAACATAATTTGGTATATTAGTTTTTAACGGATTGTTTTCATTCATAAAACATTATATAAAACAACAGTTATACTGAACTGCCTGCCATCTGTCACAGTATGAATGCAGATCAATTCCTGCTTTCTGTTGAATGTCAAATGAGGATGGGTTCCCTGTTTAGTCTGGTTCCTCTCAAGGTTTCATTCTACTGCCATCTCAGGGAGTTTTTCCTTGCCACTGTCGCCCTCGGCTTGCTCATCAGGGACTATCGGACTATATGACCATTTTGATTCATACACATTCATATTTCATACAAACTAATTCTTTTGATTGTATAAAGCTGCTTTGCGACAATGACAATTGTTAAAAGCGCTATACAAGTAAAATTTAATTGAGTTGAAATTGTGCATCAAGCTATAGCTAAATTCTGTATAATAAAGTCATCAGTAGTATGTTAATAGTATATTGGACATGTGCTGATTTGTGGGTCATTGCTGATCGTAGGTGCTCAAGTTGGTTAATAGCAACTCAGAGACCCCATATCTAATATGGAACAACGGAACCAGAGCTGAGCTCCTTGAGTTTCTTGAGGCACAGCAAGAAGGAAACATAAAGAAGGTAAACATAGTTTTATTTGGGGCGTGTTGAACATTTTACTTAGTAATTGCATGCTCCACTCTGAATATCATACATGGTTTAATTAATAATTGACTTAATTTGTGATTAAGTTGGGGCAGGAGTGTTAGAGCAAAACTGGGAAAGATGATGCTGAACTTCTTAAATTCAACACAGTTTTTATTTACGTTGTTTGTATTATTTTTTTTTAGCAATTGATATAATTTGACTGGAAATGTTTCTGTTTATAGGGTGATTGTGACAAAAGCTTTGGAGCAGAGTTTTTCTTCAGTGAGCACAGTAAAGAGCTCATTGTTGGAGAGATCTTTGTACGTGTTTATAATGAGCAGCCTACCTTTCCTCTGGAGGTGAGAAACATTAACACATTATTCAACCAGACACTTATTTTGGTTTAAAAAATGTTATACATCATTCTGCCTAAAAATGAGGTTGGGGTTTCCCTCTATTTGGAATTATGAAATCAGGGGGGCATGAATGTGGAAGAACGGCTGTGATAAATTATTTACTTAATAATCTCCTCACTTTTGAGAATTCTATGAGAAGAGTGTTAATTTGTTCATAATTTGTTCATCATAGTTCATCTTATTTTTTGTTGATATTTCTAAGATTAAACTGTCACCTGTTATTTGAATAAACATTATAAAGGTTGGCAGCATTATTACATTTAAATATTCTAATTCAATTTATGAAGTACTGCTCCTTTTTATGTAAATGAATATAGTCAAGTCTAAGCAAAACATTGGCTGAAATCTTTTTAGGACATGGAAGAACCTTACAACTTTAAACACAACATACCATACTATAAATATATTGTGCAATCAGTTTTTAAGAATTGTGCTTTTTTTCTCCTCTCTCCTTCGCTATCCATCCACCTATGTTTCAGCATCCAAAAGTTTTTGCAGGAAGTCTCCTGGACTACGTGGGTTCTCAGGCACAGTACCTCCACACACTGCTGGCTATGACACAGACAAATAAAGTGGAGTCACAGCAGCATGCTCACAGATTACATCGAGCAGAGATGGCCTTGGAGGCACTGTGCAATGTTATCAAAAACAACCCAGGTAATGCTTATAGAAGAGCTACAAGAGGGTAAATAAAACCTGAATAAATCCAGTAATTACCCAGATGGGGCAGCCCACCACAGTATAATTTGTTTTAATTCATTGTGAAACTGTGGAAGGACAAAGGCCTTAACCTTAACACTAGCCTATAGTGTTAATATTTTCGATTTATTGTGAAACTGGGGAAGGACAGGCTAGTGTTAGGGTTATAGCCTTGGTCTTTCCCCAGTTTCGCAATAAATCGAAAATGTTTTAACACTACTTAAAACAACATAACATTGTGTTCTGCACCACTGCTTGGGCAAAGCACCTCTTACTTTGTCAGTCAGCTAACCTCGCCCCCACCCCTTTCCTCATACACAGTGGAATCTCTAGGCTGCATCTGAGACACCAAAATATTATAAGAAAACGTTACAGTGATGTTTGCAATCAGTCACCTTGCTTATGTTGGTTGCCATATCCAGTTGTACAACATATGTATAAAATCAATATCACATGAGAGGGTGCTGATTTACTTAAATATCAGAATGACTGTGATGTGCTCATAGATGCGCGGTGAACAGCATTTCCTTAAAAAAATATCTTTTCAAACTGCTCACTCACGCACTGTTGGGGCAGCATACTGTAACATACTCGGAGGAGCTCAGAAGCTCCTGACTGACCATAGAGCTGTAATTAATGTGAGAGCACTAAGTGCCTTCCATTCAAACCCCGCTGAGAGAGCTCGGGCAATTTTGCTCTCTCTAGGCCATCGGCTTGGCCATCGGTACCACTGTATCACTTGGGGGCCCAATTCAAAGGAATTTATTTCTAGTTGCTGTTAATGGCATAATTTATATTTAACAAGTAATTATTTTTCTCTTAAAATGTATAGCTTTAAAATGTTTGTTAAAATGTGTTAATTTCTGCTATTTTACAGGATCTGAAACAGAATGCATTGGCCATTTTAAACTGCTTTTTTCCCTGCTCAGAGTCCATGGGGCTGGCAAAGTTCAGCAACTAGTCCTGGAGGTATTTTTAATTATGACACATATTAACAAACATGAATGATTTGCATTTTATTTGGGTTAACCTTATTATAGTGGATGCATTTAAATATGGCTAAACCTTTTAAAGTACAGATCACCTAAGGATGGCTACTTTTTCTATTATTGTGACCTGAAATTGTGTTAACATTCAAAAAGTTTAATTCATACAACCTTTAGCTTTGGGTATAGCACACAGTGTGGTTGCCAACTCATGCTCTCAGTACTTCCCTTTTACAATTTGACTCCTGAAGTACACCTGTGCAATCAGGGAATAAAAGTTCCACTGATATGATAGCCTGGTCAATCAGTACATTCAGGTTGTCAGCTGACTTAGTTTTATTGCCACATAACATTGCTGCACCTAATGACCAAATGAAGCAATCACATATCATAACACCGCTTCCAGAGGCGTGTACATGATGGGTGCACTTTTACCCTGATGCACTCATCACTCTAGACTAGGGTCAATCTTAACTCATCAGGCCACATGACCTTTTTCCACGCAAATGGAAGGCAAATTAAAGCCTTTTTTTCTGATTAGCTTCAACAAGAAGTTTACTTATGGCCTCACAGTCGTTTAGTCCCAATCCTGTGAGACCTCATCACATTGGGTACATATAGAAATGCTTTTATTTTCACTTTTAAATATAGACTCGGTCATGTTCCGATATTAGTATCCCCTCTTTTAATTCTGTGTGTAAGACCAGCTATGATCAGATGATTGTTTTCATAATCATCTGATCATAGCTGGTCTTACTATTAGGCAAATACATCCTCAGATAAACAACAACTTTTTTGACCGTGCCATTATTTATTATAATAATAATAATAATAATAATAATTAAAGCTGCAAGCAGCGATGATCAGGCCCTTGCGCCCTGTGCAGTCCATGTGGGCCTCTACGATGTCCTCCTGCATGTTCTCTCTGATGTCGTCCCTTCATTTATACAGAAATACAGCCAAAAAGAGATAAACCAATCATTTCCTCATACCAGTTGGTGGCACTATGACTGTATTATCATAATGGCTTGACAATCTGTTCAAACTTCGATTGTCATTGATGCTGTAAAGTTTTGTCCAGCTTGGATGAAGTGTCTGGGAGAAACAGGCAAAAAGACATCCATTTCCTGTGCGTCGGGGGAGGGTCAAATTTGTCCTGGCGCCACAGCCAGACCATGTGACTCAGGCGAAAGCTTTTGATAACTTTTTGTCCTTGATCCCTTAAGAGCAACCTGAGAAATTTTGAACTAGGGCAATCTCTAGGGTAATCTTCCTAGGAGAGTTTATTAAAATACAACGTGTGCAAATGCAACATCTTGCCTTTTTTCCAAAATGGCAGACTTCCTGTTCGTTGTAGAGAGACCTCCAAGAGACTTTTTTTTCCCCTGTGGTGAGGAGATGCATGGCTCTAGGTCTTACAGGGACCCAGATCACAATCTAAGGGGCACTGCTGAAACATTTGGCCAAGCCCACTCATGACGAGCGTGTCATAAGGAAAGGTGTGCATGACCTGATATAAATCTAGATTATGAGCTGGATTGGAGGAAGAATGTAAGAAATACAGCAACTTTCTCCATAATGTCGAAAGATCTAATTTGCAGCCCCGCCCTGTCCACATAGTGGAACTTTGATAAAAGCTTTTGATAACTTTTACTCAAACATGTCTTCAGGACCATAGGGCAAAATTTCAGGTGACATCGCATTATTTCTCTAGGAGGAGTTCGTGAAAAGACGACATGTGGAAAGGGGAAAGTCAAGTAAAACACATGAGCTACTGCCAGTAGGTGGCGTTATAACTGTATGGTCATAGTGGCTTATCAATCTGTTCGGACTCGAACGCTCATCATGACTGTAAAGTTTCATCCACTTTGGAAGAAGTACAGTCATGGCCAAAAGTTTTGAAAATTACATAAATATTGTAAATTGGAAAAGTTGCTGCTTAGGTTTTTATAATAGCAATTTGCATATACTCCGGAATGTTATGAAGAGTGATCAGATGAATTGCATAGTCCTTATTTGCCATGAAAATTAACTTAATTCCAAAAAAAAACTTTCCACTGCATTTCATTGCTGTCATTAAAGGACCTGCTGAGATCATTTCAGTAATTGTCTTGTTAACTCAGGTGAGAATGTTGAAGAGCACAAGGCTGGAGATCATTATGTCAGGCTGATTGGGTTAGAATAGCAGACTTGACATGTTAAAAGGAGGGTGATGCTTGAAATCATTGTTCTTTCATTGTTAACCATGGTGACCTGCAAAGAAACGGGTGAAGCCATCATTGCGTTGCATAAAAATGGCTTAACAGGCAAGGATATTGTGGCTACTAAGATTTCACCTAAATCAACAATTTATAGGATCATCAAGAACTTCAAGGAAAGAGGTTCAATTCTTGTTAAGAAGGTTTCAGGCAGTCCAAGAAAGTCCAGCAAGCACCAGGATCGTCTCCTATGCGGGATCGGAGTGCCACCAGTGCAGAGCTTGCTCAGCCAGGTGTGAGCGCATCTGCATGCACAGTGAGGCCAAGACTTTTGGAAGATGGCCTGGAAGAGAGCCACTTCTCTCCAAAAAAAACATCAGGGACAGATAGATCTTCTGCAAAAAATATGGCGAATGGACTGCTGAGGACTGGGGCAAAGCCATATTCTCGGATGAAGCCTCTTTCCGATTGTTTGGGGAATTTGGAAAAAGGCTTGTCCGGAGAAGAAAAGGTGAGCGCTACCATCAGTCCTGCTATCAGTCAGGATACTTGCTATCAGTCAGGATTTGGCCCAGAAGTTGATTGAGAGCAGCCCAGTCGAATTGCAGAGGTCCTGAAAAAGAACAGCCAACACTGCAAATACTGACTTTTTGCATAAATGTCATGTAATTGTCGATAAAAGCCTTTGAAACGTATGACGTGCTTGTAATTATATTTCAGTACATCACAGAAACAACTGAAACAAAGATCTGAAAGCAGTTTAGCAGCAAACTTTGTGAAAACTAATATTTGTGTCACTCTCAAAACTTTTGGCCGCCACTGTATGTGGGAGAAACAGCCAAGGGGAAGGGTAAAATTCGTGGGTGCACCACAGCCCGACAATGTGACCCAGACAAAAGCTTTGGATAACTGTTTGTCCTTGATGACTTAAAGGCGACCTGGGAAATTTTTAACTCAATCAGATGATTCGGCTTGTTTGTTAAAATACATGTGCGAAACACGACATCTTGTAGTTTTTCCAAAATGGTTTTTCAAAAATTCACTTTAGAGGATACCTCCAGTAGATTTTATTTCTTGTGCCGAGAAGTTACATCAGTGTACCAAATTTCATGTCCGTAGGTCTTAAAGGGACCCAGATCACATTCCAGAGGGCACTGCTGAGTCATTTTCTGCTGAGTCATATTCACGCAGACAGTTTCGCACCAAAATTTTCTCCCGGGCTGAATTTTAGGGAAACTTTGAGTTTTCGAGCATGTTCAGGCACCCAAATTAGCCGTTCTTTAGGCACGGCAAAGAATACAGAATAATAATAATAATCATTCCTTCAGATACAAGAGGGCTTTGCATCGGTTGGTGCTCGGGCCCTAATAATAATAATATAATAATTTTATATATATATATATATATATATATATATATATATATATATATATATATATATTTTTTTTTTTTTCTTTGTTAAGGTCCTGTTAACACATTTCACTTGGGTTGAGGTCATTCTAAAACCTTGTTTTTCATTCTAAAAAATTTTTGTTTCTATGACCAAAAAAATTATAATATATACTCATTTTGAGAGTTCAACATTCTCATATTCTGGTAGTGGTGAAATTTACATGTTATAAAAGTAATAAGACAGTGACACTTGGCCGCAGCTTACTCTTTTAAATCCTGTGAAAGCAGTAAAGGGATACTGTTATTCATCTGAGGTTGTATTTGCCTAATACTGAGACCCACTATAATCAGATGTTTTTACACAAAATAAAACTTTTAATTAAAAAGGGGGTACTAACTTTTAAATTTGATTTTACTGGATTTTTTACTATGCAATTTGAAGTGTTTAAGGATCTCTGCCCATGATTTTATTTTCAACCACATTTCTTCCACAAAGATTAGCACTAGGCTTCCAGGTTTTGATAATGTGTTGATTGACCTTCAGATGCCCACAGTTCAACTGACCTGTAGTTTTCCCTTCTATTTCAAATTATTAGCCTTTGTCTTACTAAACATACTCTTTTGATTCCAGGTTGTGAGCACTGTGACTTCAAACCAGGAATGTGTCAGCAACATAGCGGAGTCTATGGTGCTGGCCAACCTGCTATTGTTGCTGCATTCCTTACCATCCAGTAAGACAGTCTTTTTCAGTACAGTGTTACACAAAGAATGATTTAAAAAGTACTCCAGCTAGTACACTATGTGTACCAGCCTCTTATCTTTTTAAACATGTCTTGCATTTAACACATAGGCAGACAGCTTGTCCTGGAGACTCTGTATGCCCTCACTTCCAACACCAAGATTGTCAAAGAGGCATTGACCAAAGGTAAGTCTGTACCTGTTTATTTAATGTGCCAGATTGTTGTCTGCATATCTAATTTAATATCAACTGTAGGGATCCCTAGTGGTGTCACATGAAAGTTAGACTTGTCATCCCGAGCTCGGATCTCGATGATGGTATCTGTATGCCTGGGGCCAGAGTGCAAAATATGCACATTGCTTTAGGGGAGGGGACATTACTTTTCTCTCCAAAATGTACTTTTCTCCAAATGTGTTATGCTGCCCCTGCAGAAATTCAAAAATATGTGGTCAGTTTACTTCACATGCCTCAGAGGAGCAACCTGATGGTCTTTTTTCTTCCTGGTTAATAGGTTTTGTATGTTTGTGCAAGGCTGTTGGGTGGGAATTGGACATCACTAAGTTAGGGTAAAAGGCTAGGGGAAAACTGCATTAGTGTATTTAGTTGTAGAGAACCATTGCTCACTGTGCTGCTGTCATTTTACAGGTGCACTGATCTACCTTTTGGATCTATTCTGTAATTCCACCCACCCTCAGGTGCGCACTCAGACTGCTGAGCTCTTCTCTAAGATGACTTCAGACAAGCTTGTAGGCCCCAAGGTAAGAGTTCAAAAGGCATGGTAAATGTATTCATTTAGGCTAAATGTTTTAAATGCTTTTTAATAAACAAAATAATAAGTGAGTACAACTGTAGACCAAATGTAAGAAATGCATTTTTTTTTACTGCATTTTTATTTGTATGCTTATTGTGACATAATATCAATAGAAAATCTCAATTGTGTACTTTTTTTTTTCAATGAACTCAATTTCATGTGATGTGTTCACATGGTATGATACTATTAGAATTTCAGTAATATTTCACTTTGACAGTTGAGACCAAAATCCATACATTTTGGATAATACTCAGGATACTCAATCTCATTTATCCACACATTTCACAAGTCACACACTTATTGGACCTCCTTTTGTTTTGGTCCGGATGTGTCCGATGCAATGTACAACATTTCTTTCAGTCCAGAGTTGCCTTGATTTATCTTGATTAGCCTCACTGTTTTCTTTAAGTCATTGTCATTCAGCCCCGCTTGTGTTTTTGCGTTATTATGAGAATGAAATGCAGTAGGCTGTTTTTGATCATCATAATTTTCTTTAATAATGATCCCCATTGCGCTGTACCACCACTGGCAAAACCTTATGAAATACAAGTGAAACGTTAAACGAATTTACAATCACAGTACTAAAATTATAGTAATACATCAAGGCATTTATTTGCATCGAATTTAAGCAAAGTAAATGTATACCGTTATATCTTGCCTTTAGATTATATCATGTGTAACACTAGCGTAGACAGAAAACAGACTCTGGTTGTGCATCAGAAAAAGTTTGCCAGATTAATGTTCAAAAACAATAATAAAACTATATAAGCCTTTATAACACTCCACTTTTATTTAAGTGCACTCACAATGACAAAAAAACTTTAATTTCGTAAAATTAACCGAAACTCTGCGTATACTTGCCTCACAGACGTGAAAAATATATACTTACAGAAAGCGAAATGTCGGCTTTTATATATAATGGAAAACGATTTTAGACGTCTAATTTTAGAAATTTTTACATTTTATGTAATTCATAATTCAAAAAGTGAATTATAGGCTCATGGAGCTCATGTGGAGATGACGAGATGATATCACCTCCATCACTAAAGCCGAAGCCAAAGAAATCACTAATTTATCAATGAATTATTAAAATGGTCAGAGTCACTCTCCTTGTTGTTTTTCCCGATGCATTTATAATCATTATTCTACTTCTGCCGGTGCCCTCTGGAAAACTTTATGCGTGCGGCTGAGCGATGATTAGACTAGGAAGTTAAAGAGGAGGATCACGGCTCAACATCCCGGAGCCCCTCATTTAAATTAAATTAACAAATATTGTAAGTAAATAACAATAGTCCATGTTTAGAAAAGCATTTTTACTTAGATTATAAATAATAATCCTGCATTTATTTTAGGTTTGCCAGCTGCCACTGTTTTTATGGCTCTTTATCAGAGTAAATCATTGAGTAACAAGCCTGTGTGTGTGTTTGTGTGTGTGGTGCGTCTCCTGAGAGGTGTCAGTAGTCTTACATATTCATGAAAAGTCGTGGATTATTCAGTGAAACGGAGGCTCTGCTGACAAACGTTAGGCACATCAGTCATTTTACCTCAAATAAAAGGTCTTTCTGAGTGTTATAATATAGCGGTAATATAACAGATATACAAACAGAACAAACGGTGCGAACTGAATACTAAACCTAAACCGAACGCGTGGGTTAATAAACCGAGATGCGTGTTTCTTAGCCCCACCCCCGTGAACACAGCATATTGAGAATCTGAGCTTCTGCAGATTCTAAAATTTACATTGCTACCATTTTTTAATCGCTGGAATGGAAGAGATGGAAAGTTTCATCATAACATGCCTTGTATTGTTTTTAATCACTCTATACGCAACTCATGATTTTTTAGTGCAATTTTACAAATGAAAAATACAAATGGAATATTCTTTTGTTTTTAATTTTCATTTCAATGTTCAACTTCAATGTTTGTTTGTTTTTTACTCATTATTTGCAGTAAATAGCTCTGGTTCAGATTTTTCATGTTTGTTGTATAAAATACACAGATGTGGAAATTACCATCACTGTAGTATTTCTTCGATACAACATATTGTTATGACTTTATGACTTAATTATATTTAAAAACCGAGACGACAGAAAATGGCACTTTTTCGCCATCTGGCGGTTACGTTTACGAATTGCGTTGAAATGCGACTGATTTATTTTGGCTGCTGTCGTTTTGTCATGGCGATGAGCCTTCCACTTGTCTACCTACTGTACCAATATAGTAGATAATATATTTTTTATTTAAATAATACCTTATTTTTGTAGAGGTTAAACTAGGCTTTCATAATGTGGCTGATGTAAATATATTAGATTTATGTGCGACTTTTAATCTTATGTCAAAGTGCACATAAAAAATACAATTTTCAAACTCTAGCAGAAAAGCAGAGAAAATGGAGAATAAAAAAACCTGGCAGATTGTTTTGAACACAGAACTAAGTTCAAGAAAGTCTTCCCCAAGACTCATTGATGGCTCAGTAGCTCACAGAAAAAATGTGTTAGTATATTATGACTGAAATAAAGCTGCTCACATAGCCACGCATTTCCGCTGCAGAGCCAGCGTTTGTTTAGCTAGTATATATTCGTGTTTGTTGTATTTTGGGGGGGGGGTTATGTAAAGAGAAACTGCATTTTTTACAAATAAATCTTTATTAAATCTCTCATATCGGCACGCACATTCATCTGCCTCTGATCAAAACATCAGCCATTCACAGACAACATGCATTGTGCTATATTGTTTGTGGTCTGAGTATTTTATAAGAGAAATAAAGCTGCTGACTTCGTGCACAGTTTCACTTTGCACTTTTCATCTCCCCTTTGTTCAAAGCTCTGCCGATATGAGCCGCTTTATTTCAGTCATAATATACTCAGATCACAAAGAGAGGCGACTTTTGCAAAGCAGACAAAATGTAAAACTAGTAAAATAACATGGCACAAATATATATCTGCTAAATAAACGCAGCCTTTTTTCAATATAGTTTCATTTACAAAACGCTTGTAGAGAGAAAAGTGAAAAGTTCCCATCCCTTCAGTTCTCTTCAGATTTTTGAGTGTGGAAATACTCTTACTACTAAACAGAGCCATGAGTTACTCTTGTACTGTTGATTTTTATGATTTAATTTCACTAAGTGATCCATCACGCTCATTCAGAATGTTTTTCCAACCACATTTTTTTCTTAAAGATGATGATTCATCACTATCCTTTCAGGTTTTAAAAATCCACTTTGTAGTTTTTAACCCAGTTTTAGTAGTATCAGCAATCTCCCTAGTTGTTTTTATTTATTTATTTATTTTAACATAGGGCAATAATATGAACCTTCTGAAACAAGAGTCACATCTTTACCATCACCACAAAATTCAGGCTTTATGCAACGTGAATTCATATTAGTGCTGTTTCTAAAGGAAACCCTGTGGCACTATAAAATTACAAGCTTTTTCAAATAATCAGGCTTCATAAAAATGGGTAAACATTGCTAAATCGGAGACATGATATGATTTGAGGATGTCAGTTGCAAAATTTATTTAGCTTATTTTTGTTTCCCTCCTGTCTTCTGTGGCACACAGGTGCGTCTGATCCTAATGCGTTTTCTGCCAGGTGTGTTTATGGATGCCATGCGGGACAATGCTGAGGCTGCAGTCCACATCTTTGAAGGCACTCATGAAAACCCAGAACTGATTTGGAATGATGCATCACGAGAGACTGTCTCCACGACTGTCCGAGAAATGATGCTCGAGTGAGTGGCTACTTTACTTACATTTATAGTTAGTACCACGTGTGGCATAGTCATGCATGGGTAAGTTTGCTCAACAATTGAATGAAAAAGAAAGTACAAAAATAATATGGCAAGTAAATGCAGTTAGCATTTATATTTTTTGTGTATATACTTGTTTTAATTTAAACCAATCAGAAAATTTCTGTCAGCTAAAGTTAGATCAATAATTTCATTCATATATGTGGACATTGATAAATTGCCTAGAATTTACCAACTACAATTACAAAACTGGTTATTTATATTTAGTGACACCACATGTAAAGTACCTTGGAAAAACAACCACATAGAAGTTTGTGCTCATGGCTGGTTTTGACTTAATTTTTTTTACTAATATTTCATTTGATCTAGGTAAATCGCTGATCTTATTGTTTAAATTTATGTATTTATTTTGGATTGCCATCAAGTCATTGAACAAAACAATGAGTTTTATTAAATGTTCATTCCATTGGTGTATATAATCAAAATAAATACATAAATACATTTTTTTTATTTGAATATGTCGATATGTATAGTTTTGACCCTTCTTTTGCAATTTGCCCTGGCATGCTCAATCAACATCTGGGCCACAGCCTGAATGACAGCAGCCCATTCTTGCATAATCAATACTTGGAGGTTGTCAGAATTTGTGGCTTTTTCTCTTGAGGAATGACCCCAAGTTCTCAATGGGATTAAGGTCAGGGGAGTTTACTGACCTTGGACCATAATTTCAATGTTTTTGCCAAGCCACTTAGTTATCACTTTTGCCTTATGGCAAGGTGCTCCATCTTGCTGGAAAAGTCATTGTTTGCCACCAAACATTAAAGCATTCTGAGACCATTTGTGTGTGGGGTTGCTTTTAAGCAAGGGAGTGGGCACACTCACAATTTTGTGAAACATATCAAACGTGACTGGATGCTCCAAACTGCATTTTCATGGACACCTAATTTCTTGTATAAATCCTTCAGCAAAGACTTTACACACATTTGTTCACATTCATTGATAGTTTATTATTATATGCAGTTTAAAGCTTATTTATTTTTGCATGATATTATAAATGTTACAAATTTTATCAGCTTTTTATTTCTGTTCTTTTTCCTACAGGCACTTCAAGCAGCAGAAGGATAACCCTGATTTCAACTGGAAGGTGATTGTGCTAGAGGGTTGTTTAATTCATGGGAGGAGGTATAAATTTGTTACTATAGCTGACTGTGTCTGTTTCTCTAGCTTCCTGAAGACTTTACAATACCGTATGCAGCGGGGCATGGTGAGCTGGAAGTGGGTGGAGTGTTCTTACGGATGTTCATTGCTCAGCCAGGCTGGGTGCTGCGCAAGCCTCGAGATTTTCTTGTCTCCCTGCTCGAGACCATCACTGAGCTGCTCGAGAAGAACCACCCTAATGTAAGCCTGGGCTCTAAAATTATGACAAATTATGATGCTTCAATATGATTTGTTTTACTTTAAAATAACAAAATTGTTCCATTTTTTTTCTATCTTCCTTTTTTTCTATTGTTTTCTCCTTTTCTCTCCTTTTTGTGCCCCCCTCCTCTTAATATTTATTTGCCTCCCTTTTTCCACTTTTTCCATCCTATATCTCAGGGTGAGGTGTTGGAGACTGTTACCACGGCGGCTGTCTGTCTGTTCAGTACTCAGACTCAGTTGGCTGATCAGGTTCCTCCTCTTGGTCACCTGCCTCGAATTTTAGCAGCCCTCAACCACAAGAACAGTGCTGTTCCTAAAAGCTCCATCCGCCTCATCCATGTCCTCTCAGAGAATGAGGTATACTTACAGACAGAATCCAAGTCTTATTTCCCATATGTTTTGACAGGTCTTTCAGTCATTTAGTCTGCAATACCACAACAAAGATCGAAGATACCATAGCTACCAGCAGTATAATCTATCAGCACTCTATAGCACATGGTTGATATTGCTGCTGTAATATCTTAGCAGCCACTTAGTAACACTATAGCAACCTACTGATGTAGCATATCAACCGCCTAACAAAATCATAGTAATCTGTTTAAAAAAGCAAAGTAGTGACCTAGAAACACACTAGCAACCACCATGTACAGTTAAACTTGGATTGCAAGCATAATTTCTTCCGGGAGCATGCTTGTATATTAAAGCACTTGTATAAAAAAGCAAACTTCCCCATAAGAAATAATGGAGGCTTCGATGATTCGTTCCACAAGCCAGAAATATTTATCTAAAAATAATTAATACAAAAAAAAAAAAAAAGACTTTACCTTTGAAAAGAATCCAGACAGAGCAGTGTTTCTGTTAGTGTGTATGTATGTGCGCGTGTTTGTGCGTGTTTATGAAGCTGAACTAAGTGAGAAAGAGGGGGAAAGGAGTGTGCAAACACTGCTCTGTCCGGAAACAAAAGCAGTGCTCTGTTCTTTAACAAAGAACCTCTTTAATGACACTCACTTTTGCCTTGCGTGCGTGCACACAAATGTGGTCACAATGTTATGATAAACAGTACACGTGCACACGGATTGAGACTGATCATGGGAGACGATTCCACACAATCGCGCAGCACACGTGAGAGAAGAGATCATGTGTGCGTCGACAGACAGAGCGCATGCGTACTTACTCATATGTCACGACCTTGCTCGTTTATCAAGTTAAAATGTATTTAATGTATCTTGTAAAACTCTTGCAGACTAAGTTACTCACAATCCAAGGTTCCACTGTATATCATCACAACTACCTAGAAACAACCTAGCATCCATGCAAAAATCCGCAATCAATTACCTGGAATGTCACGGAGCCCCCAACTGGAATATGATAGCAACCACCTAGGAACATCTTTGTAGTCTGTTCAAATAGCGTAGCAGCCATCCAGAAAAACCCTACCAAGCACTGGGGTAGCACAGTAACCATCTAGCCATAACCTAACAACCACATGGAATATCATAGAACCACCTTGAAACTTGAAGGCAACCACATATCACCTAAACACCCAGTCTGAATACCATAACACCTAAATTGCATTATCATAAAACACCATATATCAGCTAGCTGACATAGCGTACCAATCATCTAACAATATTTAGTCATTTGAGACTTTCTGCACAGCCTTGGACAAGGGTTTTTCAGGAATAAAATTTACAAATTTACCATTGTGTTTTAAATTGTTCTTAATAAATTGCTTGTATTATTCAAAACCGGTATTAAGGGCATTACAGTGTTTAGTAATAAACAAAATAAAGTTTGCGATTCGTGATGCAGCCATTTTTGAAAGAAATTGATCTCATGGTGTTTGGCAGAGCTTGTGCTATGCATGAAATTGCTAAACATTACTATTCGACTTGACGGAGAGAAATGTTTTGCCATGTAATAAATGTAGATTTTCACTCCTCCAAATGTAGAATACCTGTAAAAATTTTCGACGCATTTTCAACAACTCCAACAACAGACTTTTTTCTCTCTACATTGTAAAACAATGCTGAAGGCATTCAGAATATACAATAATCTCATTCGAAGAGTTGAAACAGTTGATATTGAGATGTGTCTGCTACTTATGCTTTGTAATGGCTTCACAGCAGAGGTGCTTTTAATTGGTAATGTTTGAGGCTTGTAACTTCAAATTCAATTTTATTTGTATAGCGCTTTTAACAATTGTCATTGTCGCAAAGCAGCTTTACACAAAAAAAAAATAAAATTAGGTTTGTATGGAATGTAAATGTGTATGAATCAAATGGTCAGATAGTCCCGGATGAGCAAGCCGATGGCGACAGTGGCAAGGAAAGCCTTCCTGAGATGGCAATAGGAAGAAACCTTGAAAGGAACCGGACTCAACAGGGAACCCATCCTCAATTGGGTGGAACAGAAAGTAGAAATTGATCTGCATTCATACTGTGTGTTAGGTGGCAGGCAGTTCAGTATAACAGTTGATGTTAATTGATGTTAATATAGAGTCCAGATAGTTATTGGAGTCTCAGGTAGACTTGTAGGAAATTCCAGTCCTCAACCATCGAGCGACTGGAGCCAAGTCAAGTACTCAGAGAAACAGCTGTCAACATCAGTCAAGGCCAGAAATGTCTTCATGGTAGAGTGAAGCCGTCCCCAGACACCGGACGCATCCCAAAGGTCCAGAGGGCAGAGGGAGTCTGGATCAATGGCAGCTCAGGAACGACAGAGCTCAACAGAGAGAGGGAGAGAGCGAGAGGGGGACAGAGAACAGGAGAGGGGAGAGCAGAAGATGAGGGATAACAGTTAGGTATGGTCACAGTCACATAATGTAAAAGGTGAATGTATATTTAGTGTAGAGTGCAAGCAGGGACTCCAGCAGAACTAAACTATGACAGCATAACTAAAAGGGAGAGCCAGAAGGAAACACAGACATGAGAGCTCCCTGAGATGTAAAGCAACCAATCACCTCACCATCAACAAACCTGAGTGATCAATGCGAATGGGGAAGACAGCATCTAAACATACCAGTTCATTGTGCGTCCATAAGTCCCCCAGATCTGTTCCTTTACCTAAGGCAAATTTATTTACAAAAATGCTTGGTTAATTAAATAGATTTTTAGCCTAGACTTAAATACTGAGACTGTGTCTGAGTCCCGAATACAATTTGGAAGGCTATTTCATAACTTTGGGGATTTGTAACAAAAAGCTCTGCCTCCTGCTGTAGTTTTCATAATACGCAGTATGACAAGCAGCCTGCATTCTTTGATCGAAGTAGGCGTGGCAGATCGTAAGACACTAACAGTTCACTCAGATACTGCGGCGCGAGACCATTTATATGTCAAAAGTAGTGTTTTAAAATCAATGCGAAATTTCACAGGGAGCCAATGAAGTGAAAATAAGATAGGGGTGATGTGCTCGTATCTTTTGGTTCTAGTGAGGACTGCTGCATTCTGAACTAACTGAAGCCTGTTTATGCACCTAGTTGAACAACCAGGCAGTAAGGCGTTACAATAGTCCAACCTAGAGGTGATAAAAGCATGAACTAGTTTTTCTGCATCGTTAAGTGACTATATATTTCTTAACTTGTTAATATTTCTGAGGTGAAAGAATGCTATCCTGGCGATATTGTCATGAGCTTCAAATGAAAGGCTGGAATCTATAATCACACCGAGGTCTTTTACTGTTGCACTAGATAGAACAGTAAGGCCATCTAAAGTTACAGTGTGATGTAAAGTCATGCTTCTAGCTGCATGTGGTCCTACGACTAGAATTTCTGTCTTATCAGGATTAAGCAGAAGGAAATTAATTAGCCTCCAGTCTGTTATATCCTTTACGCATTTACCAAGCTGCTTTTACTGGTTTTCTCACCTGGTTTTGCTGAGACGTATAACTGTGTGTTGTCAGCAGAACAATGAAAACTAATATCATGCTTACGGATTATGTTGCCCAAAGGAAGCATGTAAAGGGAAAAAAGCAGTGGGCCTAAAACCGAACCCTGTGGAACACCAAACTCCACTAGAGAACATGCAGAATAATCACCATTTAAATCTACATACTGATAGCAATTAGTCAAATGAGCCAGGCGAGGGCTGTTCCCTTAATTTTTACTACATTTTCTAATCTGTGAAGGAGAATACTATGATCAATAGTGACAAAAGCTGCACTGAGGTTAACATAAACATAGTGACGCAACCCTGGGAGAGCCAGAAGGAGGCCAATAGTAGAATTTACTACTTTAACGAGTGCTGTCTCTGTCTTGTGATAAGGTCTAAATCCTGACTGATACAGTTGATGTATGCTATTTCTATGTAGATATGAGCATAGCTGCTCCGCTACTATCTTTTCCAGAATCTTGGAGATAAAGGGGAGGCTTGATATCGGCCTGTAATTGGACAGCTGTCAGGGGTCAAGGTCAGACTTCTTAATTATCGATTTAATAACTGCTAATTTAAAAGATTTCGGAACATAACCAATGCTGAACGAAGAATTTATTTTCAATAGGGGTTCTGTTATTTCTGTCACTGGAAAATGTGCCGGTATAGGATCTAATATACAGGTTGATGAATTTGCAGAAAAGATGAATGAAATTAGTTCATTCTCTTCAAGCGGAGTAAAGTATTCTAGGTTCCGATCTGACATGGATAGTTTAACTAGTTTAACTATCTGCATCAATTACATTGTCCAGTTTCAAAGCCTCAATTTTATGCCTAATATTTACTTTTTTATTATTTAAAAAAAGCATGAAGTCCTCACTACTGCCAAATGTTGTGGATTTCTGCAGTGGTCTTATTTCTGGTTAATTTGGCTATGGTATTAAATAAAAATCTAGGATTATTGGTTATTTTCTATAAGAGTGGAGAGATGCGTTGATCTAGCTACACTAACCCTGCGTTCACACCTGCCGCCGACGCCAGTTGCCACTCTTTGCTGCTCTGACGTAGATCGAATGCCTTTCTTGTATTTAAAGGGGCCGCAAAGCAATCAAGCTTGTTGATCTTGTGGAGACTGACCAAAATGTGTAAGAAAACAAGAAATTGATAGAAAGCACTGTGTTGTAAAAATAAACAAATTATAAGCCATTTATATGGTGTGGCTTCTGTTCATTGTGAATTGCTAGTCTAATTTAATATTTTTTTATTATTATATTATATCTCTTTTTATCATAACATTATTAGAATCAATTACTAGACTTGGTCTTTAATCAAAATAACTTTAATAATTAATAAACACCCACTACCGCAATAATCAACCTCTCCTCCATTTCGCTTGGGTACAAATGTAGCTGGAACAAAAGTTGCGTTCCTCAAAATCCTCTCAAGTGGAGGACCTCTACTTTTAATTGGTTGCCGCTCAACCGCGTCATAGCTCATTACCCTAAAGTTGGTAACTCAGGGAGATTACTAATAAAGCTCTGTGTGGTAGTTGATGTGAATGAACGTTTAATACGGTAGCGCGGCGTTGTGCTTACATATTAAACTATGACGCACTTTAATTGAGACAAGATGGTGATCTGAGATAACTTCAGACAGTGGAATTGTGAATAAATGTATTATACTTAATCTGAAGAATATTATTAAATCTAAAGTGTGACCTACTTTATGAGTGGGTCCTACTACACACTGATTTACTCCTACCGAGTCCAGTATGGACATAAATGCTGTTCTCAGAGGGTCTTCTGGATTCTCAAAATTAATACTACAATCTCCAGCAATTAACGCTTTGCCTACAGAAATGACTAGGTTTGAGAGGAAATCTGCAAATTCACAAAGAAATTCAGAGTACGGCCCTGGGGGTCTGTAAATGATAATTAGCGGGATCAACTGAGCAAACTTAATATTTGTAGCTGCACTTAAGTTACTATAGAGAGCTTCAAGTGCATTAAAATTGTGTCCATGTTTTTGTATGATTGTCAGATCATCATGGTAAATAACTGTGACGCCTCCTTCTTTACTATTTAGCCGAGGCTGGTGTATGTACGTAGCTATATCCAGGAGGACTAGCTTCATTTAAAGCTACATACTTGTCCTGTTTAATCCAGGTTTCTGTTAAATAGAGTCTATCAAACTCCTGATCCCTGATAATTTCATCTCCGCCTGCAGCACCCAGACTTTCCGCTTTGGGAATAACCCTGCTTTCACTCTCTCTAACCCTCTCTAAAGTCTGGATGCACTCCTCTAGTGCTGATATCTTCTCTATCTCTGTTTGATATCTTCTGAGTGCTAACTAACACACACCTATCACAAGTAAAATGTTCACTAACGACGGAGGAAGAATTTCTAAACATCCTGCACTCCACGCACTGCACATGCTGAATACCAGACATGACCTGAGTTGGAGTTTAGTTGTTTGGAGCTGGATTCCGTTTGTTCTTCTTAGATAAAGAAACTTGTGCGTTTTCCAAAAAGCCCCAAAAACCGGATAAAAGGCGAAGCCCAATAGTACGATAACGTAAAAACTAGTTGCTATTAATATTACTATTGTATAAACAGAAAAGCTATATAATTTAAACACTGATTACTGATGCTTGTGGAGCATGAAGCCTGGTCTCAAATGCCACAAAAGCACTTGACAATACTGTTCTGCAAGAACTATTCTAGAACAGCTGACATTTGTGTCTTAAAATACCAACTGACTACTGTAGTTGTTAATTAATTACATAATGCTATGTGTTCTTTAATAGTTAAAAAAAAGTGTGGTTCTATTATGTAGAAAATAAATACAAACTTGGGCCAAACTTTTGGCTGGTGTAGATCATACAACATACATAATTTTTTTGCAAAAATACGTATTTGTAAAAAAAATGGAACAACATTGGAACCTTGGATTGCGAGCATAATTCGTTCCGGAAGTGGGTTCGTATTTCAAAACACTCATAAACCATATCGAATTTTCCCATAAGAAATAATGAAAACTCAAATTATTTGTTTCACAGCCCAAAAAAATAAATACCTAAATATTATTAATACAATACACACGTGGACAAAATTGTTGGTACCCTTCGGTCAATGAAAGAAAAACTCACAATGGTCACATAAATAACTTTAATCTGACAAAAGTAATAATTTAAAATATTTCTATGACTGTTAACCAATGAAAGTCAGACATTGACATTTCAACCATGCTTCAACAGAATTATTAAAAAAAATAAACTCATGGAACAGGCCTGGACAAAAATGAAGGTTCCTCTAGAAAATACTGAAAATAATGGGACCAAAGGGACATGTTAATTCAAGGTGTGTCCACTAATTAGCATCACAGGTGTCTACAATCTTGTAATCAGTCAGTGGGCCTATATATAGGGCTCCAGGTAATCACTGTGTTGTTTGGTGACATGGTATGTACCACACTCAACATGGACCAGAGGAAGCGAAGGAAAGAGTTGTCTCAGGAAATTCGAAAGAAAATTATAGAGAAGCATGTTAAAGATAAAGGCTATAAGACCATCTCCAAGCAGCTAGATGTTCCTGTGACTACAGTTGCACATATTATTCAGAAATTTAATATCCATGGGACTGTAGCCAACCTCCCTGGACGTGGCCGCACGAGGAAAATTCATGACAAATCAAAGAGACGGATAATCCCAATGGTAACAAAAGAGCCCAGAAAGACTTCTAAAGAGATCCAAGGTGAACTTCATACTCAAGGAACATCAGTGTCAGATCGCACCATCTGTCGTTGTTTGAACCAAAGTGGACTACATGGGAGATGACCAAGGAGGACATTGTTGAAAACAAATCATAAAAAACCAGACTGGAATATGCCAAACTACATGTTGACAAGCCACAAAGCTTCTGGGTGAATGTCCTATGGACAGATGAGACAAAAATGGAACTTTTTGCCAAGGCACATCAGCTCTATGTTCAGAGACGGAAAAATGAAGCACATCAAGAAAAGAACACTGTCCCTACTGTGAAACATGGAGGAGGCTCTGTTATGTTCTGGGGCTGCTTTGCTGCATCTGGCACAGGGTGTCTTGAATCTGTGCAGGGTACAATGAAATCTCAAGACTATCAAGGGATTCTAGAGAGAAATGTGCTGGCCAGTGTCAGAAAGCTGGGTCTCAGTTGCAGGTCATGAGTCTTGCAACAGGACAATGACCCAAAACACACAGCTAAAAACACCCAAGAATGGCTGAGAGGAAAACATTGGACTATTCTAAAGTGGCCTTCTATGAGCCCTGACCTCAATCCTATTGAGCATCTTTGGAAGGAGCTGAAACATGCTGTCTGGAAAAGGCACCCTTCAAACCGGGAACAACTGGAGCAGCTTGCTCATGAGGAGTGGGCCAAAATACCTGCAGAGACGTGCAGAAGTCTCATTGACAGTTACAGGAATCGTTTGATTGCAGTGATTGCCTCAAAAGGTTGTGCAACAAACTATTAAGTTAGGGGTACCATCATTTTTGTCCAGGCCTGTTCCATGAGTTTATTATTTTTTTTAATAATTCTGTTGAAGCATGGTTGAAAAGCAATGTCTGACTTTCATTGGTTAACATTCATAGAATTTTTTTTAATTATTACTTTTGTCAGATTAAAGTTATTTCTGTGACCATTGTGAGTTTTTCTTTCATTGACCGAAGGGTACCAACAATTTTGTCCACGTGTGTATATAAAGTAAAAATAAAACAAATTAACCTGCACTTTACCTTTAAAAAAAGGTGTGTGGAATTAGCCCCTTCCTTTGCCTCGTCTTAAAACTCCTCCTCCCTCCCCCCACCTTGCTTTTTAGTTTCACAGCAAACATACACAATGGAAACACTGTTTTAACAGAAAAAAAAATAAATCTCTCTCTGACACTCACGTGAGCGCATACTAACGGAATCACTGCGGTAAAGTAAAAGTAAAAAAAAAACAATGAACTAGAACTTTACCTTTGAGAATAATAATTTCTGTGTACATAATACAATTTCTGTGTAAAGCAGAGAGTGTGCGTGCGTGCGTGCGTGAAGACGGGGGGTGTAAAGGCGAGAGAGAGAGTGTGTGTGTGTGTGTGTGTGTCAGTGTCAAATTATACCCGCGCACACACACAGGAGGCACGCTGAAACAGAGAGGGAGATATTGATTATACCAGTAAGAGACAAGCACCAAGCCCCAGAAGGGGAGACGATTACCCACAATTCCACAGCGCAAGAGGGAGAGAGAGAAAAATCATTGGCTTAGTTGTGATCACGTGACGCTCTGTGTCAAAACAAGAGTGCATGCGTGATACATGATACTCAGCGCTCATAAACTAAGACTTGCTCGTTTTTCAAGTCAAAATGTATTCAAAATCTTAGCTCCTCTTGCGGAACACTCGTAAACCGTGTTACTCGCAATCCGAGGTTCTACTGTATTGATTTGTCAACCAGAGTACTGTGTCAAGAAAAAAAATTGTGAACCATTTGCAATTTTCTGGTTTTCTGTATAAATTTCAACTGCATGAAATGTCATGTATAAAAAAACAACATTCCTATGCTGATAAAAACATGAACAATTTTGATCTTTTATGTCTTTATTGAATTCACCCATCAAACATGTTGGAAAAAGTAAATGAAGGTTCAACTTGCAGATAACCACTCTGACATTATCCTGTAGAATGCATTGATAAGCTTGGGAATTAAGTTTCCACTCTGCAGTGGCAAGCAGTCCAGTTCCAGAGGCAGCAAAATCCAGCTCCCTCCACCATACTTCAGTGTTGGGATGATGTCTTCATGTAGTTCTTTTTATTTTCCCTGTAGTGATGTGGAGTATCAAGGGGGTCTTTAGTAAACATTAGATGGGTTTTTTATTTGTGTTTTATGTTTTATTTATTTGGAGGGGAATGGCTTCCACCAGGGAGTTCTGCCATAGATACCATGCCTGTTCAATGTTTTACTTATGGTTGACTCATAAACAGATGTTATCTAGCTCTAATGAATCCTATGAGATTTTAGCTATTACTTTTGGGTTCTTTTTTTAGAATATTTTATTCAGCATTCTGTGTTGGGCCTATGGAGTGATCTTGGCCTGGATGGACATGTCAGTGGAGAGTACTCATTTATATGTAAAACATTTGAGATTTTTATTAATTTTATCTATTTATTTATATTATTTATAAGAGACAAACATCAACGTGATGATTTTTAAAATGGTTGAAAGAGAGTGGTAGGGAGAAGTAAAGGAATTTTTCATGAATCGAGGCATGGCACCTTATCTTATGGTGTGGTCATGTATATATGTGGGCATGTATTAAACAAATACATGTCCACATGAATTCTGTGGTATACAGTATAGGTGCATATCATCTGCTCAGGACAGTGACTCAATGCATGCAACATAAATACCCCAAGACATTTTTAAGACAAAGAAGTGGAATGTTTTGCAATGGCTAAGTCAACCTGAATCTAGTGGAGCATGCATTTTACTTGCTCAAAACAAACTTGAAGGCAAAACTCCACGATAAGCTGCAGTAAAGGCCTGGAAGATTTATCACCAGATAAGAAGCCCAGCATATATGGATTTCAGTGGGTTGCAGACTTCAGCCAGTCACTGAGTGCAAAATATTATATTGTATAAAGTATGATATTGTGTCTAATTATTATTTTTTTCTTTAAAAAAAACAAGTAAATATACACTGATCAGCCTTAACATTATGAAGACCTTTCAAATACTTAGTGTTTCTCTCTTTGGCCAAAACAGATTTGACCTGCGAAGGTATGAACTCCAGTAGACCTCTGAAGTTATGCTGTGGTATCTGGCACTAAACCATCAGTTTCAGATCCTTTAAGTCTTGATGAAAGGTGGAACCTCAATGGATTGGATGTGTTTTTCTAGCACATAGAATAGCTGCTTGATTGAATTTAGATTTGGAGAATTTGGAAGCCGAGTTAACACCTCAAACCTGTTGTGGTTTCCTCAAACCAAAGTGAATCACTTTTGCAGTGTGGTAGGGTGCATTATTCTGCTGAAAGAGGCCACTTTGCTGCCTTGCCTTCTTTCTATAGAGCATCCTGGTGCCATCTCTTCCCCAGGGTCCCATGAATAGCCACAGCAAATTCAAATTTTATTTGTCACATACACAGTATGATATGAAATGAAATGATTATACGACTGCTGTCGACCTACAATATTACAACAAAAAAGAAATAAGAGATTTGAAAATAAACACTTATTTACATAATATACAGATAAGAGTAAAAATTTAAATAAAATATTAGAATAAGATAAATATAAAAAAAAGTTAAAGAATATCTAATAGAAATAGAAAATATATATAGTAAATGAATTTGATAGAAATATGATAGAAATGTAATGTAGTGCAGTCCAGAATGTGCCAGGATAATGTGCAAGGCTGCAGTTCAAGTTCACAGTGTGCAAAATGTGCAAGTGTGCAAATGTTCCATGTGTAAACAGATTGTGCGTCCCGTTAAAAAGTAAAAGTTATAAAGTTTGCAGTCCTGAGGTGTGCAAAATGTGCAAGTGTGTGAGTGTAGGTCCTATGTGGTGTTGTGGTTGAGAGCTCGTCTAGCCTGCGGGAAGAAGCTCCTCTTCAGTCTCTCTGTGTTGGCCTTCAAGGAGCGGAAGCACTTTCCTGACCGCAACAGAGAGAACAGTCCATTGCTGGGATGACTGAGGTCTTTCACTATCTTCCTGGCCTTGGTCCAGCATCGCTTATTGTAGATCGTCTGAAGGTCAGAGAGCTTGGTACAGATTCAACACTTGTAGTCAATGCCAGAGACGGAATTGGAGAGACTTTGAAGGCTGTACAGTGCATCAAGAAAGTATTCACAGCGCTTCACTTTTTCCACATTTTGCCATGTTACAGCCTTATTTCAAAACGGATTTAATTAATTATTTTTCTTAAAATTCTACAATACACCATAATGACGACATGAAAAAGTTTGTTTGAAATCTTTGCAAATTTATTAAAAATAAAAAACTAAGAAATCACATGTACAAGTATTCACAGCCTTTGCCATTACACTTAAAATTGCACTCAGGTGCATCCTCTTTCCACTGATCATTGTTAAGATGATTTTATTTCAAAAGGCAACAGTGGAAAATAACAGTGGATTTCGGAGCACAAACCAAGTCATGAAGTCCAAGGAATTGTTTGTAGACCTCTGAGGTTTCCGGATGCACTGTAATTCATAAATGTTTAATAGTAAACCCCTCAAAATAAAGCTCAAAGTTTTTATATTAAGTCACACACAATTTTCACTGTCCAAGCTAAAGTAACTGAACATAAAAAGTGCTGTAATTCCTACACCCTAATTAATTGTATTTGTGTACCCACTCTCTACAGTTGTGTGTGCGGTCCATGGCAGCCTTGGAGACCGTTGGGCCATTGATGTGTGGGATGAAGGTCAGAGCTGATATGGCAGGACTAGGATGTGAAGCCCTCAACCGCATGTTTCAGCGAGAGCAAACCGATCTAGTTGCACAGGTAAACACTCACATTCCCTCTTCACATCACAACATATTTCTCTCATATTGTTAATTTTTAACATTGACATACAGTAGTGTAAAATCAGGATGGTGCAATGGCAGTTAATTTTGTTCCTTTTTTTCTGCATCAGTCTGTGGTTTATTTTATTGGATGTGATTTGAAATGCCTGTATAAAAACAGTTTCATTGATCTTTGTCATTGCACAGTACTTTTGTTGTTTTTTAAATCATTTTTAAATGGTATTTTGTGGCCAACAATAGTGTTCCCTATCCATTAAAGTTGAAACGCCTACATTGCGCGAACGTCCAGCCTGCGCCAACGTTGTGCATGCACACAAGTTGCACGCATTTACATTATTTCCTATGGGAAGATAGGAGGATTATTTCCTAAAGAACTTGCCTCTGGAACAGATGAATTTTGTATTCTGAGGTACCACTGTACTCACTAACTACAGTGATTTAATATTTTCATCTAGTAATTTTTTTTAAACCCCAACAGTTGAAGTGAGTTGCTTGTTTGTGAACTATCCCATAACCATGGAAAAGATGCTACTATGTTACAGAAGGGTCAAATTATTGGTATACACCAAGCAAAGACATAACTTACTGTAGGAGATGAATTTAAATTACTGTTGAAATTACTGGAATTGGGTTGAGAACTGTTGAAAGCATTATTATACAACAGTTACTTCTGAGCAAGCAATATGGTTGCTTCCAAGTTGTTCCAAATAGCATCTGAACCACCTGTTTTTTTTTTTTTTTTTTTTTATATTTACAAAGCTAACTAGCTCCTAACAAAGGCTAAATTTAAAATCACTCCCCAATCCCTAATCAAGGGCTCTACTTGGTGTGTGACAATGGATTATATGCCTTAGCACAATTGCTTGCCGCTTAACACTTTATGCACTTTTTACACTATTTGCATTTAGTTTTAGTACCAAATGTTAGTGAGGGTAATCATAAAAATTATTTTTTTTGTTTTGTTTGCTAAGGAGCATCATGTTTGGACTTTATAGCAATAAAGTGCTAGAGGAATGTGCTTGAAATAGTTCATCAGTCATGTATAGTGCCCACTGTAAAAGAAGAGGCAGCGTTATGATCTGCGGTTACTTCAATCTAGTCTCAGCAATGTTATGTGTCAAAAAAAGTTAGCAGTATCTGCGTTTAGTGAATGACCAGGTTATTTCATCAATTGATTTTTTTCTTCCCTACTGGCAGAAGCATATTCTAGGACAACAATGTGAAGATTTATCAGGCTCAGTTGGTGAAAGAGTTGTTCTGGGAGTATAAAGATACATTCACACATGAATTGGCAACCACAGAGTCCTAACCTTAAACCAGTGCTAAAGATTTCAAGCAGTATCATCAATATAAGATCTCTCCTAAAATTAATGCAATTCGTGATGGAAATACATACTGTCAAGGCTAAATGTGGTCTAAAAAAATACTTTTGTTTTTTGGCTATCCAATATATATCTTCTGTTTGTAACACTGACCACAATGATAATGTTTTTTGTTTTTTAAGCAAATTTCAACTGTATAATGTTTATGAAATATATGAATATATTTGCGTTTATATATGTCCAGTGCTCCCACAGCATACAAATTTAATCTGTTCCGGAGGTGAGTTTGCAGCCCGACATTTGGTATAACGAACTGTATTTTTTTGTAGAAATCAATGTAAATGTGCAAAATCCGTTTCATCAACCCAAAAATATTAACAGAAATTCAAAGTTTCCAGCGCTTTAAGCAGTTTTTGCATATGAAAACAATCAATACATTTAGAAAAGACATATTAATTGCTAAGTAAACATAAAATACTAACTAAACAGACATAAACCTCACTTAACCCTTAATTACGATTGTGTTTTGTTTTCTTGCCATATGGAAACAGTACCATTTAAAACTATGACATGTTCCAGACAAAACACAGTGCAGAACACAGTACTACTAATTATTTATTTTTTAATTTCCACTGAAAGTGGCTCATGTTTTTTCTTGGTACCATGCTTGTTAACTTTCTTTGAACCCATGCTGCTAAATCCTCACTACATCCTGCACAAAAAGACTTTTCTCCATTCACGCAAACAAGTTTTGACCGGCTACCGGAGATGCGGGAAACCGGAAGTGTGCGCGACTGGCTAGATAGTTTGTTGATAGTTTGATGGCGAGGGTCCACTGTACTTTTTTTTACAAAGATATTTGCATGTGTGTGTTCAGGCTCTCAGAGTAGAGCTGGTGCCTTATTTGTTGAAGCTTCTAGAGGGAGTGGGATTAGAGACCCTGGACAACCCCTCAGCAACCAAAGCTCAAATCGTCAAAGCTCTTAAATCCATGACTCGCAGTCTGCAGTATGGAGAACAGGTGAGAAACGCAAACGATTCAATTAAATTTCATTTATATAATGCATTTAAGAATTGACATTTTAACAAAGCAGAATAAAAAAAAAATTCTGGATATAATTAAAATACATAGATTTATTCATTTGTAGCTTTATTAGTTTATGCCATAAACCACCAAATAAAAGCACACAATTTAAACGCACACACAAAACTAAATAAATCATACAGATATTTTTATCTGATACTAAAAGAATTGTATTGTCAAACAAGGCTTCAAACAAAAAGATATCTAAGGTATATGCAATTTGAGATTTTAGTGTTGTTGCAGGTGAATGAAATCCTGTCTCGGTCCACTGTGTGGAGTGCCTTCAAAGATCAAAAACATGATCTCTTCATCTCGGAATCCCAAACTGCAGGCTTTCTGACAGGTAAAGTCCACACTGGTTCCTGGTCCACATCGATTAAAATTACATGACTGAAACACAGGGTCTTTATTTTCTTTCTTTTCTATATTTTTATATATTCTATTTTTCCTGCAACACTTCACAGAGATCAAACAGTAAAGGAAATATGGGAAAAATCATAGAATTTAGAAATCCAATTTTTAGGCGTGGAAAGGTTATGGGAAATTCTGAAAATTTGGGATTTTTGAAACCACTGTGCTTATATTAACATTGTGGGTTTTGATAACGACTGTTGCATGAGTGTTTGTGTTGTAATAAGTTGTGTGTGAACGCGTGTAGATGCTCAAGCAGCATGTGTGTTTGTAATGGAGGGTTGGCCTGTGTCATGGAGTCAGTTATGCCTGCACTGTGCTGACTACAGTGCTCAGAGACAAGCTCACGTGTGCTGTATTTAAGAGGCTTGATGTGTCGCATAGTAGGTGTAAAAATGTCTATGTGTCAAAAGTCTGACAAGGACATTACTGTCCAAACCGACAGCATGAAAAAATTAGTAAAATACCTGAATGGTTATGGAATTAATTTAAGAAACATTTACGACTGCAATAAACAGCCATCTTTGTCTCATCATTAAAGTTTGTATAAAGGGATTACAAAACTCCCTTCAAAATCTGCAGCACCAGATTCCTCCCTGGTTTAATAAGGGTGGCACTATGACTGGCAGGTAAGGTTTGACCTCGACTTGACCATGTACATGGTTATTTACTAAATTTAACATTTTGGTATTAAATGTGCTGCCGGTGACTTAAATTCGGATCCTTCTTTACGAATCAAGTTAGCTGTTCCACTGGATTACATTTTTTGTTTTTATTTATTTATATATTTTTTATTTAAAATATGCATTTTATAAACTGTTTTGATTCGTTGACTTTCCAACTATAAAAATCACATTTTGGACCTAGTTTGCTGCTCAGGTTTTATTCCAGACCTGCTCAGTACAGCCTAACTGCCCATTTCAGATCACAAAACTCTATTTTCCATCCCACTAATCCTTACAAAACCACGGGCACAGCAGGGATATCATTTATCGCATTGGTTAAAATGGTTAAGGCTGTAGGTTATTGGGTATTTGATAGGAAGGTTGGGGGTGTGAGCCCCGCATCACCAAGGTGCCACTGTCGAGCCCTTGAGCTTAACTGTATCTGCTCCAGTGGTGCTGTATCCTGGCTGATCCTGCACTCTGACCTCAGCTTTCTAACTGGGATATGCGAAAAAAAATAATTTCATTGTGCTGCAAGGGACTTGGAACAAATAATTGAATCTTAATCACAACCTTAACCATGTCTATCCAAATGAGTACTGTACATTTTTTCATGGAGTTTTTTGACTCTATGCCAGTTTCATCACAAATTCGGTGCCCTGTGATTTATCAACCAATTCTATCCACGGTTTGCTACGTGTTCGAGCCTTAAACTGAAGAACAAGTTCATCAAATTATTGTAAAAGATAATGCCATTACCAGGCATTCAATTTAGTTCCTTTAGAAAGTCTTTCTGACACTGGTTTAAATGGCATAGTCCATCAGTGGTTCACATCTTATCTTACCGGAAGGAGATGTGTGGTTATGACGTGTTTCAACCCAGATGGCACAAGATAAGACATATTGACATGTGTATACATGCTGTTTCAGAGGTACATCCACATTTGAGTCAGAGAAAGTCTGATAAAAAAAAAACATCATAGCTGAGCAATGCTTGTAATGTGAACATTGCTGAAGACAATTCCTGGAGAAATTGTAAATGAGGCTCATGAAACAATAAAAATGTCTAATTTCTAGACATTTTTAGCCAGCAGTCATTTGCCAATTTAATCAATGCTGTTTCTGTGCTGATGATGCCACCTAAAAACTGATTGATACGATCCATGAATGCTATTCCTACAATCCTGTTCAACATTAATGGGACTCCATTATTTTTTGCATAAACTGTACAATATCTTGAGAAATAAATTAAAATGTAGCAAAATTATATAATCTAGATTTTTTAATTGGGGGTCTAAAGTATGTAAACAAAGAACATTGTTTTTCAACTTGCATGTCATAATTTCAAAGAGGAAACAGAAAAAATAAAGGCACAATAAAGGCACCATTCCTTAATTCCTTTTCAGACCCGTTTGCAGGAATGACGGCCTCCAAACGTTTCTTGTAGCCTTTTATAAGCTTCTTTCATTTCTCTGCTGGTATCCAACTCTTTCTTTGCAATTTGTTCAAGCTCCTGAATGCTTGCAGGGTTGTGTTCCCCAATTACAGATTTCAGCTAACCCCAAAGATTTTCAATTGAAATGGGATTGAAATCCGGACTCATTGCTGGCTATTTTAAAATAGAGCATTTTTTCATTTTCAATAATTCCTGCATGCTTTTGGTGCTTTGAGTCTTTGTGTTGCTGGAGGGACCCATGATCTTCGACTCAAACCAAGTTTTCTTACACTAGGTAGGACATTTTACTCTAAAGATCTGTTGGTAATTCTCTGATTTCATGATTCTTGAGTTATGGTCAAGGCCTCCAGTTCTACTGTAGATGCAGCAAGGCAGCCCAACAGCATTATGGATCCTCTACCATGCTTAAGAACACCAACTGTTGATATGCTGTTCTTTTCCTTATAAGCTTCATTGCGCCATCTGTAAACAAACTGTTGATGTGCGTTGCCAAAAAGCTATAGGACACTTCTGATGTTCTCAGACAGCTACTTTGTTTTCACCTTTATGAAACAGGAAGTGATATGTAACTTTTTAAAACACTGAAGTCATCATTCAGTAACTAATATATGTGACATGTGTGCCTGACAATTTATTGCCACCTAAAACTGATTGATTGACTGTGATTGTCATTTGTGAATTACCACTGGTGAATCAAAATGTATTTCCTTTCTGATTTATAGTAAAAGGCCCCAATACCAGTGCCACAGCAACCTTTAAGTTTTTCTTCCATTGTTTTTTGTTTTAAAATGTTTTTAAAAAAAAAAAATCATTTGCTCTTTTCTATCAAACATAAGTTCTCTATGGAAAAAAGCTGTTTCACTTGATTCATTGTTTTAAATTATGTACTTTATAAACTTTATGGGTGCCAATAATGTTGAGCAGGACTGTATGTAGGGTATGAGGAAAAACTGTTGGCTGCAACATTTTCTAGGATCTTTGAGATACTGTAAATGGGAGGTTTGATATTTGTTCATCATTGGTCAGGTTTCCTAAAAGGGTTTGATGACTGCAACATTTGGGTACATAGCCATTGGTAAGAGAGGAATAGAGTATTTTTTAAAAGGATAGGAAATTGGTGGCTCAGTGACCTCAGGAACGCGCGGGTTAATTCCCAGCCAATGCCCAAAGCCCAGCCACTGGAAGCAGTACCGGTCTCAAGCCCAGATAAAATGGGAGGGTTGCGTTAGGAAGGTCATCTGGCCTGTCCTAAATAGTTGTGAGGATGAGTTGGTCCCTTGTGGCGACCCCTCAACGGGAGCAGCCGAAAGACTAACAACAAGAAGAGTATTTTTTCAACTATTTCTTGTATTATCGAGTTATTATTCAAGTATTTTTAATAAGCAAAAACAAATTGCGAACCAAGAAATTGGTGAGGTTTGTTGTTTTTTGCTTCCAGTGAAATTAGTCTCTTGAAAGGAAAACATTCTAATCACTTAATGGTTATTCTAAGAGTATCAAGCTGTCTGGTATTAAAGTAAAAATAAAACATAAAAAATTAACCTGCACTTGACCTTTGAAAAGAACCCAGACAGAGCATTGTTTTTGTTAGTGTGTTTGCGTGAATCGACAAATTATAAATTTGTAATTACTAAGATAATCGCACAACAGCTTTCTTTCAATCTGATTTAGACTTTGCTTGGTTTCTCTTCCTATCTGCTTTTCTCTCTCTCTCTCTTTCCGCTGTCTTGCTTGCTTTCTTATTCTCTTTAAGGTGTGTCCACTCCTTCTCTCCTGGCTGCCAGTAGTCCATTGCGGAGCGGCCTCTAGGCGGCTCTCCCCTTCCACTTCTCTTTAACTTTTAAACAGGTAGAGTTTCCTGTTTTTCCATGCTGACAGCATCTCTTACTTTCTTCTTTCCTATATTTCATACACCTTTTCAGTTTCTGCCTCATTAGAATTTGCTCCCAAAATGTAAGAATCATTGAACTGTTTTAACTACTTCTCAGTAAAGTAAACCTTTTATCCTTTACTGTTTATGGTAAGAAATGTGTTATTTCCCAGGCATTTCCCCATGTGTTTTTATAAAGGGTCATGATTGCTTCAAAGGTACATAGTCAAAAGCTAAATAATGTGCAATTAGCAGGTAAAAAAAAACAAAGCAAAAAACAAAACAAAAAAACAATGGTGCTGTGTTTGCAAAGAAAAAAATACAGGAGCGACGGTTAAAGTCCTCAGAAGGACTGTGGCTGGTTCTTCAGGATGTTCAGTAAAACTTACTGCACAAAACATATCTGAGATTATTTTTTAAGTGAAGGTACATCGCACCAAATATTGACATTGTTAAACTCCTGTTTACTGCTTTTTTATATTATTATATTTTAAACGTAGAAGCAGTTAATCATTTTTAAAGGCATTCTTGAGCTACTGTAGTTATTTGCATGTAAATAAGACTTTTTCACAGTACTGTAGCTACTACGTTTTACTGAGCCTCCTGAGTACTTGTTGTATCTTCTTTTTCAACTTTTATCTTGTTTTTTGTTTGTAAAATGTTGTAATATGACACTTTTTTCTGGAATACACATGGTTCTCTGTTGATATTAGAAATGTTAACTTAGTCATGTCATAAATGAAAAAAATGACACCTATGACTTTGTGTGTGTGTGTGTGTGTGTGTGTGTGTGTGTGTGTGTGTGTGTGTGTGTAACATTACAGCACTGGACAGTCAAGACATGACTCCACTATATTATATAATTAATGATTGGTTTTAATGTGGTAATGTTTTGACTGATGGGTGTGTGTGTGGATACACTATACTGCCAAAAGTATTCACTCACCCATCCAATCAATCATTGAATTAAGGTGTTTCAGATATATAAAATCAAGTGTCTAGAGCTACATTAAATGGTTTTCCATGGCCGACCAATTTTGGCAATATAGTGTATGTATATACTACAATGCAAACACTATGCAAACACTCTTTGGTCAAAAATGACAGTTTAGAAGGGTTAAATTATTGGCCTGCATTAAATAACGCAACAAAAAAAATAACTAGATGAAATGGATTACGAACCCTTCAACATATTGAAACCTGGACCGCGCAGGATTTGTACCAACAGATTTGTGGCCATAAGAAAATGACTTGTTGGTAAGACTAATTAGAAAAAAGGCCTGCGTTTGCTTGGGAGCATAAAGACTTGGAAAAAACTAATGTGGCCAGATGAGTCCAGATTGACCCTGGACGATGGGCATGTTAGGGTAAGAAGAGGAGCAATGCACCCTTCATGTCTAGTGGCCACTGAACAAAACTCTAGGAGCTGTTCGGGATTTTAGGGTCTTTCTGTTGGTCAGGTCTTGTCTCAGCAAGATTTGATGTATTTATTCAGTCGACTCCCTTAATAAAGTTTTTCTTTCCTGATGGCACAGGCATATTAAAGGACTTAAACTATGAAAGAGTGGTCTGGCCACCACATTGTGTACTGTAATCCGAGCTAAAGGTTTATTTATAACGGCGGTGCGA
Organism: Clarias magur; assembly: GCA_013621035.1. Lineage (NCBI taxonomy): Eukaryota > Metazoa > Chordata > Actinopteri > Siluriformes > Clariidae > Clarias > Clarias magur. The sequence goes on along the minus strand of QNUK01000466.1, from coordinate 216,352 downwards.
GCAAAAATGAATGCCCCACTTGTGATTTGCACAAAAGAAGAGCATTGCAGGGTGCAGTGATTTGTTTTTACAAATTGTTCAGAATTTTTGTATTGTAAATTCTTTTTAGATTGATCTTTGGAAATATTACAAATATTTAGAGACACTTTTTTTGTATTAAATTAAAACAAAAAACAAGTCCAGAATATATATATATATATATTTTTTTTTTTTTTTTTTTTAAATACCAGATATTGTGGATAACCTGTGTGTGTGTTTGTTTTTTTCAGGTCCAGCAGTAGCAGGCTATCTAACTGCTGGCACAGGTGCTACAGTTCTGTCCAGCATCCCACCACCTGTAGACAATGATACGGGAGATCTGGGCTGAAAACCAAACCTGCGTTCAGAGAATTCACCACTTTTCTCAGTGAAGCAGGCTTAATTGGACTGTCAGATGAATGATTAAAGAAAGAGTAAATGGTTGGTTAATTAGAATCCTTGTGTCTGCTGCTATGTCCTGTTCATTCTCTTACAGTGCACAGCAATTAATCACCTCCTTTTTTCTTAAAAATGTTTTTGCTCTTGTTCCTACTGTATTACAAGAGGAAGGAAATGTTTACTTTTGTATGTTTTTTTTTTTTCCCTGTAACGGGGAAAGACCATTGAAGTAAATATACCTTCAGAGAACCAGCCCCTACTTTATTTCTTTCCCCTTCAACTTAATTTTCCTGTCATGCCTTTATTGCACTGACTTGTTCTGTACAAGACTTCTGTTGATTTCTTACTTTAACCATATCTTGGTCTATAAAGAGTTTTCCGACCTGCAGCTTTGTAATGCCATACCATGATTCCTTAACCATGTGTTTTCTTTTAACCCTAAAATAAATGGATACTTGGTCAATTTGAAGGACAAATTAAGACCTGCCCCTGCCAATTACACTAGCACACCACCATCTTCAAGTTCCTCTTAGGTCTTAACAGACACTGCTTTTTTTTTCTTTTTTGTTACCTTTTTTCACCCAGAAGGCTAAGAAATCCCTTAAATATTTATAACTGATTGAGTACTTAAGTGAAGAATGATTTTCACAACCTGAAAGAATGAGGTTCAGTAAAAGTTCCTAGGAGAAATAACAGACTCTGATTAAAATATATGTGAAATATTATTGCGGTTATCAAACTGTATGTAATGTGACATATATAAACTTTCTATATTGAATGTACAATAAAAATCAGTCACACTTGTACATAAAATTTTAAGAATAAAAGGGAATCCTCTGTGCTTTCGTTTGACTATTTTGTCATTGGCTGTGCCAACAGCAACTGAACTATTTAATACTGCACAATTCCTTAGGTGTAGAGCAGTGGTTCCTAAAATGTTTGTCAGGCACCCTTATTTACATTCTGATTGGTTGACAGACTCCTGCTGTATTTTTGTCTAATGTAATAGTTCGACCTGAACAGTCGTGGCCAAAAGTTTTGAGAATGACACAAATATTAGTTTGCTGCTAAACTGCTTTTAGATCTTTGTTTCAGTTGTTTTTGTGATGTACTGAAATATAATTACAAGCACTTCAAAGGCTTTTATCGACAATTACATGACATTTAAGAGTCAGTATTGCAGTGTTGGCCCTTCTTTTTCAGGTGCTCCATCGTGCTGGAAAATGCATTGTTCTTCACCAAACTGTTGTTGGATTGTTGGAAGAAGTTGCTGTTGGAGGGTGTTTTGGTACCATTCTTTACTCATGGCTGTGTTTTGGGGCAAAATTGTGAGTGAGCCCACTCCCTTGGATGAGAAGCAACCCCACACATGAGTGGTCTCAGGATGCTTTAATGTTGGCATGACACAGGACTGATGGTAGCGCTCACCTTTTCTTCTCCAGACAAGCCTTTTTCCAGATGCCCCAAACAATCGGAAAAAGGCTTCATCCGAGAATATGCCTCTGCTCCAGTCCTCAGCAGTCCATTCGCCATACTTTTTGCAGAAGATCAATCTGTCCCTGATGTTTTTTTTGGAGAGAAGTGGCTTCTTTGCTGACCTTCTTGTCACCAAGCCATCTTCCAAAAGTCCTCGCCTCACTGTGCGTGCGGATGCGCTCACACCTGCCTGCTGCCATTCCTGAGCAAGCTCTGCATTGAAAGAATTGAACCTCTTTCCTTGAAGTTCTTGATGATCCTATAAATTGTTTATTTAGGTGCAATCTTAGTAGCCACAATATCCTTGCCTGTGAAGCCATGGTTAACAAAGAAAGAACAATGATTTCAAGCATCACCCTCTTTTTAACATGTCAAGTCATTCAACCCAATCCGCCTGACATAATGATCTCCAGCCTTGTGCTCGTCAACATTCTCACTTGAGTTAACAAGACGATTACTGAAATGATCTCAGCAGGTCCTTTAATGACGGAAATGAAATGCAGTGGAAAGTTTTTTTCGGGATTAAGTTCATTTTCATGGCAAAGAAGGACTATGCAATTCATCTGATCACTCTTCATAGCATTCTGGAGTATATGCAAATTGCTATTATAAAAACTTAAGCAGCAACTTTTCCAATTTCCAATATTTATGTAATTCTCAAAACTTTTGGCCATGACTGTACTTAACAAATTTGCACCAGCCAGAGCAGTAGCCCTTGCACTAGTTTGGACACAAGTTTGGATTGATTTTTCTACATTGTGAAATTAGGTAATTAAGTAACACCACCACCAGTCAGTTGTTCTGGAACAGAGTACTTTATACAACATTCAGAAAAATTTGAACCAGAGCTATGGACATTTACTGTACACTCACTCAATCAATGTCTATACCGCTTTATCCTGTTTTAGGGTCGCGGGGGGCCTGGAGGCTATCCCAGGAGGCTTGGGGCACAAGGCGGGGTACACCCTGGACAGGGTGCCAATCCATCACATACTCATTCACACACTATGGGTAATTTGGGAACGCCAATAGCCTAACATGCAGGTATTTCGACTGTGAGAGGAAACCGGAGTACCTGGAGGAAACCCACCAAGCATGGAGAGAACATGCAAACTCCATGCACACACAGACGGGAATCGAACCCGGACCCTGGAAGGGCAGGGCAACAGTGATGAGTACTACACCCCCGTGCCACCACCCATTCACACACTATGGGCAATTTTGTTTATGCAAGTTTGTGTGTGTGGTGTTTGAGTCTGTGTGTTAACAGTTGTGATGTGCGTTTGAGACGTGACTTGTTAATGTGAGTGTTTGTGTGCATGCGTTTGAGAGAGGGATGTGAGTGGTAACATTTGTGGTGTGTGTCTGTATGAGAGTTAACATTTCTGTTATGTTTATGTAAAAAAAAATTATAATTTGTGATGTTAAATATAATATAATACATGCAGTGCGAAAGTTGTTCAGCTCAATGAGTTCTAAATGTGTACCGGGTTTCGTGTTCAAACATGCAAGTGTGAATGAGCTAGGGATATGTCGAACGAAGCTTCCGAAGCAGTGAAGCTTTTACTGCGTTGATGCTTCGAAGCTTTTTGACACAGTGCTCTACTTCACCATCAGGTGGTAAAAAAAAAAATCCCTACACCAGCTGTGCCATTCACATGTGGTGTTCATTGTAAGGTTTTGTTTGTATATTTAATAAGACAGCGTTCACGAGGAGGCGTTTACAAGCATTGAAGAAGGACTTTTAGATTTTTGTCACAGAATTGAATGGCATGTACTGGAATGTATACTGGCTGATGTTATTTACTTAATATTTTGTGTGATGAACTGGCTTCTATAAATGCATTGTAATTCTTGTGCACTCCACATAACCCATATTAGTTTATTGGATGAATATACACAATTACATACCAAAAGAATATTAATGAAATATAGATAAAAACATACACACATCCTTTCTCTCATGGTCTAGCAACAACCAACATGGCGTCCTGATGTCACAGCACCAGCCAATCGGAGTAGCGGTAATGTCCAGTCTACCCTTTCAAGATGTCTATGGTATCTTGCCAGTTAGCTCTGCACTTTTTGCAAAGATTCCAGAGAAACTTTGGTACCCTTTTTTTGTCCTGCCTGCATACGAAACAGTTATGGAGAAAATAATTCAGTTTTATTATTGATAACATTTATCCTCAGTTTGCAATACAGTGGGAAAATGTTTTTGGTTTTGTTACACCTGGAAGGAATGATTGATATCAGATGTACTTGATTAACTTGATTTTGGCCAAATTCTATATTCATAAATCAAAAGTTGTAAAAAAAAATTTTTTTACCAAAAGTTTTCTTTTTTTAATTTTTGAGAATTTTTGAGTTGAATGTTAATATTAAACAGTATGTTTAAATCTGTAGCAGATTGCACTAATTCGAAAAGCTGAGAAAATGTACTGTATAACGTGTAAGCTTGACAATGTTTATATATTAATCTAAGATTTTTTTCTCTCTCTCTCATTTATTTCATTTTTTTAAATCCCCCTGGCTTATTGATACGTTGTATGCACAATAGTTCCTTTACTTGTTGTAATTTGTTCTTACTTTAAAAAAAAAAAAAAAAAAAAATCTTGTCAGTTAACTTCGTCTCCCTTTATTTTTTTTAAGCGTTTAGCGTTCGGGTCAAGGTTCAAGTTTTGGCAGGCAGCTTTTAGGCGTATTAGTGCCACCTGCTGGACCACGATGGATATCGCGAACAGTTCATAATACGGAAAAATATCGATATCTTGTGAAATGTTGGCGAGATCTCACAAACAGAAAAACCAAAAAGATATGTTTTCTATGAAATAAATAGATTTTATTAGCTTTTTTTCCTCCAATGTTTTCCGCCACCCAAATTTGTGTAGGGTCTCAGTATAATAATAATAATGATAACAATAATAATGCAAATTAATTTGCCTTTCATCTGCGTAAAATGATCTCATTAACTAACTAGTTTACAAAATCTGAATAAGCACTGCATATAAAAAATCATCATTGGTAGTGATCAACTATTAAAAAAGATATATAAAATATTCCATCAAAGAAATAGTTATAAATATTATCACATTTTTATGCGTTTCCTTTTTATGTAACGTACTGTAAAAAAAATCTCCGTTCACTTCCATGGACACAAACACGGTCACAATGTCAATTTTGGACTTTACAGCTTTCCTTAGAAGCTCAGTGGTACGCGGACAACCTCTCGGCGAGCGAAAATTTGTTTGTTATTTATAAGGTTGGCCAGTTAGTGATGTGATTTCAACATTTGTTCATTGTCAATAATTATCAATAAACATTCCCAATATTTTTTTTTACCTTTATGTGTTAGCCGTACCCTGATCACATAATTTAGTTTACGCACCTATTTTTTTTTTTCCATCACTACAGCCCTGATTATAACGTCTCTCTCTTTTTCTCTCTCACGCACACGCACATACACACGCGAAATTGTCAATAAATGTTTTAGCTTCCATAAGCGAATAGTTAACAGTCCATCAAAACGTATTACGGTCTATTAGCAGATTGACGTTATAGCCACTACCATTTCATGATCATTGCTAACTAACAACGCTATCACTGCGCATGCTCACAAATATACTGCTGGTTCCATTTCCTGTTTGATGCTTAGTGGCAAAGATGGCAGAAGTGTCAGAAGTAAAATCTTTGATTTGTGGAGGTACATACATAAACGCTGTAGTAGTTTGTCAGGGTGTTATTTGTTGGTGCACAACTATGGCCTTACTTACATGCATGGTTAATTACATTAGTTTAACATGCGTCCCTGTTCTGTGTTGTGTAGCGAACTAGCTTTGCTAACACGCTAACGCTTTGGGGGCAGGTTAGTTGTCGATGCATTGATTGATTTTAACCGCATCTATTTTCTTCCAGTCATCATCACGGTTCTTTTAAGTTCCTCTGTTTTTGCATTCGTGGAGGACCTCGATGACACGTAAGTGATAATTTACCTCAACGATTCAAAGACCTGCTGAAGCAGAATGCTTTGAAATTCACATTTTATTTTGCGCATCACATACATTGATTGCAGCAAACGCTTTTGTTTTCATTTATGGGAAACGTTATCAGGAAATGTGTGCACTGGGAATCTAACGAGGCATGCTGTGTATTTATAAACTAATGCATTGTTGTAAGCTCCTTAAGCTTGTTTGCTTGTGACTTTAGCTTGATAACGATAGCCTGATCCCAGTAATCAAATAAGGGAAAATGTTAAATTAGGAACAGCCTCACTAATCCCAGACATCACTGTCACGCAGATGTACTCTACTACCTACCTGTCCTGCTGAAAAAAAAATGGTGGACTAACTTTCGTCCACTGGTAGATTGTCCATTGACTTTCCACAAAATCTAATGTTTCAGGACCATGGGTCCATCTTCTGTTATCATAAATGTGAAAAATAAACAGTTGCTGGTGAAGTAGGACTTCATAACGTATCATGAAACCAGGCAATAAATATCATGACATTTTTGTAATGCAATATATTAAACATTAATATCCCTCATTCATAGTATTTCAAGAACTGTTTCCTTTCTTCCAACACTTAGCAGCAGGCAAAGATGAACTACCAGTTTGACCAGCACTGTGTTTAACAAGCAGCTGAATATACTAAGCTAATTACTTACTTTCTGTAAGTTGCTCTGGATAAGAGCGTCAGCCAAATGCCTAAATGTAATTATTTATTAATTTATTGATTGATTAATTCTGTTTCCATCATTAAGCAAACCATTGTCACTTTTAGCTGTTATTTTTATTTGCTTGCATCTAAATTATAAATGGTCATATCCAAATTATTGTATTTATTAATTGTAATTATTTTATCTTTTAAAATAATTATTTGTTTTTGCAATAAGATTTAACCTCGTGCGTATTGATGTTAGGTTGTATAACCATGCTGATCAAGAAATGGTGTGAGATTAATGCCCTGTTTGCCCATTACAATGTTCACAGTATCTATATATGAAGTGTCTTAAGTCATTTATTTATATTTTGATGTATGCAAAATGCTTACATTTCTATCTCCTCTTTAGGTTTAAAAACAACAGAATGCAAGATGTCTGGTTGGTGGATGTAAGTGTTTCTTTTAGGTAAAAAGTTATATGTTGTGCTTCAAATCAGAGGTTGAGGTGCTACTTGGACAAGGAGTTGTTTTCAGTGGATTTAGATTTATAAAGAAATATAATATCTGTAAGCTTCTTGGTGTTTGATAAAGGGGTATAATGGACATGTGAGGTTCATAATCTAGACCTATCCAGTCATTTGCTGGACCTGGGCCTGTAACTAATGACTACTTTGATAGTTGGTTAATTAAAACAATTAAACAGTTAACCAAATTGTAAATTATAATAGCTCTTATTTTGCTATTAGCTTTAAATTTAGCTTTGTTTTTTTGTGTGTATGTGGTAACTAACAATCTAGATAATAAAGATGGATATTTCATCATGTCTTTTAATGCAGTTTCGTGATGAAACCATATTTATAACTAGAGAAAAGCAAAACAGCAGCAACAGTCAAGTCAAAACGGCAGCAACAGTCAAATCAAATAGGCTTTGTCATTCCAACCATATACAGTTCAGTACACAGTGAAACGAAACAACGTTCCTCCATGACCAAGGTGCTACATACATGCAAACGACATAAACTAAAAACACAACATAAATTAGCAATGCAGATTTTTACATTTTTAAGTTAACCTAAAGCTATAAATTTTTATAAAAGAAGAGACCACACTACACAACAAAGTGCACGTGCAATTGTGCAAACAAGAGCTACTTGATAACGACAATGTAAGACGTTTCAATACTGAATTTTTTTTTTTTTTTTTTTTTTTAAGTGATGAGGTATGTGTTGGTAGTGAGAAAAACAGCAGTAAACAATTGACATTGTGTCAAAAATATTTTTGTGCAATATAGCAGACTGTATGATGAGGTATGAGTTGAGGTAGGAAAACAAAAAAACAGTAGTAGACCATTTACATTGTGTCAAGAATATTTTTGTGCAAATAGCAGAGTGAGATAAATATTGTGCAAATATTGCAAATAATAGATCAGGTAGGTGGGTATGAACAAACTAAGATGGTTGTAGATCAGTGTGATTGTGCATGTGTGTGTTCAGTCCGAATGTTATTTAGTTCGTCTGAGAGAGGTGTGTGTGTGTGTGTTTTAGTCCAGTCCTTTTGTGTTGAGGAGACGCATGGCTTGCGGGTAAAAACTGTTACATAGTCTGGATGTGAGTGCCCGAATGCTTCGGTACCTTTTTCCAGATGGCAGGAGGGTGGAGAGTGCGTGTGAGGGTTGTGTCCGGTCAGCCACAATGCTGGTGGCTTTGCAGATGCAGTGTGTGGTTTAGATGTCTTTGAGAATATAACTAATTAAAGCATAACAATGGCAAACGGCAGAAACTGAGAAAGAAAAGAAAACTGAGTTTGAGTCCATGGTGAAGGGCTGTGGTCAAACTGCAGGGTCAGGGTCAAGCGATGTGTAACCTGCCCGAAGGTAATAGCTCTTCGGAGAAAATGACTAATTTGTGAGAGTCTGTGCGCAATTTATTTTTCATTATTTTTTAAAATAATGGCATAAAAGCCAGCAATAAGGTGTGTGTGTGTGTTTTGTGTGAGAGAGAGAGAGGAAGTGAATTTCACATGAAATGTTAATTGAAGAGAACTGGAAATAAAAACAAAAAAATGACTCCCAGCAATACAGAATCACAAATTTTCACAGTTTACGTGAGAATCGGGCATGGGTACCAAAGTTTCTCTGGAATCTTTGCAAAAAGTGCAGAGCTAACTGGCAACCATTAAAAACTAGCTTGATTATCGATTTCAGTCAACAATGTCGATGTTAAGGCAGCTGTTGGATCTTAAAACCTCATTCATGTTTATTGTCTCCTTGGTTGTTGTGAAAACTCATTGAAAAGACTAAATCTATTTAACAGATGGTATTAGTGCCAGATCATAGATAGTCTCTTATGAATGCATATTGCACAATTTTGATTATAGCAGCATTTCTCTAAAGATGCACATGAAGTTTGAACCACCTTGAGTTATTTTGCGTGACCTCAGTAACATTTTGTATATTAGTATTTCAAATATAAACAATGTTTTATCTGCGGTCTTTGCCACAACTCAAATGGCTTAAAACAATCAGTTCTGCATGTTGTGTTGCAGTTTTATGCTCCTTGGTGTGGATACTGTAAAAAGTTGGAACCAATTTGGTATGAAGTTGGAGCTGAGCTAAAGAACTCAGGCTCACCAGTTCGAGTGGGAAAGATGGATGCCACTGCATACTCGGGTACATGATTTTGATCCTTTTTTTGTGAATTTTGATGCTTACTATTGTTTCTTTCAGAGCCTTTAAACACAAAGGATGATGTTTACAAAGATACCACTCATGCCAAAAGTCAGAATTTAACACAGCTTGATCCTGTTTGGATTCACTTCATAATTGATTCAGCTTTCTATTGATTGTAATGATTTAATTAAATCCTACAAACATTTCGATCACACTTTCTGGATATAGTAATTTTTGGCAGACATAGGTTGCTGCCATGTGATTATGAATTAATGTATTTGAGTTTGTTTTCTTAAAAATTGTTGCAGTCAAAAAAAGTCATTTTGTTAAATTACTAAATTAATTTGTTCTTATGCTTACTTACCTACGGTTGAATACATTGTACAGTTTAATCTGTGCACCTCTTAAAACTGCATGTTATGCCAGACATTTTTTATTTTATCCAGCAAAAGAAAACGTATAACAATAATAATAAAAAATATATATATAAGTGCAATAAAAACATACAACACACTGGTTGTATATATATGCAGGCCCTTTTGTAATTAGGGCAGTAGTTAACCACTTCCATTCAATAAAACTAATCAGGGTATACAACTGGAACCTGATTACAATTATTAGCAACAATTTTTAAGAAAACAAACTCCAAAGTACATTAATTCATAATCACATGGCAGCAACCTAGCGCATTTAGGCATCTGCTGAAATTCAGACCAAGCATCAGAATGAGGAAGAAATGTCCCATGAGGTAGAAGGTGATTTTAAGTGACATTAAATGTGCCATGGTTTTTGGTGCCTGATGAGTGTATAATCCAGTCTTTGTAATACTAAAATCATGATTTAGCCTGTTTTCTTTTTTTTTTTATTAGTAAAGAAACCTTTAAATTATAAAAGAAATTAAATTATTTAAATATAAAATTTATAAAATTTATTATAAATTACTTTAAATTATAAAATATATATATACACACACACAGTGGAATCTCGGATTGCGAGTAACGCGGTGTTCCGCAAAGCAAGCAAGATTTTTAATAAATTTTTAATCGGAAACCGAGCAAGTATTAGTTTACGAGTGCCGAGTATCATGTGTCACACATGCGACTCTTATTTTGACATCGAGCGGCAAGTGATCACAACTGAGCCAATGATTTTTCTCTTTCTCTTGCGCTGCGGAGTTATGGGTGCTTGTCTCTTACTGGTATAATCAATATCTCCCTCTTCCTTCTATGTGTGTGTGCGTGCGTAATTTGACACTGTGCCCCACCCACACCGACACACTCTCTCTCTCTCCTCCTGTGTGTGCGCGTGCATAATTTGACACCGACACGCGCACACGCTTTCTTTACACAGAAAAATCAGCTCTGTCGCGATTCTTTTCAAAGGTAAGGTGCTTTTTTTTTTTTTTTTTTTTTACTTTACAGCAGTGACTCCGTTAATATGCGCTCACACAAGTGTGATCAGAGAGATTTCTTTTTTTTCTGTTAAAGCAGTGTTCATTGTGTGTGTTTGTTGTGAAACTTAAAAAGCGAGGTGGGGGGAGGGAGGAGAAGTTTTACTGTGTGAGGCGAGGGAAGGGGCTAATTCCACCCGCACACATAGAAATACACGGCGTCTGTGCGCACAAATGGAAATACTTATCTGTCGGGATTTATTTTTACTTTTTTAAAATGTTAAGTGCAGGTTAATTTGTTTTATTTTTACTTTATATATTGTATTATTTTGTATTTTTTATGTATTTTTATTTTATTTTATGTATTTATGTATAATTTTTATGTATTTGTTTTGGGCTATAGAATGAATAATTTGAGTTTTATTTCTTATGGAAAAAGTCTATTTGGTTTACGAGTGTTTTTGGAATACGAACCTGCTTCCAGAACTAATTATGCTCGTTATATATATATATATATATATATATATAATATATATATATATATATATATAATATATACACACACACACGCCATTTATATGGATACACCTTAATAAAATGGGAATGGTTGGTGATATTAACGTCCTGTTTGTGGCACATTAGTATATGTGAGGGGGCAAACTTTTCAAGATGGGTGGTGATCATGGTGGCCATTTGGAAGTCGGCCATGTTGGATCCAACTTTTGTTTTTTTTAATAAGAGGGTCATGTGACACATCAAACTTATTGGGAATTTCACAAGAAAAACAATGGTGTGCTTGGTTTTAATGTAACTTTACTCTTTCATGAGTTATTTACCAGTTTCTCTTTGTTCACAGCCATTGACATGTTGAAGAGGTTAACACGTGATGAGGGGATCGAAATTGTGTTGATATCTGGTGAACGCAGTAACTGGGTCATTGCAGCAGATTTCAATGCAAGACACCTTACGAGACCACCCATCTCCCATGCTACAGTTAGCAAACTGCTTGTTAATTTTTCGTGAAACTGGTTCAGCGTTGGATTTGCCAAAATGTGGACGCATGAAAACTGTCACTAATGAACAAACATCAGTGGCTGTCCTAGCTTCATTCAGCAAGAGCCCACAGCGTAGCACTCGCCGCATGTCACTGGAGAGTGGCATTAGCCGAACATCCCTTCGGCGGATATTAGCTACTCACAAATGGCACCCTTACAAACTCCAGCTACTGCAGCATCTCAACGAGGATGACCCAGATCGGCGCACACAATTTGCAGAATGGGCAAAACAAAAATTGGAACAAGACTCTCAATTCACGCAGAAGATTTTGTTCAGTGAGGCAAACTTTTATGTGAATGGTGAAGTTAACAAACAAAACCACCGCTATTGGTCTGACACTAACCCACATTGGATAGATCCCTCCAAGACTGTTGGAACAAAAAAAGTGATGGTATGGTGTGGTATATGGGGTACAAAGATAGTGGGGCCATTCTTCATCAATGGAAACCTCAAGGCCACTGGATATTTGAAATTGCTACATGATGATGTGTTTCCCTCTTTATGCACTGAAGCTGGCACGTTCCCTGAGTTTTTCCAGCAAGATGGTGCACCACTACATTATGGGTGTTCAGGAAACTCGCATTCCGAGTTTCCTGAAAAGTGGATTGGTCGTCGTGGGCCAGTTGAATGGCCCCCAAGGTCTCCCGATCTGACCCCCTTAGACTTTTATCTTTGGGGTCATCTGAAGGCAATTGTCTATGGTGTGAAGATACGAGATGTGCAGCACCTGAAACTACGTATACTGGAAGCCTATGCTGGCATTTCTCCTGCGGTGTTGCTATCAGTGTGTGAAGAGTAGGAGAAGAGGGTTGCATTGACAATCCATCACAATGGGCAGCACATTGAACACATTTTATAAGTGGTCAGAAACTTGTAAATAACTCATGAAAGAATAAAGTTACGTTAAAACCAAGCACACCATTGTTTTGTTTTTCTTGTGAAATTTTGTTTCTTGTGAAGTTTGATCTTCAAAAGTCTACGAGGACTGATCATCTTGGGGGATCCAAGATGGCCGACTTCCAAATGGCCACCATGGTCACCACCCATCTTGAAAAGTTTGCCCCCTCACATATACTAATGTGCCACAAACAGGACGTTAATATCACCAACCATTCCCATTTTATTAAGGTGGATCCATATAAATGGCCCACCCTGTGTATGTATGTGTGTGTGTGTGTGTGTGTGTGTGTGTGTGTGTGTGTGTGTGTGTATAATTGACAAATTCTACATAATTTCTCAATTGTCTGTGTTACCTGTACTAATTTGCGTTTAAATAATTGCACAGGTCCATATCTGTCAATAATATTTTTGAGATTATTTGTGTGGCACTAATCAAGAGGATGAGAAGAGGTTTATAAAACTTTTTAAACAGCTGAAAACTTCACATTACACACACATGCTTAAACAATGAAATTTTGAGCTGTTTCTAATTATTGCATATGTTATTACAGGCATGGCTTCTGAGTTTGGAGTACGAGGATATCCCACAATAAAACTGTGAGTGTTTACAGTATGGTATTACATTTGGATGCATGGCATGACATTTCAGTAGCAGTATGTCAGATCTTCTACTTTGATTATCATTGACTGTATCTTTCTCACTCACTGGGTTGTATGGTCCTGGATCATATCCCAGGTGACCTGGGGCACGAGACAGGGTAAACTTTAGATGGATGAATGGATGCCAATCCATCGCAGGGCACACATACACTCTCAGTGGGCAATTTGGGAGCACCAGTTAGTCTAATCTGCATGTCTTTTGGACTGTGGGAGGAAACAGGAGTACCCGTAGGGTACCCAAGCATGGAGAGAACATGCAAACTCCATGCACAGAGACCCAAGGTGGGAATCAAACCCTGACCCTGTCGGTGCAAGGCAATGTTGCTAACCACTAAGCCACCATGGTGCCATATATACACACATACAGTCTTATGTAAAAGTTTAGGCACCCCTTGATAAACAACAGATTTTGATGATTTTTTTAATTGAAAAGATGTTAGCACAGTCTAATATATATATATATATATATGGGTCATTCTAGAATTGCGGGTACATTTCAACTAGAGAAAAAAAAATAGGATTTTATTTTTGTTAAACTTTATTTTCATAGAACACCCTTCAAATTTAATTTAATATTTGCTGAGCTTAAACTTGTAAGATTTAAAATATTTATTCTAAAAATCAATGTACTAACAAAAAAATCTGTCAACTCTGTTATAGACAAAATGGGCCTAATATGTACAGTTAACAAATGTGACACAATTTAAAACCCGGTCTTCCCTAAGAGAACATCCATTAATTCAACTTTAGGCCTAATAAGTTATAAACATTTTGTTTGGAAGTAAAAGTATCAACACAATTAACTGAAAAGTTGCCATGCTCGTTCGCATTTTCTCTAAGCAAAGCTTAAAATATTTATGAAATTATGTAATTTTTTACGTAGTAACAGTAGGCTGATCAGCATCTAACCAATTTGCTAACAATAAAACACACACAACGATTTATATATATATATATATATATATATATATATATATATATATATATATATATATATATATATATATATATATATTTTTTATATATATATATATATTTTTTTTTATATATATATATATATATATATATATATATATATATATATATATATATATATCAATAGCTCTGGTTTAGATTTTTCATGCTTGTTGTATAAAATACACAGATGTGGGAATTACCATCACTGTAGTATTTCTTTGATACAACATATTGTTTCGACTTTTTCGTGACTTAATTATATTTTAAAACCGAGACGACGGTAAATGTCACTTTGCACCACCTGGTGGTCATTTCACAAATTATGAAATGCAACTGATTTATTTTTGCTGTCGTTTTGTCGCGGCGGTGAGCGCGGCGATAATAGACATTCCCCTCTTCTACCTACTGTAACAAACTGCGATGCATTTTGTGTGCCGGCTTCTTTCCATCAGAGCCAGCATTCAGCCTTTTCAGCAATTTAAGCATCAGTAGCTCTTTTATGGGATTGTAAAATACGGGCCAGTCTTTGCTCCCATGTGCATCAGTGAGCCTTGGCTGCACATGTCAACCGGTTTTCCTTCTTTGGACCTCATTTGGTAGGTCTTGACCCCTGCAGATTGGAAACGTACCATAAGAGCTGGATTTTTGGAGGTACTCTGACCCAGTCGTCTAGATTTCAAAATGTGCCTTTTTTTTAATTTTTTTTTTATCTTTCAGCACATCAACAGCACATTAAAAGTTTAAGTACTGGCTGGAAAGCCATAATTATAAACAGAATCCATGTTACATTACTATTTTACAAATTGTTTGACTATTTGTTAGCATGAATGCAAGATTTGCATTTTACAGTTAACATTACATTAGCCTACAACTAATCAGTGGACTCCTTTTTGCTACGGTTGGTATGACCGGGGCTGGGGTCATCCACAGCAATAGTTCCAGCTTTTGTCCGCAAGCTGTTAAACACAGTGCATCCCTCTGCTTTTAAGTTTATTCCCTGTGCCTTCAAATGTTTCATTAAATTTGACGTGTTTCTCCCTTTACACGCAACTGCTGTAAAACATTTACTGCACGTCGCGGTGTCGGAATCTTTTCTTGTGAAATATAGCCACACTTTCGACCGTTTAGTTTTAGGCATTTTAACAAAAACCTGCTGCCGTCAGAGCAAGTGTAGCGCAAGATGCATTCACGCGCATCTCGGATGGTCTCATTTCCCGATGATTTGTGCTTTTAATTTTTTCATCTAATCTAATAAATGTTTAATCTACAAAAATAAAATGGACAGTAGCATTAACTGCAATAATGTTTTGGATTTGTATTATCAAAGCTTTCCGAACTCAAGATGTTTCTAATTAAGGAAATAATTTATTTTTCTGACACCCCATGAATGCAGTATTTAAATTTTACTAGCGATCCTGTGTGTTGATGAATCTAATGCTTATTACAACCGTGTCATCATAGCCCCAGAGAACAAATATATTAATCGACGGTTTAGGCATTTAAGTGGCACCGAAATGAGGCACCAAAATTCACGAGTGGCAGTCAGGCTAACTCTGGCGAGCACATGGAGCCCTCCAAAGAAATGCCACCTACATCATTACTGACCCACTGCCAAACTTGTCATGCTGGAGGATGTTGCAGGCAGCAGAACGTTCTCGAGGGTGTCTCCAGACTCTGGCACGTCTGTCACATGTGCTCCGTGTGAACCTGCTTTCATCTGTGAAGGGCACAGGGTGCCAGTGGCGAATTTGCCAATCTTGGTGTTTTCTGGCAAATGCCAAACATCCTGTACGGTGTTGGGCTGCAAGCACAACCCCCACCTGTGGACGTGGGGCTCTCATACCACCCTCATGTAGTCTGTTTCTTTCTTTTTGAGCAGACACATGGAGGTCATTTTGCAGGGCTCTGGCAGTGCTCCTCCTGTTCCTCCTTGCACAAAGGCAGAGGTAGCGGTCCTGCTGCTAGGTTGTTGCCCTCCTACGGCCTCCTCCATGTCTCCTGATGTACTGGCCTGTCTCCTGGTAGCGCCTCCATGCTCTGGACACTCTGGAGTGAAAGCTCCACCAGCATTCAAAAGTGACCAAAACATCAGCCAGAATGCATAGGAACTGAGAAGTGGTCTGTGGCCACTCCTTTATTGGGGGTGTCCTGCTAATTGCCTATAATTTCAACCTGTTGTCTATTCCATTTGCACAACAGCATGTGAAATTGTCAACCAGTGTTGCTTCCGAAAATAAAAGCCTAGCATTGCTCATCAGTCTCATTCACACACAAAAACTGTTTTTAATTACAGCTTTAGCTCTAAGTGTGGAAGGTATGTCTCTACATAAGATATCAAGGTGTTAGTTGTTTATTGATTAAACCTCCTGATGGCTTAAGGTATAGTAAGACGATTCAAATTATGGACAAGACAATTTATGTATTGTAAATAAACTATTGAGATAAGCTTAACATGCACTTATTCACATTGAATCAAATGAAGCATTCTCAAATTTTGTAGAATTACAAAGAAAGCATTAGTAAAAACAAAATTTCTGTCCGTTTGTTCCTTCCTTCACGAAATCTGTTCTGACTGAATGTTGTGAAAGAGAAAAAAGAAAATATTTAAATTACCTTAAAAAATGGCAAAAAGTTTAATCTGTACGTGAAGGTTCCAAAGGAGCCTCTTGACCACAGTGTGGTGGCCAGTAGTAGTGTTGTTTAACAATAGGCAAAGTCCTTTCTCCAAAATAAAACAGCAGATAAGCCAATCAACCAAAGCTGGAGGGTTTTTTTTTTTTTTTTTACTTGCCTTTTCTCCCCATCTTTCTGCGAATGTACATGGAGAAGATTAGAATTTTTTGTTACATTTATCAGTGTAGTGCACTTTGCTATTCAGATAATTACAGTTTGGTGTATAGTACTGTTATAGAACATTGAAAAAGGGTTGTTTTTTTTTGTTTAATTTTGTTGAAACAATTTTTTTCATGTTGCCTGCACTTATGACATTGACCTAGGAACATAAAATCACACTTTGTTCATAAAAGTATTCTTAGTTGATTTTCTGTTCATAGAGAAGTGAATGGGGGCCGAGTTTAAATTTTTCAGTTCTGGTAGTGTACTTTGTCAACATTACGTGAGGAAATCTCACTAGCGAGCGTATCCTTTAACAGGAGTCTGTAGCCCCCTTTGTTCCGGTATATGTTTGGGAATCTGCGTAAACATTATCAACATTGTCTACAGCAAGGCGATGCACACACACTTCAAACACTTAAATGACGTATGCCATGGTAAATCAACACGCTTAGTGTTTCTTTCAGGTTACAACTAGGTAATATTGTTAGTTTTTTTTATTTTGGTACTGTATGTTTTGGCGCATACTGTGTTTTCCTATAGTAAATTACAGATGTTAATATAAAGCGTTTTTCGGTTTGTCATTTTTTGTAATCAGAATTGTTACATCAACCAAAATGACGTTTATTCCCCCCCTTCTTTCTTTTAACAACCTTTTAACCCCCCCCCCCCCCCCCCTCTCACTCAGACTAAAGGGGGAACTTGCTTATAATTATAAAGGACCCAGAACCAAAGATGACATCATAGAGTTTGCCAACAGAGTTGCTGGGTGAGAAGTGCTCCTTAATCAAGAGAGTGCTTTTTTATTTTTTCGATCAAGCAATATTTTGGCTTTAGAAAGGTAAGTTTTTGTGACAATGGTATTTATGCTTGATTCCCACCAAGCTTAGGTCAGGTCAGCTCTTGTATTTAAGACAGCTCTGTGGCTCTCTTGTTTTTATATTTAAGCGATTTCTACAAAGTTCTCAATGGGATTACGGACTGTGGAGTTTCCTGACCATGGACCAAAAAAATTTTTGTTCCCCAAGCCACTTTTTATCTCATTTGCATTTGACAAGGTGTTTCATCTAGCTGGAAAAGGCATTGTTCATCACCTGTTCATCAAACGGTTTTTGGATGGTTGGCAGAGATTGCTCCCAGAGAAAGTTTTTGTACCATTGTTTATTCATGGCTATGTTCTTAGACAAAATTGCCACTCCCTTGGCTGAATGGTCTCAGGATGCTTTAGTTTTGGTATGACACAGGACTAATGGTAGTGTTGACCGTTTCTTCTCTGGGCAATTTTTTTTTTGAGTGCCCCAAAAAATAGCAAAAGTGGATTCAGCAAAGAAAATGACTACCCCAGCATTTGCTGTACGTTTTGTAGAATATAATTCTATCCCTGATTGTTTTTCCTGGAGAAAGGTGGCTTCTTTGCTGCTCTTCTTGGAATGGTTAAAGGCGAGAACTAACATCAGTCTCCTATCCATCCAAGTTCTTCTTCTCCCAACCATCCAAACACAGTTTGTTGATTGTTTTTTTCCAGCATGCCCTAAGGCAAAAATTATTACTAAGTGGGGTCAATCCTTAAGAGGTGGCTGGACAAACAAAAACCTACATATACAGTGGAACCTCGGATTGCGAGTACCTCGGTTTACGAGTGTTGCGCAAGACGAGAAAAGATTTGTAATAAATTTTGATTTATAAAAACGAGCATGTATTGGTTTACGAGTGCCAAGTTTTTTTGACACCGACACACACACACCGACCCACACACACACTCTCTCGCCTTTACACAAGTTTGTTGCGAAACTTAAAAAGCGAGGTGGGGGGAGGGAGGAGGAGTTTTACTGTGTAAGACGAGACGAGGGAAGGGGCTAATTCCGCACCCCCGCGCGCGCGCGCGCGCACGCACGCACGCACACACGCACACATACACACACACGGTGTCTGCGGAAACACTTTTTTTAAAGGTAAAGTGCAGGTTAATTTATTTTATTTTTCCTTTATTGTATAAATTTTCTGTATTTATTTTTTGGGGCTGTGGAACGAATTGAGTTATTTCCATTATTTCTTATGGGAAGATTTGATTTGGTTTACGAGTGTTTTGGAATACGAGCCCGCTTCCGGAACGAATTATCTTCGTAATCCAAGCTTCCACTGTATTGGCAAAGAATGGGCTGTTGTCAGTTAGGGCCAGAAGTTGATTAACAGCATGCCAGGACGAGTTTTAGAGGTTTGAAGTAGGCTCAACACTGCAGATATTGACTGTTTGCAATTGCTTAATGTAAGTAAATTACAAGTTCTTGTAATTATACTTTAGTATCCCATAGTGACAACTAACAAAAAGATTTAAAACACTGAAACAGCATACTTTGTGACAAATTAATATTTGTCATTCTCAAACAATTTTCACCACGGCTATATAATTAGATGGTTTAAGGCTGCAATGATTAAAAACATGCACAAGTTAGCACTCTCTGGAGAAAGTATGTGGACATCTGTTGCTGTTATATTACGTAAATGAAAAATCTTGTTTGTTGTGTACCAAGGCCTTCTGTCCGGTCACTTCCAAGCAGACAGATGTTTGAGCACGTCTTGAAGAGGCACAATGTGCTATTCGTGTACATGGGGGGAGAGTCACCACTCAAGGTAAGCCTTGGAATATTTGCGCACACACAAACATACCAATGGTCAAAAAAAGTATAAGCCATAACACTAAGTATCAGAATGATCATAGAGATAAAGGCTGCAAACTAAACAGTATATAGTACTAGCTAAATATGATCTCATTGTTCTTTATTATTAATTTGTCAGTTCAATCTGTCTAAGGTATGGGTGGGATGACAACAGATGTTTATGATGCAACATACCGCGCCTTTTTTAGCATGGATGATGTTAAGGCCTATCCTGTTCTGCAAAATGACTATTACAGGCATTAACAAGTAACTGCTTATCGTTTAGTCATGGTGGTAGCATTGGCAATGGTAGTAAGCGTTAGCTTAAAATTAATATTCTTGAGCTAGCTTAACTGTTCAGCTGTGTTGTACCCAGAAATGAGTGATATCCACATTCAATGCCAAGTAAAGGTTGGTCAATAATAAAATTGGACATCAGAAGTGGATATGTCCTATCTAAGCCTATGGTGCAGCTCTCGACCAATTTTGAGATAAGGAATCTGGAATATGTAATGTACCTGTATGTATATATGTAATGCATGTAAATTTACATTTGCAAAACATAACACAATGATCAAGTTAAAATAATAAAGAAAATGTTAAGCCAGGGCAGCGTTATGATGTTTCTGATCCTGATAATTGCATGAATCAGGATCAATTATTATACTTTCATTAAATCTATTTGTACCATCTGAGGAGGGTTCAAGTAATAGCTCAAAGTACTTAACATGACCTCGCATGGGGTATGCAAAAAGAACTGCCATACTCCTCAAAAGTGTGGACACACCTTCTCCTTCAGTGATTTTTCTTTATAATTTTTTTCAACATTGGATGTCTTCAGTATTAATGTTCAAACTATGACAGAAGACATAAGATAGTAAACAGAAAAGTGTTAAAAACCCAGAATGTTTTATTTTAGTTTGTACCAAGTAGCTACATTTAGCTTTGATGACAGCTTGGCACACTCATGGTATTTTCCCATCAGATACATAAAGTTGTCACCCGGACTGGTTTTCAATTCACAGGTGTGCCGTTGAAGAGTTAAGTTGTGGCATTTCTTGCTTTCTTAATGTGCTTTAGATCTTAGAAATGGACTGGGACAATAGCTACAATTAGTGCTACTTCAGCCATGACCGTGAAAGTTTTGAAAATTACATATTACATAAATATTAATTTTCACAAAGTCTGCTGCTTCAGTGTTTTTAGTTCTTTTTGTCAGATGTTACTATGGTATACTATGGGAAGTGTCAAAGGCTTTTATTGACAGTTATGTTAAGTTTATGCAAACAGTTGATACAGTGCCCTCCATATTATTGGCACCCCTGGTTAAAATGTGTTCTTTAGCTTCTAAAACATTCTGTTTTGTTCTAAATAACATAGGCCCACAATGGAAAAAAGAGGAAGTTCCAACCTTTAATTCAAGTGCATTTATTCAGTAGGGAAAAAAATCCCACATTAAGAAATAATTCTTTTACATCAAATCATGGGTGCCACAATTATTAGCACCCCTGATGTTTAATACTTTGTACAACCCCCTTTTGCCAACAAAACAGCACCTAATATTCTCCTATACTGTTTCACAAGATTAGAGAACACAGAATGAGGGATCTTCAACCATTCCTCTTTGTACAATGTCTCTAAATCATCCAGTGACCTGACTCCTCTCCTTTGCACTCTCCTCTTCAGCTCACTCCACAGGTTTTCAATGGGGTTGAGGTCTGAGGACTGAGATGGCCATGGGAGGAGCTTGATTCTGTGTGTGGTGAACCATTTCTGTGTAGATTTGGCCACATGTTTTGGGTCATTATCTTGCTGAAAGACCCCGTGACGACCCATCTTCAGCTTTCGGACAGAGGCCACCAGATTTTGCTTTCTTGCTTTATTTCAAAGCATTCATGATGCCATGCACCCTAACAAGGTTCCCAGGGCCTCTGGAAAAGCAACAGCCCCACAGCATCACCGATCCTCCCCCATACTTCACAGTGGGCATGAGGTGCTTTTCTGCATACTCATCTTTTGTGTTCCGCCATACCCACTTAGTGTTTGTTGCCAAAAAAGCTCTATCTTGGTCTCATCTGACCAAAGAACACGGTCCCAGTTGAAGCTTCAGTACCGCTTAGCAAACTCCAAAGGATTGCGTTTATGATTTGTGACTGAGAAAAGGTTTTTTCCTTGCATGCCTCCAAAAGAGCTTGTTGGCATGTAGATGGTGTCTGATGGTTGTTTTGGAGACTTTGTGACCCCAAGATGCTATCATTTGTTGCAGTTCTTTAACAGTGAGCTTTGGATAATTTTTTATTTCTCTTACCATCCACCTCACTGTGCTTGGAGGCAAAATGAACTTGCATCCTCGTCCAGGCTTATTTACTACTGTTCCAGTTTTTTTTTTCTTTTTTTACTTTTTAATGATTCCTCTCACAGTAGATATGGGCAGGTGCAGGCGGGTGGCTATTTTTTTGTACCCATTGCCTGACTTGTGAAGGTCGACACACATCTGCCTTACTTGAATGGTGTGTTCCTTTGTCTTTCCCATGTTGAAGACTGCATAAGAGAAATGGCCTCTGTGTCATGTCATATTCATCAGGAAGTGATGAATTACTAATTAAATGTTCCTAGATACTCTGATCAATTTTGTAAACTACTGTAGAAATGACAAATACTTCAATTACATTTATTTTCTAGGAATTGCTATGGGTGGCAATAATTGTGGAAAAGGTTATTTTATGAAAATTAATTTGTGAGTCAGGGATTTTTATTTCCCCTTAAAATTCACTTTATATTCACGTTATATTTTTTTGTATTTTTGTGACCGTATGATTCTGCAATGAAAACTGAATTTATTTTAAGGCGTTTAACACATCTTAACCAGGGGTGCCAATAATTATGGAGGGTACCATTTCCAGTGTTGACCTTTTTTTTTTCATGACTTCTGCAAAGCTAGCATGCTTTCAGTCAACTTCTGAGCCACATCTTGACTGATGTCAGGCTATTCTTGTGTAATCAATGTTTGGAGTTTGTCAGAATTTGTGGGGTTTTTTGTCCCCCTGCTTTTTGAGGATTGACACACATTCTCAATGAAATTAAAGTCTGTGGAGTTTCCTGGCCATGGACCCAAAATTTCGAGGTTTTGTTCCCCTAGCTACTTGGTTTTCTCTTTTGTCTTATGGCAAGGTGTTCCATCATGGTAGAAAAGGCATTGTTTGTCACCATTGTTCTTGGATGTTTGGGAGAAGTCATTCTTGGAGGATGTTTTTTTTTTTTTTTTTACCATTGTTTATTCATGGCTGTGTTCTAAGGCAATTGTGAATGAGCCCACTTATTTGGATATTTAGGAGTCTCTGACTCCTCACCTGAGAGTCTGCCATCTCTCCCATATTTCACCGAGGTTTCAAACAGCCACATTGAAGAAACTCTGCGAGGAATGAGACCATCATCTTGCACGTTGGACCCCAACAGCTCCAACAGTTTTGCTCAAGTCATTCATTTCCATTATCAGTCCATTAATAACACAGTTTGTTAATCTCTCATTACAAACTGGCTACATTCCACCCTCTCTGAAAATTGTCTGTCATCCGTCCGACTTTGAAGAAGCCCTCATTAGACCCTGATGTGTTTGGAAACAACAGGCCTATCTCAAATCTCACGTTCCTATCAAAGGTCCTAGAGAAGACAGTTGCCTTTATAATTTCGAACCACCTCAAGTGCAACAACTTATTTGAGAAATTTCAGTCAGGCTTTCGATTAGCCCACAGCACGGAGACAGCACTGATCAGGGTGATAAATGATCTACTCATGACAGCTGATGCAGGATTGCCTTCTCTTCTTATCCTTCTTGATTTGAAAGCAGCCTTCGACACAGTGGATCATACCATTCTCCTGGATCGTCTCCAGTACACTATTGGGTTGTCGCAAACTACATTGCAGTGGTTCCAGTCCTACCTGTCCGACAGGTCTGAATGTGTCATGCTGGGAGGATGTAAGTCCAGGCTACTTAATGTCACATGTGGTGTTCCACAGGGGTCGATTCTCGGCCCCATCCTTTTTACCATCTATATGTTACCTCTTGGGTGCATCATCAGCAGACATGGGCTGTCGTTTCACTGCTATGCCACGACACGCAGCTTTATATTAAAACTGCTCCAAACCCCTCTGAAGCCCTTTTGCACCTTACTGCAAGGACATTCAAAAACTACAATACATCCAAAATAGTGCCGCTATAATTCTAACAAAAACTAGGAAATTTGAACACATCACTCCAATCCTCCAATCACTGCACTGGCTTCCTGTTTCATCCCGGATTGAATATAAAATCCTGCTGCTAACTCATAAATGTTACTGGTCAGGCACCATCATGTCTGCAAGAGCTGATCACTGTACAACATTCTAACCGCACCCTTAGGTCATCAGGAAGCATGCTCCTCAAAGCCCCATTTATCAGGCTCCGTACCATGGGGGATCGAGCCTTTTGCTCAGTTGCACCACAATTCTGGAATCGTATTCCTGTTCATCTGAGAGCCATACAGAGCCTGGACTTTTTTAAAGTCAACCTGAAGACCTTTTTATTTAAGAATGTTTAATTGTTGATTTGGTTTCAAACTGATTGTTTTATACCTCTTCTATTTTAAATTTTTATTATTATTTTAGCCTTCATGTGGTCTTATTTTATTGCTTTAAACCTTTTCTATCTTTGTCTTTAATGTTAGCACTTTGAGATTTAATGAATGAAAAGTGCGTTACAAATAAAATGTATTATTATTATTATTAAGCAACCCCACACATTAATGGTCTCAGGATGCTTTACTGTTGGCATGACCGAACACCCTGAGTCCACCATGTTGTGTTGAGGAACTGAATCAATGTTCCTGTTTCCCTGTGGCCCCTCTTATCTTAAGAATTTCTGGCTTTGCGTCAATCGTGATGAGTCTTTACCTAGGTCTTGTTGGGCATGGAATGTTCGACCTGTTTGGAGAAAAAGTAGGTTAGAGAAGACAACAGAAATAAAATAATTAAGGGGTAGAGTGTCATGAAGACAAAACACGGTTCAGTGAGCAGGTTTTGGAAGAATCAACTGCCGAAGATACAGAGATGGTGGTCCAGAAGGTAGCGAAGAAGGTAGTGAGGAGGAGGGGGGGAAAGAGGTTTTGCGTGCTTCCAGATATGCCAACAGATTGTCCATAGCCAATCGCTTTGCTTCGACGTGTGGTGCTGGTCAATAGAATTGTAACCACACTGCAGTTATCTGCATCAGCTGCTCCAGTATCACGAGGATGATAACTTCTTCAGCACAGGGTATTTTTGGAGCACACTCTATTTGGGATGTGTCTGATGTCTGAGGGTGGTTTCACTCTACTATGAAGACGGTTCTGGCCTCGGCTGATGTTGATAGCTGTTTTCTCTGCGGACTTGGCTACAGTCGCTTGATAGTTCAGGACTGGAATTACCTACAAGTCTACC
Source organism: Clarias magur (assembly GCA_013621035.1). Taxonomy (NCBI): domain Eukaryota; kingdom Metazoa; phylum Chordata; class Actinopteri; order Siluriformes; family Clariidae; genus Clarias; species Clarias magur. The sequence continues at coordinate 191,224 of QNUK01000466.1, read as the reverse complement.
TGAGCCTCCAATACCTACCTGGACTCCATATTAACATGAATTATATACTGAACTGCCTGCCACTTAACACACCGTATGAATGCAGATCAATTCCTGTTTTCTGTTTCACCCAAATGAGGATGGGTTCCCTGTTGAGTCCGGTTCCTCTCAAGGTTTCTTCCTACTGCCAGCTCAGGGAGTTTTTCCTTGCCACCGTCGCCCTCGGCTTGCTCATCAGGGACTATCTGGCCATTTTGATTCATATACATTCACATTTCATACAAACTTATTTTGATTGTTTAAAGCTGCTTTGCGACGATGACAATTGTTTAAAGCGCTATACAAATAAAAATGAATTGAATTGAATTTGTAATTGTTTTGTAACTAGTTAAGCTAAATTAATTTTAAAGGCGGAAAAAAACTAAAGGTGCCAAAAACGGCGAATAAGTTATAAGCAAAACGACAAATATTGATAAGGAGATTTAATTCATCATATGTGGCTGTAATTGCTTAGTGAGAATACCATAAAAAAAAAAAAAAAAAAAAATCCTATACCTGTTGCTAAAACATTCACTTGTGTGTTTATATGGACTTTTTTTTTTATTACAGGAGAAGTACTTGGATGTGGCTTCTGAACTTATTGTTTACACCTACTTTTTTTCGGCTTCTGAGGACTTCATACCTGAGGTGAGATTTGACACGGAGTTCATTAGAATGAGCACCTCACAAGCCCATACTTGGGTTACGCTATAAAAACTTTAAAACTTGAATAACAAGGAATACTTTAAATGTTATTACTATAGTTCTATGGTTTCTGAGTTGTGAATTGAGTGTTATCTTTAAAATATTACTTCAAATGAATGAGTAGAATATTGTTGATGCATTAAATTGTAATTATTTATACTTTTTTATGCAACACGCATTTCCCCTGTATTACATTTGTACATTCATAATCTTTGAAAAAAAATCCACTCTTTTTTTCAATAACATTGTTAGTATATCTTATGAGATACCAGCATATCAAGCTGTATTCCCTATATCATTACATTCTTAGTGGTATATCTTTATAAAATGCAGTTTAATACAATTCAGTGGAACCTTGAATTGCGAGTAACTTGATCTGTGCACGTGAAACTTGGTACACATTTAGAGCTCATTGAGCTGAAACTCTTTCTCACTGACGGGAAGTTTTGGGTCATTCCCAAAACTCACCCGAAGCAGTGAAGCTTTTACAACAAACTGTGTTGATGCGTCGAAGCTTTTTGACAGTGCTCTACTTCGCCATCTGGTGGTCAAAAAAATCCCTACACCAGCTGTGCCATTCAGATGTTTTGTTCATTGTAAGGTTTTGTTTGTGTATTTAAGACAGCATTCACAAGGACGGCGTCACAAAGCAGCAAACAAGTTTGTAGTTGAGGAAGGATATTTATTCTTTTTGAGAGCCCGCAAGGAGTTTTAATTTACGTTCATACAACAGACATTCAAATGTCATTGTTTTTATTATAATTTTTTTTAACAGTTATACACCACGTCAAAAATATATAGGCATACATATAGGCATGCCAATTATGGATATAATTATGACATTGGAATAAATGGACAGATGGTATGGGACGGCGCAATAGACCCGCTCTGTGTTTGAGCCCTGTGTGACGTGTTGGTGTGGTAACGAAGCTTCATTTACACAGGTCACGTGACAGCCTCATTTCAAGCAATGCTCCGGAACACTGTTTTGAAGCACTAGTGTGTCAAACTCAAGACGTGTGTCAAGCGGCCCATCCCTACCTGATGGGTTTTAATATATTTCTCCTGGGGGATTTATATAATAATTATAAATTATAAAACCCACCAAAACAGGTCTATGTGATGGTTAGACATTGAGGATGCTAAATTGTAGATGGATTTTTGATATCTCCAACAGCTCAGCCGTGAAAATGCCTTAAACATATGCCAAAAAGTGGCTAATAACTTTCTGGGTGATATTATATTGATTGACATTATATTGAGTGATGCGTTCAGTGACATCACATTGAGTAACATCATAGTGTGTGATGCATTTTTTTCCCCAGTGTCTGTGGCCTATTCTACACAAATGTTAACACACACACACATGCATCTCTCTTTCATGGGCATCTTTCTCTCATGCGATGTAACGTGTGCATCTCTCTGTCTCACATGCGCGCACATCACAAATGTTAACACTCTCACACACATACACAGACATATACACACTGGATCTTTGGAGGTCTTGACATAAAATTCCTCCTATTCTACACATACACAAACAAATCACAAATGTTAACACACACACACTCCCATCTCTCCCTCTCTCACACACACACACACACACACACACACACACACACACACACACACACAGTTGACATGACAAATACACTGCACAAAAAAATTAAGCGAACACTTAAACAACACAATATAACTCCAAGGCAATCACACTTCTGTGAAATCAGAATGCCCACTTAGGAAGCAACACTGATTGACAATCAATTTCACATGCTGTTGTGCAAATGGAATAGACAACAGGTGGAAATTCTAGGCAATTAGCAAAACACCCCCAATAAAGGAGTGGTTCTGCAGGTGGTGACCACAGACCACTTCTCAGTTCCTATGGTGTCTGGCTGATGTTTTGGTCACTTTTGAATGCTGGCGGTGCTTTCACTCTAGTTTTTAGCATGAGACGGAGTCTACAACCCACACAAGTGGCTCAGGTAGTGTAGCTCATCCAGAATGGCACATCCATGCAAGCTGTGGCAAGAAGGTTTGCTGTGTCTGTCAGCGTCATGTCCAGAGCATGGAGGCGCTACCAGGAGACAGGCCAGTACATCAGGATACATGGAGGAGGCCATAGGAGGGCAACAACCCAGCAGCAGGACGGCTACTTCTGCCTTTGTGCAAAGAGGAGCACTGCTAGAGCCCTGCAAAATTACCTCCAGCAGGCCACAAATGCATATGTATGTGTCTGCTCAAACAGAAAGAAACAGACTCCATGAGGGTGGTATGAGAGCCCCACGTCCACAGGTGGGGGTTGTGCTTACAGCCCAACACTGTGCAGGCTGTTTGGCATTTGCCAGAGAGCACCAAGATTGGCAAATTCGCCACTGGCGCCCTGAGCTCTTCACATATGAAAGCACCTTTAGTCCAGGTCTGGGAAGAGATCCCTCAGGAGACCATCCGCCGCCTCATCAGAAGCATGCCCAGGCATGGTAGGGAGGTCATACAGGCATGTGGAGTAAACACACTGAGCCTCATTTTGACTTGATTTAAGGACATTACATCAAAGTTGGATCAGCCTGTAGTGTGTTTTTCCACTTCACTTTTGAGTGTGACTCCAGACCTCCCTGGGTTAATAAATTTGATTTCCATTGATCATTTTTTGTGTGATTTTGTCAGCACATTCAACTATGAAAACAACAAGGTATTTAATGAGAATATTTCATTCATTCAGATCTAGGGTGTGCTATTTTACTGTCCCCTTTATTTTTTTGAGCAGTGTATTTAGGGCCAAAGTTGACATCAGCACTATTACGCCATATTGTGTGAAGTGTGCAAGTAGGCGATGATTTATTTATTTTTTTGTAGATCTTAACACGCTCAAAAGACAAACAGGTTGTGTGGTGCGCCCGGGTGGCAATGGTAACAGGATGCTTGGGCCCGCTCATAGCTGCTTGCAACTATATTTTCTTGTATTTTTTATTTATTTATTTATTTTTTTACATTTTGTTTTAATTATTTTTACATGAATATTTTGGGCTGTGGAATGAATCATCCGAGTTTCCAGTATTTCTTATGGGGAAATTTACTTTGATATACAAGTATTTTGATATACAAGCATGCCTCCATAATGAATTATGCTCCAAATCAAAGCTTTAACTGTACATTATTTGTGCCTGTGTGTGACTTTGGAATTTTGAGATAAAGTTTAAAGTAGGACTTAATGAATGTTTTTTTTGATTAACATTTTTGTTGTTTTGTTATCTAACCAAATGCTTATTTTTCCCAGCAGTATGTGACATTATCTGAACTGCCTTCTGTGGTTGTGTTCAAGGATGGGACTTATTTCACTTACGATGGTGAGTGCCCCCTTACCAAAAACAAAAAGCTACATTTGGATAACATTAAAAGATGTAGAAATCTAAATGTAACAATATATTGTCTGATATTTGTATGTTAAACAACAAACAACATATTCAAACATGACTGAGTGTTGCTTTATGTTGTCCAGGTATGTCCGGTTAAATTGATTGTTTAGACAATTAATAGCTCTGAATGTGCACTGGTGAAACCCAGAGCTCAGGCAAATGTAAAGGCCTTTTAAAAGGCCTCTTGCTTTTAAAAAAAATCCTGCATCCTTCCCTGATCCATAGATTCTTTGTCAAAAGCCTGTCTCGATCTCGTGGTTTGTACATTTTCTCAAACTTGTTAACTTTTTCTATTTTTTCTATTTACTTTCGGTGAATCTGTGATGCTGACATTCCGAGGGAATAATGGTGGCTGATGGGCCATTATACATGAAATGGGGTTATTTTTGTTCCTGAATAAAGGTGGGAGTTTGAAACTGTGCCTGATTCTCTCCATAGCATGTTCACAACCATCAACCAATTTCTTGCTTGGCTTGTTCTACTTGGCTGTGCTTGGGCATAGCCAGATGTTAAGCTTAACATAATTCTCTTAAAATAAAAAAGTCTTTACAAACCCGAGAAATAAAATGGGGTGTGCAATTGCTTACAGTGTCTTCAGGTAAGCCAAAATACCTAAACTGAGAGACTTGACAGAAGAATTGATTGCAAAGTGATCCGATTACTATGTTGTCATATGACAAAGTGTGATCAGCAATAAAGTCCAGTGAAAGGTGTGACCATGGTCTTTGTGGTACTGGCAGAGGCACTTTAAAATGTGCGCACTGCCACGGCAGCTCATGAGATCCCTTTACTCGAGACACATGTTCTCAATGGCCACATCTGTACATTGCTGGTGAAGAGTGAGCTGATGTAATCAGTCTGCCACATTAGAGATACTTGTGTTGGGTGTGCTTCAGATTTTTGTGGTCTGTATATATGATGAACGAGTGCCCGGCTCCATCTATTCAGTCAGTAATTAACAAGATAATAGCAACAGATCCTTAAGTTTTAGTTGTGGGCTGGGGCCTCCATTAAGCTTATTTATTTGTCCAGCAGATCTGGGGAATTTATTTATATATATTTATATATGTATACACACACGCACAGATGTTTAAATGTATATGTCTGCATGTGTGTGTATTTGGTGTGAAAATTTCAAAAAGTGAGTGTAATCAGTAAATTAAACCCAGCAGCATAGCCACAGCATGGCTTTTTAATGTAATCTTTGCAGAGAGACGTCTGTCATACACACATACGGCGAGCATATGAGAGAGGTGCTCTTTTTTTCTAACTTTCCTATTTTATACCCCGTTGTTTACCTATTCTTCTCCGCAGAGCATCGATACCAGCAATGCGTGGGCACAAACACAGACATGTTCCTCACGCACACACATTCTTCTTGCCAAGTTTTTGCACTACATTCTTTCTCTGGATACATTCAGTTCATCTCTTTCTTTATTAACTACAGTTCGTCCTCTGCATCTGCTTCAGGATCCAGTGCTGTATAGTAGTCCTTATCTAGTGGGTTTGATGGCCATCCAGGTGTTGGATCCTCTTGTTTCTCTCACACACATTCTTCTTGCCAAGTTTTTGCACTACATTCTTTCTCTGGATACATTCAGTTCATCTCTTTCTTTATTAACTACAGTTCATCCTTTGCATCTGCTTCAGGAACCAGTGCTGTATAGTAGTCCTTATCTAGTGGGTTTGATGGCCATCTAGGTGTTGGATTCTCTTTGTTAAAGGATGGTACCCACTGATCTTCAGTTTCCATCTTCATTGCCACTATTGCTACAGCACTTGGGTGTCCCCAAATAGAATGCACAGTAGTATCTTTTGGTTTAATGCAGAGCCCTGAGCTCTTCGAATCTAGTTGTTTATGTCCTCAAGGCTATTCATGTGGGGTGCCTGTGGGGGTGGCATCAACCTAAGCTACTTGTACAGTGAGCTGTTGCTATACAAGTAGATTATTTGTGCTTAAAATGCACGCCCAATCTGCACTCGTCCGACCTCATGAGACTTCTGAAACTGTCAGTTGACATGGAGCTTGGTTCTGGCTTCCGTTTACAGTGGCTTGTGTGGATCCACATCGTCCAACTTTCATTGCAAAGGGGATTCCCCATCTAGGAATGATTTCAGTTAAAAGTGGCTTGGCTACTGCACTCGTGGTCAGTACTCGTGGACACACATGGTCTAGCCCGTGTGTCAACTTTAGCATAGAAAGGAAATGGGCAAACATGGCTTATGATTTGGGCCATACACAGAGTACCCCTTCTATAAAAACACATCCTGCTTTTCCCAAGACTGTGTTTCTCTTCTGACGTGGCCATGCTCTGTGCAGCTCTTGAAGGTTAGCTGAGGGGGTGAGAGTATAGGACACAGACGTATTGTGTCAGCCGAAACAAAATAAGTGCACCAAAAACCAACAAAAAACTAATAATAATAATATTTACAAAATATATACAACCAAATGATGTGTAAATGTGAGGAATGATTGTCCAGAGTCCTAATTATTTAAGAACAGAGTGTGGTGGGAGAGCTGGATCGGCCTCACCGGAAGTGATGGTAATAATCCGGGAGCACGATTTTGGAGCTGGAGTGAAGTGGTGAAGCAGACCCGGGGTGATGATTCAACTGCACAGGATATCCGCTGACGACAGTCTCCACAGAAATCTTCAAGTCCTCGACAATTGTCTTGACAACAGCGCGCTGCATCTTCTAACTCTCACTCCCCGAGCTTCTCCCCGGTGTCCTTTAACAAGATCCCCTGACCGTGACGTCATCGGGATGCAGTCTCGCGAGACTTCATCCCGGAACCAAAACACAGTCTTTGGGACAGACAAACCATTCGAGTGCGTTTTTATAAGGCTTAGCATTTTTCCCCCTTTTTTGCTAATCTGCTTATACAAAGCCTATATAAAAAAAAAAAAACTTTATGTGGCTGCGCTATATTATGGTTACAAGAAAGAGAAAGTTTGGCGGTTGTGTCAGCCCTCGAATTTCTCTGCGAAATAATACCAGTTTTATTACAATGAGCCTCAAAAACAATAAAATCCGATGTTGAAAAATCACACCCCACATGCATCCACTGCCAGCATATATGATAGCAGTTTTACCTTTAACAAGTCTCTGAGTGCAGTAAGCTCAGCAGCTGAGCTGAGAGATGTCAAGAGCTGAGAGGAATCAACTCGGCTTTTATAATGTCATGGTGTGTAAAACCCTACAGCAAACCCTATACTATTTTGGCTTGTATCTGGGTCCTGTGATGCTGATGCGTCAACAAACTGTTCCAGAACTGGATTCTGCAATTGTGTTTCCTGTATATCTGGCCTTGGTCTGTAAGTTCATTAACATCTACACAGTTGTGTGCTTCACTGTCAGCTTCTGTGGGGAGAAGAGGGGCAGGGCTAAGCACAGTTACACAGTGATGTTAGGCATTTCTAACAGTGTAGTGTTATAGCACAACCATCTGGCTGTGGTCATGTGTGCTCTCTTGCTCAAGCAAAAGTTGTGGAACTAAGAATGTTAGGTCGCTGTAATCCATTATATATCTTCAGGCTACACCTGCCTTCTCAGTTGCTGGTACTGCACGTAAGCACTGCACATATGGTCCTGCTGCTACAGTAGGAGCCCTGTGAAACAGCCGCCTGGAACATGGCGGGTCCCATAGCGAACCATGACGGGTCCCATAGCGAACCATGACATGTCCCGAATGTGGTTCCCCCGCATTGACGCAGTTAACGATGCCCCGACACATAAACGCCCCCATGCGCTTTCCAATAACATGGTTGCAATGCTGTATAATCTCGCCAGGTGCTTCAGTTTACTGCAGTGTCCAGGCAGTTTATACAGCATGTCTCTATATTGTACAGGTGTTGTCAACATAGTTTCATGGCATTTAATAGCATTCGCTAGTTATCGATAACTAGCGAATGCTATTAAATGCCACATATGTTTACCCCAAGGGTGTACATTGCCAAATTACAGCATAAACATCATATATATATATATATATATATATATATATATATATATATATATATATATATATATATATGGTACCTTTACTAACATTTAAAACTATTTATATAATAAGTGGTACAGGTCAAACTGCATCAAACTGAATCTCTCTAAGTAAGTAAGCATAATAATAAATAATGAGTAATCATAGCGTCACCCCATGAAACTCCATTTGAAACTTTTCAGCAAATTCATGAATTACACTCAAAATATCAACTCCAACTATGAAGTCTGATTTAATTTGCTGGGGAAATAAAATTTGGGCAGAGACGTCCGCACTGTCTTGTTAATTCATCTAAAACCCCCCTACAGTATTTGCCAACAGCGCACCCAGTTGGATAAATTCACACCTATAGTGAATGAAAGGTGAGAAGAGATTCAGCAGAATCTTCTGACACCGTGCTTGCTGAAGGACTATATTAGACAAGAATGTAGAGAATATAAATTGTATTTATAGATAATAAGATAAATAATTAAATTATATCAAATAAGGACTTTGTCTAAAAGCCAGACCAAATTTCTCATTCACAGCTGAAGTAGTTAAATATGCTTACACTGTAGATACATAGGTTATATTTTAAAAGTACAATTGCAAGTAAATTGCAAACTGCATGTAATGTAAAATATGAATAAAACGGTATTAGACACACACATATAATATGGTAGTATATACAATCAAAAAGCTATTTACGAGTGCTCAAATGTAAAGCAAATGCAATTATTAATTTATTGTGTATATTTAACTTCATTCAGCCGTTTAAGTTACATAAAAATAGCGTGCCTACCTTATTTTCTGTTCAAATTTAAAGATACACACAACAGCACGCTCCGAGGTGAAGACATCTAGACCCCCAGTTACTGTAATCCCTCTTCTCACTTTTCATTCACAACAGGTGTGAAGCAAAACATAAATAGAAACAAATGAAATGTTTAATGGTATCAATTAAATGAGACTTCATAGTTGTATTTGATATTTTGAGTGTAATTCATAAATTTTGTAAAATAACGAATCCCGTTTACTTCCTGGATTGTTTGTCCGCATCACAATGAACTGTTTTCCCTTTTGGACTTTTCAGGGGTCTTAACATGCTCAAAAACTCATGAAACTTGGCAGACGGGTTGGAATCTGCTGCCATCAGGATGCCTGAGAGTCTCGTGGCCTGGGGCCCAAAGGGGCCCCCACACGAGATTTTGATGCCTAGCTCAAAAACATCGAGCCGAACAACTTTCGCGCTGCATGTTCTGGGCTAAAGTCAACAGGAGGCCGGTTATTTTGGGTAGTTCGCAAAAACGCACCCGATGGATTTTGATATACTCCTCCTAGGGAAATTATACAATCACTACCAAACTGGGCCAAAGAGATCTAAAGACATTGAGGATGCAAAATTGCGGAGGGATTTTTGATATCTCAAACGGGTCAGCCGTGCTAATGTCTTAAACGTACGCCGAAAAATTATTAATAACTTTGTGTTGCATTATATTGAGGGACATTATATTCAGTGACACTTGCTGTGACATCTCTCTCACACACACACACACACACACACACACACACACACACACACACACACGCGCACGCAAACCCCTCTCTCACGACGCACACACACACACACTCATGCACTCAACAAATATTTAGGGCCCAAACTGACATTAGCTTTCTTCCAGCACCTGCGGCCTATTGTACACACATACACATCACAAATGTTAACACACACAAACACATCTCACACACTAACACACACATCACTAATGTTAATACACACAGACTCAAACCATACACACAAACAAGCACAAACACAAGCACATTTACTCGTCATACATAGACTGACACATCTACACGTCACACACCTCTCTTCTTCACTCTCACACACACTAACCCTTACACACTAATGCGCACGCACACATGCTGCATACACACACACACACACTCCATCACACACATGCACACATACATACACCCATATTATGTGTATTGTGTGTGCGTGAGTGTAATGTTTACACTCACGCACACACACACACCCCTCTCTCACGACACACACACACACACACACTAATGTGTGTAATAAAACAAATATTTAGGGCCCAAACTGACATTAGCCCTGGATAGTGTGTGATGTGTGCAGGTTGTGGGGTGCAACCGAGTGGCGATGGCTTTTTCGAGGTCTTAACACACTCGAATGACACAGGTTGTGACACAAATTGCCCGGGAATGGCACAGGGTGCTTGGGCCCGTCATCGTTGCTTGCAACTATATTTTTAATCTGTAATGTTTAAGTGAAATACATTTTGCGTATATGCTTAAATATTCCTTTTTATTTATGGACAGGTGATGTATGTTTGATCTGCATTATTGCAAGAGGCGATGACTTTGTGGAGGAGTATGTCTGCACCTTTTGTTTAGTGAAAGTACGAGCCGCGGGTTCAGTCATAAATTTACAATCACATTCCAGCTATTATCTCCAGCCGTGGTCATATAATGGATGAAATATTATACTTCACTATATATACCACTTCACTATATATTATTCAATGCTGGACACAAACAGCAAAAAAACATGATTATTTTTATAAAAAACCCGAAGCACTTCATATTTATATTTGTTCATTCATGTCTTCTGATGGTGCGTAAGCAGTTAGTGTGTGTACATGTATAGATGGATAGATAGATAGATATAAATGTGTGACTGTTTCATATATGTGTATGCAAGTGTTTCACATGTGTGTGCATGAGTGAAGTTTGATTTAAGCTCTATACGGCACCTCATAATTTAGGGCATCTCTTCATCATTATGAACATGATATGAAGCACACATGCACAAATCATCATAAAATATTATTATTGTAAAACAAAATAAAATTCTTATTTGCTTCAGCATTGGACACTATTGTTTTAGGCTAAATAATTATACACAGTTCTTTCTTGTACTTGGTCTGGCTTTTAGATAAAGTCCTTCCATGCGCCATCTGGCGGATATTCAGTGAAGCACAACGCATTTATTTAAATTCCCGAATGTTGCTTAAGGGATCTCGCGGCATGTCGCACGCCAAATTGCGGGATCTCACAGGAAAATGTCGCGTGCGTTCTTAATGGCTAGATCTGTACACACCATCAAAGGGGACCCCTGAGTATGTCCTTTTTTTAAGTGCTGAAAAGGCTTTTGACCGTGTGGAATGGGAGTATTTATTTAAGGCTTTAGGAATAATAAAATTTTGGTCCAAGTTTTATCACTTGGGTCAAATTATTATTTAGTTATGACGAATTCTCAGCAGTCACAAGCATTCACTTCAGCGGGGAACTCGTCAGGAGTGTTCTCTTAGCCCATTACTCTTTAACCTTGCCATTTGGGCATTAGCAATCGCATTCCGTAGTTGCAGGGATATATCTAGGATTTGGAGGCAGGGAGAAGAACATAGTTTCCCTTTATGCAGACGATCTTCTATTTTTTATATCAAATCTCCTACCTGCCACCTTTGCTGTCATTGCTCAGTGAATTTAGACATTTTTCAGGATATAAATTGAATTTTTTCGCAGTGGTAAAAGCGCTCGCCCTATCATCCGGAGATCGCCAGTTCGAATCCCGGGTGCTGTAACCTCTCGCAGCCGGAGGTCTAGAGAGAGCTGATTGGCCGAGCTCTCGCAGAGGGGAGGGATGAGAGGTACTTAGTGCTCCCACATTAATCACGGCTCTACAGCCAGTCAGGGACGTCTGTGAGCTCGCGCAACGGAGGGAGCGGATAGCGCTGTCCTCCGAGTGCGAGCGAGCAGTTCGAAAAGATGCGGTCGGCTGGCGTCACGTGGTTCTGAGGAAACACTTGATAGTCTTCGGCCCTCCCGGCTGAGTGGTAGTAGTAGCCTTAATGTGGGAGCCTTAGTGATGGGGAGGAATTGGACACGACTAAATTAGGGAGAAAATCGGGGAAAAATCCCCCACCCCCCCCCCCATAAAAAAAAAAAAAAAAGTAATACAGCACTAACAACAGGAATGCACCATCTCCCTTTCAAGATGGGTAAAGAGATTTTTCACCATCTTGGAGTTACAAGGAAACATGAACACCTTTTTAAAGAAAATTTTATTAGGTTGTTGAACCAAACAAAAACGACTTGGAGCAATGGACACCACTGTCCATGTCCCTGGTGGGCCGCATTAATGCCATTTAAAATTAGTATTTTTTTCAAAAATTTAATATATTTTTCAGTTTGTAACCCGTTTTTATTCCCAAATCTTACTTTGGTGCTTTAGATTCAATTAGATCATCTTACTTTTGGAAAGGTAAACATGCTTGATTGAACAAGTCCTTACTTCAAAGATCTGAAAGAGATGGTGGCATGGCTCTACCAAATTTTCGTTTTTACTACTGGACAGCAAACATTTGATGTGTCATCTTTTGGGCATATTTTTATAACCAACCTAATTGGCCTGCCTGGGTGGAAATGGAGAAAATAAACTGTCTCTGCACTTTTTGGATCTGTATTCCCCATCCCCTCAATTAAATTGATCAGTAATTCAGTTATTAGGCATACCTTGAGAGTACCTTGAAAGCATAGATCGTCTCTAACCATCTCTTCCAACCTTCTTTACATGATTAATTGTTTCAGGAATAGTACAGTACAATAAGGGCATTAAGCTTTGCAAAGATCTGTTTGTTTGATCATAGGTTTGCATCGTTTGAACAGCTTTCTGAAAGGTTTAACCTACCTAATTCTCATTTTTTAATCTCCTCTGTTTGTCCCCGCTGCATAAAGGCCTAATATCCACTATTTATGGTGGATTAATGGGTTTGGGTCACACCTCTTTGAGTACAATTAAAACTGCTTGGGAGAGACCTAAATTTGGGGGTTTATAAAATGTGCATTGAAACACTACATGTTTACTCTCTTATATCCCTGTTTAAAATTAATAAAAAATATTGTTGAGAAAAAAAAATTAAATAATAGTTAAAATAGTAAAAGAAATAATTTAATGGTTTAAATAGCTCAAATAAATACTTAAAAGATTAAGATGGGGAATGTTTGAAGTCATGTGGGCATTATAAGATCTGTTTAGAAAACTTCTAAATGCTGGCACGCCTAAAAATAGATGCAGCATAATTTTTATAGTCTAAATAAAAATGCTTTATTCATTTTGGGCTGTTGTTGTTTACTTTTAATATTTGTTAATTTAATTTAAATGATGTTTGGGCTCTGGATGTTAAGCCGGCATTGTGATTTTAATAAAATAAATAAATAAACCAGATAAAATGATTCCATTTGTATTTTCTATTTGTAAAATAGCATAAAAATCATGGGTTGTGTATTAAAAACAATACAAGGTATTATGATAAGAAAACTTTCCTTTGTCAATTTTGCAATCCGTAGAAGCTCAGTGGTCCCCACACAACCTTTCACGGTCGCGCCTTTCTCTGAATACGCTGTTTTCACGGGGGTGGGGTTAAGAAACCCGCATCTTGGTTTATTAATCCACATGTTCGGTTTAGGTTTAGTATTCAGTGCGCACCGTTTGTTCGGTTTGTATATCTGTTATGTTACAACTATTATTATAACACTTAGAAAGACCCTTTGTTTTGGATAAAGTGACCCAACTTTTTTTCAGCAGAGCCTCTGTTTTGCTGAATAATCCACGAATTTTCATGAATATATAAGACCTATTGGCACCTCTCAGGTGACACCACACACACACACACACACACACACACACACACACACACACACACACACACACACACACACACACACACACAATATCTCAGACGAAATGTCAGCACATCCCTCCCCCAAACAGTGCAGCAATGAGCATTTACTACAAACGGAGCATTTAGCAGTAATGGTCAGTTGTGGGTGGGAGTCAGTACATTCTCCATTGAGGTTTCTCACCTTACAGATCTGGCCATTAAGACCGCACGTTTCGAGAAAAGGCAGCTCGCAGGAAGCTGTGAAAATTGAAACTGAAGCCAAAAATGTGTGATCTCTCTTATGCCATTGAGCGCAGTCAAAGAAGTATCATCATTGCAGGAGAGATGAATACCATTCAGTATTATCATTAGTAGTAGTAGTGAAAAACTACTGCTGATTAACTATCTCTGCAGTAGTTAAAACAGCGGATTAATTTCATTTGGGGTATTTCTAACAGGCAATCTACTAAATAATAATAAATAGATAAAATAACCCAGCACTTTAACATTTAACCCAGCAGTTTTTAGAATGTAACATAAAAAATATTTAATTCGTAAAATAGCATAGGTGAAATCATAGGTATATAGAGTGTATAGAGTGATTAAAAACAATACAACAAAGCTTATGGTAGATAGATTCTCAGACTTTACATGAAGTATAGACATGATTTTGTTTTAGTCTACTCGCTGACAACGTGACGGCGCGCTCCGAGGTGAACTCCCACAGACCCCCAGTTACTGTAATCCCTCTTTCATTTACAATATGTGTGAAGTTATCAAACCGGTTTTACTGATGGGGGTATTGTCAGAATTGAGGGGTTTAAAACGAATTAACAAGACCGAGCAGACGTCTCTGCCTAAAATGTATTTCGCCAGCACAATGAACTGGAGCTCAGCACGTCTTCTTTCCTTATTTTAAACGGTAATAATTTTTTTTTTTTTTTTTGGATTTTTCCCCGATTTTCTCCCTAATTTAGTCGTGTCCAATTCCTCCCCGTCACTAGGGGGCTCCCACATTAAGGCTACTACTACCACTCAGCCGGGAGGGCCGAAGACTATCACATGTTTCCTCCGAACCACGTGACGCCAGCCGACCGCATCTTTTCAAACTGCTCGCTTGCGCACCGTTGGGGGCGGCGTAACACACTCGGAGGACAGCGCTATCCGCTCCCTCCGCTGCGCGAGCTCACAGACGCCCTGAGTGGCTGTAGAGCCGTGATTAATGTGGGAGCACTATGTACCTCTCATCCCTCCCCTCTGAGAGAGCTCGGCCAATCAGCTCTCTCTAGACCTCCGGCTGCGAGAGGTTACAGCACCACCCGGGATTCGAACTCGCGATCTCCGGATGATAGGGCGAGCGCTTTAACCACTGCGCCACTCGGAGGCAAAACGGTAATATTTTTAAATAGTAAGTGAAATGTATTTTGCGTATATGCTTAAATATTCCTTTTTATTTATGTACATAATACACGTTTGATCTGCATTATTGCGAAACGCGATGACTTTCTGGGATTTTTATTGATAAATCGCACAGGTCAGAGGGTTTTTTTTAGGCGGAGACGTCTGCTCTGTCTTGTTAATTCTTATTAAACCCCTCAATTCTGAATACGAAAATGTATAATCTTTAATAAAGTTAGCCTAAAACAATATTGTTTCCAGGCCTGAAGCAAACATGACCTGGACCGTTTGTCCGCACCACGATGAACTGAAGCTCAGCACATCTACTTTCTTTGTTTTAATCTGTAATGTTTAAGTGAAATACATTTTGCGTATATGCTTAAATATTCCTTTTTATTTATGGACAGGTGTAGTATGTTTGATCTGCATTATTGAAAGAGGCGATGACTTTCTGGGGGGGTATGTCTGTGAAAGTACAAGCCGCGGGTCCATGCACGCAGATGAACAGCTTTATTTCAGTCATAAATTCACAATCACATTCCAGCTATGATTTACAGCCGTGGTCAAATAATGGATGAAATAATTATTCAATGCTGGGCACAATCAGCAAAAAAAAACATGATGGTTATTTTGATAAAAAGGCAGAAGCACTACGTGTTCATATTTGTTAAAATCACGATTGTAACTCAGAGCAGCTAAATTGTTGGCTTGTGTTAACGTGTTATTGAGAACAAAGCACCATCTAGTGGTGGCACCAGGTAAATTAATAAATAGAGCTTGAATGGGCGTGTTTACTGTGAAATCTTGACGCACCTTCCTGGCAGGAGCGGGAGGGAGGACCACGGGGTCCAAAGGGAAGCCGCACGGGATCCTCCGGGAACCTTGTTAAGGTGCAGGGCATCATGAATGCTTTGAAATACCAGGAGATTTTAAAGCAAAATCTGGTGGCCTCTGCCCGAAAGCTGAAGATGGGTCATCACTGGGTCTTTCAGCAAGATAATGACCCAAAACATGTGGCCAAATCTACACAGAAATGGTTCACGGGAGGAACTTGCACAGAATCAAGTCCCCAGACCTCAACCCCATTGAAAACCAGAGTGCAGAGGAGAGGAGTCAGTTCAGTTTGATGATTTAGAGACATTGTGCAAAGAGGAATGGTTGAAGATCCCTCATTCTGTGTTCTCTAATCTTGTAAAACATTATAGGAGAAGATTAGGTGCTGTTTTGTTGGCAAAAGGGGGTTGTACAAAGCATTAAACATTGGGGGCTAATGATTGTGGCACCCATGATTTGATGTAAAATAATTATTTCTTAATGTGGGATTTTTTTCCCCCACTGAATTAATACACTTGAATTAAAAGTTGGAATTTCCTCTTTTTTCCATTGTGGTCCTATGTTATTTAGAACAAAAATTAATTTTTTAGAAGCTAAAGAATATTTTAACCAGGGGTGCCAATAATTATGGAGGGCACTGTATATATGTACAGTCATGGCCAAAAGTTTTGAGAATTACATAAATATTGGAAATTGGGAAAGTTGCTGCTCTTATAATAGCAGAAAGTTTTAAATAGAAAGTTAAATAAATAAATAGAAATAAATAGAAAGTTTTTATAATAGCAATTTGCATATACTCCAGAATGTTATAAAGAGTGATCAGATGAATTGCATAGTCCTTCTTTGCCATGAAAATTAACTTAATCCCGAAAAAAAAAAAACATTCCACTGCATTTCATTGCTGTCATTAAAGGATCTGCTGAGATCATTCAGGTGAGAATGTTGTTGAGCACAAGGCTGGAGATCATTATGTCAGGCTGATTGGGTTAGAATGGCAGACTTGACGTGTTAAAAGGAGAGTCATGCGGGTCATGTGGGTCTTTCATTGTTAACCATGGTGACCTGCAAAAAAACGGGTGCAGCCATCATTGCGTTGCATAAAAATGGCTTCACAGGCAAGGATATTGTGGCTAAGGTTGCACCTAAATCAACAATTTATAGGATCATCAAGAACTTCAAGGAAAGAGGTTCAATTCTTGTTAAGAAGGCTTCAGGGCGTTCAGGAAAGTCCAGCAAGCACCCGGATCGTATCCTAAAGAGGATTCAGCTGCGGGATTGGAGTGCCACCAGTGCAGAGCTTGCTCAGGAATGGCAGCAGGCATCTGCATGCACAGTGAGGCGAGGACTTTTGGAAGATGGCCTGGTGTCAAGAAGGGCAGCAAAGAAGCCACTTCTCTCCAAAAAAAGTATCAGGGACAGATTGATCTTCTGCAAAAAGTATGGCGAATGGACTGCTGAGGACTGGAGCAGAGGCATATTCTCGGATGAAGCCTCTTTCCGATTGTTTGGGGCATCTGGAAAAAGGCTTGTCTGGAGAAGAAAAGGTGAGCGCTACCATCAGTCCTGTGTCATGCCAACAGTAAAGCATCCTGAGACCATTCATGTGTGGTGTTGCTTCTCATACGAGGGAGTGGGCTCACTCACAATTTTGCCTAAAAACACAGCCATGAGTAAAGAATGGTACCAAAACACCCTCCAACAGCAACTTCTTCCAACAATCCAACAACAGTTTGGTGAAGAACAATGCATTTTCCAGCACGATGGAGCACCGTGCCATAAGGCAAAAGTGATAACTAAGTGGCTCGGAGACCAAAACGTTGAAATTTTGGATCCATGGCCTGGAAACTCCCCAGATCTTAATCCCATTGAGAAGTCAATCCTCAAGAGGCGGGTGGACAAACAAAAACCCACTAATTCTGACAAACTCCAAGAAGTGATCATGAAAGAATGGGTTGCTATCAGTCAGGATTTGGCCCAGAAGTTGATTGAGAGCAGCCCAGTCGAATTGCAGAGGTCCTTAAAAAGAAGGACCAACACTGCAAACACTGACTCTTTGCATAAATGTCATGTAATTGTCGATAAAAGCCTTTGGAACGTATGAAGTGCTTCTAATTATATTTCAGTACATCACAGAAACAACTGAAACAAAGATCTAAAAGCAGTTTAGCAGCAAACTATGTGAAAACTAATATTTGTGTCATTCTCAAAACTTTTGGCCACGACTGTATATATACATACACTAATGTTTTAGTTTAATCCAGTGCCACCAGCACTGGACAAAGGTGAGCGCGCAGAGAAAAGAGATGTTGTACACGCATGCAGAGTCGAATTGTGCATGCGTGGAAAACACGTTGAGCACGCAGATTATGATGATGGTCAGAACAGTATACTGCATTTCATTCTCATCATAAGAATGCAAAAACACCAGCTCTGCTGACTGACATCGGTTTATGTTTGAATTTTATGGTCATTTAGTTGAATTTATTTCAGTTAATAAATCTACTATAAAATAAAAACACAAAGGGACACACGCAATTCCAAGTTCTAAAGCATGCAGACACACTTGATCAGGAGACACACCTGATCAAATACAAATGCATGATTCGCAAGAATCTAGATTATTCACAACCCATTTTCACTTTCCATATCACCATGACATACATGGCGTAGATAAATACAGTCCATCCACACATACAGTAAAGGCATTTCAGAATGACCAAGATCGGTAAGATTCATTCTCAAGACATCAGGACACAGGTCTGCTGCAGTTCCTTGCATGTGAATGGAGCGCTAAGCACGGGGAGACGAGAATCTGACATACAGTGGAACCTCAGATTGCGAGTAACGTGGTTTGCGACTGTTCCGCAAGATAGGGATGTGCCGATCAAAGCTTCCGAAGCAGTGAAGCTTTTACAACAAACTGTGTTGATGCTTCGAAGCTTTTTGACACAGTGCTCTACAAAAAAAATCCCTACACCAGCTGTGCCATTCACATGTTTTGTTCATTGTAAGGTTTTGTTTGTATATTTAATAAGACAAGCAGCAAACAAGTTTGTAGTTGAGGAAGGAAGGAATTTTATTCTTTTTGGGAATAGTGGTTGATCCTGCAAGGTGTTTTAATTTGCACTCATACGACATTGTTTTTATTATAATTTTTTAACAATATTACACCACGTAATATTGTTAAAAAATATACGTGACAATTATGAATATAATTATAACATTGGAATAAATTTCTCCAGCGGGTATGCTGGAGAAACTCCCAGGTGAGGAAGACACTGCTTTGTGTTTTCATTAGGGCTGCAACAACTAATCGATAAAATCGATAATTATCGATAATGAAATTCGTTGTCAACGAATGCCATTATCGATTAGTTGGACTGCTCACATTATTGAGGAGCGCGACCACAAGCTGCACAAAGATACACACAAATACACAGCCGCTCGTGGAATGGAGGTTACAGAAGTGTCTGCAGGGAAAAGCGCGTGCCTATGGCATTATATTTCTGCCACAATTCTGAGCGTGCGGTTTGACATTTTGAGAGCAGACGAAGCACTCTATGCGCGTGCAGTGTCTGCGCGCTCAACAGCTCGATTCTCCGCATGCAATGTCTCCCCTGCTCGCGCAAATGTTCTTCGCACACGCGCGACTCTGCCATCACGCGCAAGCAACATTTATTTTCTGTGCGCACTCGACTCTACCTGTATGCTCGCTCAACTTCCAGTCCAGTGTTACAAAACTGCCACAAACCCAACCAATCACAGACTTCCACACACTACTTCTGATTGGCTGTTCCTTCTCTATCAGCTGGCAATATCTGCAATTATTGTAAAAAAAATTTAAAATAAATAAATCTGCATTTGGCATACTCAAATGCTGTTATTTATTTATTTGTTTGTTTGTTTTTAGAAAGAGATAAGTCAGCACAAGTGAGTTCATTAAAAAAATTAATCCCCCATACACTCCTCAACAAGCAGCCATTATAACAGATGCCATCCAATATAATAAGTGTACATCAATTGTTTTGCTTTTTTATTTACAGTATTTATTTATATTTTGGATATTTAGAAGAGTTATACTGTTCAAAAACAAATTTTGTCTTTAATTAAATCAAAATTAAAGATCATTAAACTCTATATGTGGCGTTTGCATTTTTTAAAGTTTAGTTTTATACATAACTAATACCCTGATTTATGGTTTTATATAGTTATAATCAAATTAAAGAAGCATTTAGTTTTTATCCGATTAATTGATTAATAATAATAATAAAAATAATCACCCAACTAATCGATTATCATAATAATCGTTAGTTGCAGCCCTAGTTTTCATAGACAATTTTTTTTTTTTTTAAAACATCAACAACCTCCATCAAAGAGTCTGGAATGCAGAGCACAGGATGCGTCAGACAGATGTGATATACTACAGGGTGGGCCAAAAGTAGGGTCACAGTTAACACTTAAACATTTTTCCTTTATTAGAAATTTAGACTTTTATTTACATATATTATAATTACATATTAGACATTTTACTTTGAATATTTAATCTCTCAAATGCTCAAAGAGTCCACCTTCTTGATGATGATTATTTTTATATCTAAAACGTGATTGTGAAGGTGAATCAGATAATGAAGTAACTGTAACCCTACTTTTGGCCCAACCTGTATTATACCAAATAATACCAGTTAGAAATAACCAAAATAAAATACCTCCGCTGTTTTAACCATTACAGAGACATCACAGCCAGCGGCAGTTTTCAGAAGTTCTTCCCGAGATGAGGCTGCATTGGGCGGCTACACGAGTGAACTGTACTCACATGCATTCTGGTCTAAACAACTCTTAAAACTACAGTCAGTTTTCAATTCATACTTGATTCACAATTTTTTTATATATAGGTATTTTTTATATTGAAGGTAAACTTTTTTAAACTCCGTCTAAAATGGACTATTCCTTAAATTATTTTCCTTTTGCAAACAAACAGCTTGCATATTTTTCAAATATTTTCTTGCCGATGTTGCTTCTTCATCTTTTGAAGTTTATTGCAGTTGGTGCAATATCATCTTCTGCTGAACTGTGTGGAGCACAGATTATTGCACACTTATTTATGAATGCAGATCAATTCCTGCTTTCTGTTTCATCCAAATAAGGATGGGTGGGTTTCCTGTTGAGTCCGGTTCCTTTCAAGGTTTCTTCCCATTGCCATCTCTGAGTTTTTCCTTGCCACTGTCGCCCTCGGCTTGCGATATACAAATAAAATGTAATTAAATTTCAATGGTGGTTAGATACATGTTGTTGCATGGAATGCTTCAAAACCTGAAGTATTTAGGCTTGAGGTAAATCTAAGTGATATTGATTTAAATCTTATTAAAAATAATATTCCCAAGAATGATTCAAAGGTCTAGCATTCACAGTACAGCTGATTTTAAATTTTATGACACCCCCAAAGCTTAATTTGTGGGCAAATTATGGAAAAGGTGAAATTAAATTAGATGAGGGGAAAAGAAAATGCATTGACATGAAAGCTGCAGAACATGTCAAAATGATATATTTACTATAACCATATGTCACTTCCATGCAAACCAAGCAAATACACAAAGTGCTATGTTCATTGTATTTATTGTTGTGTAGTTAATGCTGTTTAATATCAACAGGTTTTTATGTAGAAAGAAACATGCACTCTATATACTTCTTTTTTTCTTTTTTTTAAGCTGATTAACCAAGGTTTACATTAGTTTTTCTTCTTGTAGATACATTTACTCATTCCAGAATATGAGTAGAGAAACTGTTTTTATGAAATTCCTGGGTTTTTTATTAATACCAAATTTCTTTATATGTGAGTAAATCCATTTGTATCCAGCATGAAATAGGGTGCCAGAAACCTTAAGAAAACATCAGTGTTAATGACGTACTACATAAGGGAAGGATTTCATAGGATACATATTGTTTAACTGTAGGCTTTAAATGAAAACTGTCTTATTGATAGTAGACATTAAAAAAAATTCATTTATTCGATGGTTTTTACTTTGTTTTTGTTGGGATTTATAGAGTATGAAGATGGCAGCTTGACATCATGGGTGAACAGGGAACGTTTCCAGAGTTACCTGCAAATTGATGGCTTCACACTCTATGAGCTGGGGGAAACTGGTATTGTCCTGCATCACAACACACATCATGTTTGATTCATTAAATTATGTGCAGGGGTCTGATGATATCTTGGTTAGGGACTACAGATATCACCTGAATTAGCTGTTAACACTCTGGTCTACCAGTGTATGCGTCTCACACACAAAAAAAAGGCACATAATTCGCTATTAAATATCCCACAGTATAATTGTTGCATTATATAATATGTAGGGGTATAATAATTTTATGGTGTGAAAGATGAGATAAAACTTTATTAATCCCGCAGTAACTGATACTGTATTTAAACAGGTCGTTTTAATTACCAATTTCAAGGTCACCTGTCTTGTGTTAAGTATTTTACCTAAAAATAAAGTTCCTTTGGAAGTCTATTAATTTTGATTAATAATCGGAAATGTCTTAAAATGTGCCTCTTGTTTCACAGCCAGTATTCTCAATTGCTAATATTTGCGCATTTTGTATGGAAATTAATGTGAGTAATTAATCTAGGAGTTAGATTTTCTGCCAGTGAATGGTCAGTTCAAAGCTTGTCTTTTTTAAATTTTCATCTCAATGCAATTCTGTGCCCCTATTGTTTGTATACCTAAATTTCTTCTTTCAAATTGCCATTTCATAATCTAAAGTTGTATTAGATCTAAGAATAAAAATGCAGATTGATATGCCTATTATTGACATAAGTAATAATTGACATTATTGTCACAAGCTAAATCAGAAAAAAAAATTAACTCATTTGGATTCGAGAAAAAATAATCTTTGTATGTTATTATAGATGGTTTTAAATTTGGGGGTACACGGAAAGGCATTTATTTATTTTGTGGGATAGCCTTATAATTAGAGTGGATGTGCACTCTAATGCACATTGTGTTTCTGTTTTTCCTGTATGCTGGTTGGGGAAAACACAGTGAGTTAGTTAAATAAACCTCTTGCACACTGTCAAGTCTGTGACTCTAAACATTTTTGGTTACTTTTTAAAAAGCCACACTGAATACAGATTTTATTTGTGGAGACTGTTTACCACTGAATGAGAGTTTTTGATGTTATTTACCATATTTACCTAAAATGTTTAAGGTTTTTTCTTTTATTATTATTTTAAATACACATCCACTGTATATTGGGCACTATAATCATGATTTACTGGAAGTGCAACCATAAAAATATAAACGAACGAACATGTGCCTTCTTCCTTAGTACTGACTACTGTAAGACACAAACAGTACCAAATCACATGAATGCAATTAAAACTCTTTCCCAGATGATGCTTCATCTCTCTTTTAGTCCTTCAGTAATGAAGCCATGACCTACATTTTCACTTTCCCTCCTTGACAGGTAAATTGGTAGCAATTGCCATCATTGATGAAAAGGTTTCAACAGAAGAAAGTGTGAGGTATAATTTTTATTTATTTATTTTGTTAAACACAAAAATTCCTGAGTTTCTCTCAAACACTGAAGTGGCTTCTCAATAATAATAATTGGTGTGATTTAAATGTGGTTACAGAACTTTTATGATACTATAGAATTCCAGAGACATGTGCCTCTATAGCCCATGGTGGTTGAACGGGGAAAATGTACAAGCTCTGATAGATAAGGGCGCTTTAAAAGTGAAGATGAAATATAAACTTTATATTGTATTTGACAGGGAGCAAATAGAGTTGTTGAAGTGTCTGGGTAATGTAATGCATAATAGATATTTGAGTTTGGATACAGAGTTCAGAATTATGGATAAGTTGAAGTTTCTGGGGCAGCTTTTGTGTTAGACTGGTTAAAAGTGAATAACAGTAATCAGTGTGGGAGGTGACCAGTGTATGTTTGAGAGGGGCAGCAGTTTGTGGGATGAGGAATGGGTGGAGACAAGAAATGTTGTTTGAGCTAAAGGGAACATGATATGCAGACATTGTTAATATGTGACTCAAAGGACAGAGTGCTATCAAAGAGGACCCCCAGGTCATTAACCCCAAAGACCCGAGCTTGTCATAATCAATTAGATTATTAGTTTTAGTATGCAACAACTATTTTGTGCCAGTTAAGCTTTTTTTGTTTAAAATATTTTTATACAAAAAGCGCAAATACAATTTGCCTTATGTATTCTGTCCTTGTCTTTTTCCAGGTTAAAGAGTCTCATACAGAGAGTTTCAACAGAATACAGGGACAGCTTCAACAGGTAAATAATGAGAGTAACAAGATGCTCAAAAATAACAATTCAGTCAACAAAATTTTATGTGATAGAAAATGTCGTTCTCATCAAAGCATGCTCAAAGAATGAAGAAAAAATAGTTGCTAGCAAAAAGTAGATAGAATTGAATTAATTAATGAAATTATTTTATAAGAGGACAAGGGTGAAGGTGTTCAACTGGCAACCCCCCTCTGTAAGAAACATAAATAAACATGATGAGAAAAAATTAAAATATTAAATATAATTATAAATAAACACAAAATAAAATAATTTTTATTAATGTGTTCATGTTGATTGACACATTTAATTACAAATTAGGGTCCACAAAAAAGGAAGATTTTTAAATATTAGAATTTAAACAATTTATTGTAGAAAGAGCCTAACAAAAAAGATGGAGCCTAGTACAGTGGAACCTCGGGTGGCGAGTAACGTGGTTTATGAGTGTTCCGCAAACCGAGCAAAGATTTTTAATAAATTTTTAATCGGAAACCGAGCAAGTATTAGTTTACGAGCATCGAGCATCATGTATCACGCATGCGACTCTTATTTTGACACCGAGCGGCAAGCGATCACAGCTGAGCCAATTATTTTTTCTCTCTCCTGCGCTGCGTCCCCTGTGTCAAAATAAGAGTCCCCTGCTGCGTCTTAGTGCTCATCTCTTATCAACATCTCCCTGTCTCTTCTGTTTGCGCAAGTGTAATTTGACAGTGTGCCCCACACACACACACTTTTTACACACACACACACACACACACACTTACTTTGTGTGTGCATGTGCGCACGCGCAATTTGACACACACACACACACACATCTCTCCAGCGCTTTACACACGCGCTTTATTTACACAGAAAACTCAGCTCTGTTGCGATTCTTTTCAAAGGTAAGGTGCTGGTTCATTTGTTATTTTTTATTTTTTACTTTACAGCAGTGATTCTGTTAGTATTCTCACACGATTATCATTAGAAAGATTTCTTTTTTTCCCGTTAAAACAGTGTTTGCATTGTGTATGTTAGTTGTGAAACTTAAAAAGTGAGGTGTGGGAGGGAGAAGGAGGCGAGGAGCTAATTCCACACACACACACACACACATACAAATACACGGCGCCTGCGCGCACAAAAGGAAACACTGTCTGGATTTATTTTTTATTTTATTTTTTTTTATGTTAAGTGCAGGTGAATTTGTTTTATTTTTACTTTATATGTTGTATTAATTATTTTTATGTATTGATTGTTTTGGGCTGTACAACAAATAATTTGAGTTTTTATTATTTCTTATGGGAAAAGTCTATTTGGTTTACGAGTATTTTTGGAATACGAGCCCGCTTCCGGAACGAATTATGCTTGTAATCCAAGGTTCCACTGTATTATATATTTTCTACCCTAACCCTGCATTTAAATTAATTTAATTTAATTTATTTTGTATTAATTTCCATCTTGTAATATAAAATGATCCTGTCCTAAAAGAAAAACATGTGGGCAGTATTAAGTTCGCCCTCTTTTGACAGTGCCCTGCCATCCATGATTGATTTGATTGGTTCAGTCACACTACCAGGGAATGAAATGCTCTAGCTTTTTCATGCTGAGCTAATCAATAAATCAGATAATCACAATTGAAAGTCAAATGGCTTTCTGTGCCAATGAGGTGATTGGCTTTACCTGCTTGAGTTTACAACGTGATCGGGGTGATCCACATTTCTGCTTGTTTTTTATTTCTTACATGTTGGATGTTACAATGAGTATATTATACAAAAGTATATTATAATGAGTAAATACAGCTGGACAAAACAAAAACCATGTTTTTATTTCAGACTTCACAGCAACAAAATGTGATTATTTTAAAGGTGGGAGGTGATGCTTCTTTTCTATGCCCACTATATGTGTGTGTCTCTCTCTCTTTTTTTTTTTTTTTTTTTTTTAAACATACAAAGTATATATAAAATATATGTTAAGTAACCCACAGCATAACTGGTTTGACGCATGGGCAGCACACGAGATGAGGTCAAAAAAAGGAAAGGCAAGTTGTGAACATGTGCGCACGTGCAGGTCTGGAGACAGTGCCCTGCTGTGCTCCTAAAGCAACTCTTCCCGCTGACTTGGCTAACCGGCCCCTCCCAGCTCTCCTTTGGGTGCGGCCTCAGACGGGCGTTCCTTCTGATAGTAAAAAGGAAGCGTACCCAAGGAAAGAGTAGACCAATGAAAACATAAAAAAAAAAAAACTTAAAGCAATATGCTGTAAAAACAGAAAATGCACAACATAATAAATGAGGAACAAATGAGCGGATACTGGAGTTAATATCTATGACTGACCTGTAAGATTGAAATGGGGTTTACAAAAAAAATTTGCCTTTTTTCCTGTAAAACCTCGTATTGTGTCTGTCTGTGGTGCCACCTGTGCATAAGGGTCAAACCCATTACAGTATACAGATGTGGCCATTAAGAATGCACGCTTTTTCCTGCGAAATGCCACAATTCGTCACGCACCATGCCGCGAAATCCCACAAGCAACATTCAGGATTTTTAATAAATGTTTTTGTTTCACTGAATATCCGCCACATGGCGCATGGAAGGACTTTATCTAGAAGCCAGACCCAATGCAATGAAGAATTGTGTATAATCAGTTAGCCTAAAATAATAGTTTCCAATGCTGAAGCAAACATGAATTTTATTTTGTTTTACAATAGATCTTTTACGATGAATGTGTGTATATGTGCTTCATATTATGTTCATAATGATGAAATGAGATGCCCTAAATCATGCTTTAAAATTCATAATAAAAAGTTTCTTATATAGTTTTGGTAATGTCTTAACAGCGACAATACAATGAAAGTCATGGCAATGCATCGGTTTAAATGGTCTTGAAATTAATTTAATTTCCTGAAAGTAGGCTACCTGAGAGTGAAGAGAGAATGTCCTGATTCGTGAATGTCAGCATATCTTTGTTAAAATGTAAAAATGTGTCGACATTAAGCACCATCAGAATTTTGCTCATATCTGTGCACGCGTTTATCAGCCTTTTGATCAACGGCACTCACTTTCACTTTGCAAAAGGCAGTGCTTATTGTTTACTGTATATTTAAAGCGCATACACACATGCATCATGAAAGATCTGTAAAACAAAAACAAAATCCTGTTTGCTTCAGCATTGGAAACCACATTTAGGCTAACTTTATTAATTATATACTTATATTCTTTGTTGTACTTCATCTTTTTGCACACACGCAGGCACCTTTAAATTTGAACAGAAAATAATAGTGGGCTGGTAGGCAGGTTTTTTTTTTTTCATATAACTTAAACGGCGGCATGAAGTTAAATATATAATAAATTAATAATTGCGTTTGCTTTACGTTTGTGCACTCATGCTTAAATAGCTTTTTCAATGTCTATACTACCATATCATATATTTGATGCGGCAGCTCGTGAGATCCC
This sequence comes from Clarias magur, assembly GCA_013621035.1. Classification (NCBI taxonomy): domain Eukaryota; kingdom Metazoa; phylum Chordata; class Actinopteri; order Siluriformes; family Clariidae; genus Clarias; species Clarias magur. The sequence continues at coordinate 163,450 of QNUK01000466.1, read as the reverse complement.
TTTTCTCGAAATGTGCGTTGTTAATGGCCAGATCTGTATATACAGTGGAACCTCGGTTTGCAAGTGAGCAAGTGTTGGTTTACGAGTACCGAGTACTATGTAGTATACATGTCACGTGGTCACAACTGAGCCAATGTTTTTTCTCTCTCGCGCTCTGCGGAATTGTGGGTAATCGTCTCCCCTTCTCGGTCTTAGTGCGCGTCTCTCACTTGTATAGTCAACATCCGTGCGTGTGTGTACTGTTCACTATAACACTGTGACCATGTGTGTGTGCGCGTAAAGCATCCTTTAATTTGTGTTTGTATATGTGTGTTGTCCTCTCACACACGCATGTTTATTATAACACGTGTGTGCACGCACGTAAAGCAAAAGGAGGTCTCATTAGAGAGGTTAAAGATCCATTATCTCTCGCTCTGTCAACTTGCGTGTGTGAGATTGTGTGCGCGCACATCATTGGACAGCGTGCCCCTTTCCTCCTCCGCTCGCCTTCACAGACACACACACACATTCTCTCTCTCTCTCTCTCTCTCTCTCTCTTTCTCTCTAACGGAAACATTGCTCTGTCACGATTTTTTCAAAGGTAATATACAGGTTAGGTTTTTTTTTTAACTTTACAGTATATTTCTTCTGTGGATATAATATTGACTTGTTAAATATTTCATGCTACTATGTTTCATCTTTGATCTGATATTAAGGCACTAAATCTCTCATGCTCTCTTCATTCTTTCTTTCTCTCCCTGCGTTCACACCGAACGCGGCGAGGGCGAACTTTGATGCCTGCCGCCAATGCCTGTCGTCGCTCGTCGTCACGCTTCGCCGCTCTGACGTAGACCGAATGTATTTAAAGGGGCCGCAAAGCAGTCGAGCTTGATCTTATGGAGACTGACCAAAATGTGGAAGAAAACAAGAAATTGATTGATAGAAAGAACTGTATTGTAGAAATAAACAAATTATAAGAAATTTGTATGGTGTGGCTTCTGTTCATTGTGAATTGCTAGTCTAGTTTAATATTTTTTTTATTATATTATATTTCTTATCTTGTTCACGCATCATTTCTTAAATTAATGTCCCTGTACACAAACGGGGACATGTCATAAATAACCGGGAAACCCGCTACCGCAATAATTAACTTCTCCTCCATTTTGCTTGGGAACTAATGTCGCCGGAACAAAAGTTTACAGGATTGCGTTCCGCGGAATCCGCTCAAGCGGAGGAATTCTACTTTTTTATTGGTTGCCGCCTAACCGCGTCATAGCTCATTACCATAAAGTTGAGCTGATTTCAACTTCCTTCGCTGCTCTCACCGCGCCGCACCGCCCTTCGCCGCTGGCTCCCATTGAAAATGAATGACTTCCGGCCATTTTGACGCTCTCGCCGCGTTTGGTATGAACGCAGGGTTTCTCTCTCTCTCTCTCTCCCACCCCCTCCCTCGAGCTAAGACTTCCTGGATGATCATGTGTACAACTTCCATTCTTTGTTCTTCAGCATTGCACCAGAACATTCTAAAATGGTTTTACAAATGTTTTTTGTAGTAAGAGACATCAGGAATTTGGCCAAACATAAAATAACTCGGAGACTTAATAATTAATAGAGGTAACAATAAATAGAGACCGACCTTTCTGACAAATGTATTTGATTGTGTCTTTCCTTTTGTCAGTAAGCTTATCGAAGCAGAGCGGACAGAACCAACGACTCATTTATTAGTATATGAAACTTTAAAACGTTACGCTCAACTTTTCTTTGTATAATATAAAAAATGTGTTATCTGAATTGTATTGATGTATGCATTGAGGTGTGACAAGTATGTAAAAACAAAAAGAAATCAGGAAGGGGTGAATACTTTTTACTTACAGCACTGTACATATTTTTACAGCCTCTAATCTAGTCATTAATAGGCACTTATAACAATTTGGGACTCTGATCCAAAATTCCAAACAATATATATTACATATTTTTCACATAGTTTACACAGTCATCCATAACATTAAAACATTAAGCTCAATATTGTTAAGGGTTTCGGTTGTGCTGGTGGTGCAGTTCTGGCCCCTTGGGGTTTGACGCTGCCAGCTCTGGGGATGTGCTGTGGTATCTGATATTTCTACATTTGTGGTGGATCATTCAGATGCTGTGAATTACAGGGTGGGGATAAGACTTTTTTATCCATCGCATTCCGTAGATGCTTGTTCAAATTGAGTTCTGTGAAATTTGGAGGCCGGATCAACAACCTTGAACTCTTTGTCTGCTTATTTTTTTCTCTTAAACCAATATGGTTTGGCCTGTGATGCACCAGGAGTTCTGATACGTTTCTATTGTGGCCAGCATTAACTTGTTTCAGCAAGTGGCACTTGGGATTTTCTCCCATTCTTCCTTTCAAAATGCTTCTAGTTTTGTAATATTCTTTGGTCGTCTTGCATGCAAAGCTCTTTTACAATCTACCCACAAATTTTCAATGATGTTTAAATCAGGGGACTGTGATGGCCATTCAAAAACTTTCAGCGTGCATCACTTAAGGTGTTCCATAGTGGATTTTCGGGTTTTGATTTGTCTTTCTGATCAGCCTACAAGCAGTTCTTTCTGAGAGTTTTCTTGGTCTTCCAGATTTCATCTTGACCTCCACAGTTCCCCTGAACTACCATCTCTTAATTACATTTCTCACTGTGGAAACTGCAAGCTGACAACTCTTTGCTATCTTCTTGTAGCGTTCTCCTGCATAAAATGCAATAACTTTCATTTTCAGAGTCTGCTTAGAGGAACCCATTGGTTGTTGAATGTCCGCAAGAGTGTGCACAAGGTTTGAAGAGTCAAAGTATTTGTAAAGCTTTGAAATTGACATTTACTAATGACAGCTGTTGCTATGCATCAGATCTAACGAGCTGATTAAGGTCTGAAACCTTGTAAAAAAGGATCTGAGATTCTGGAACTCTTAGGGTGCCAAACTTTTGCAGTGCAAAAATAATTTTTTATTTATTATTTTTGTTCAATTCATGGACTAAGAACAAAAACTATGCACCAATGTTTGCTGAAAATAGTGTGCATTTTTTCCAATTCCAGGAGAGACTGTATTAACATCTTTTTAAAAAATCACCAAAATCTGTTATTTATCAAGGGGTGCTTAAACTTTGCATAAGACTGTAGATGCGCCTTGGATTCTGATGATCCTTTCATCAGTTTAATCTTGTAAAAACTTGCAGTGGTTTTAGTGTTGTCTGATCAGCATATAAGCTTTTAAATCTTCATGTTGACTTGCTTGCATATTCTTAGCTTGATGGGGAAAAAAAATATTTTGCTCCTCTTCAGGGATTTCCAGTTTGGCCATATGGATGGTAATGACTACATCAACAGCCTCATAATGGGGTATGTACTTCTTTTTTTTTTTTTTACTTCATTCTTTCATTTCTTCATTCCTTTATCCATGATTACCAAGATTCACTCAGTGACCCAGAAGAGAGAAACTAGGATTTCTCTTGCTGGGACAAGCTGATTGCTGTTTTACCAGTGCTGAAATTAGCAACCCCATGAACAATTAATTTATGAATAAGTGAGTTAATTTGTAAGTAATTGCAAGAGAGTATATCTACATCTAGGCATTTGGCAGACGCCCTTATCCAGAGCGATTTACATTTTTATCTCATTACATCTGAGCAATTAAGGGTTAAGGGCCTTGGGATCTTCTGAACTGTAGTCCAGTGCCTTAACCACTGAGCTACCATTGCCCCTGAGCCTATAAGTGTATAAGTGTTTGTGGCCACAAATGCACTATTTTGTACACTACATTAAATGCATTTTCCACTTCACCCTCATGTGGTTAATTGGGGTGGTTTGTAGAGATTTTACTGATCTTGTAATGGTTGATGTTTATGGAAAAGCAATTTAACTTTTTATCTTGTTCTCTCTGTCAAGAAATGTTGCCAGGTGTCTGACATTTAAGTAAACTGTTTGATTTTTGGCAGGCTCATATTCCTGGCAGCAATATATTCCTGTTTATTATAAAGAACACTTTACTTTGCACTCTCATATCATTGATTTTTGGGTCAGTATTAAGAGTCTGTATGTGTTAGTTTTGTGTGTTTTCTGTGTCTTTATATATACATTGCTTAGTTTTTCAATGTTGCTTAGTTCATTTTCCACTTTCATTTTATATTTCTGTGGCTGTTATTGGTTGGTCTAAAACTGCAAGAAAGCTAATTGTCATACTGCTTGTGTTTTTTTGTTCATCAGTGAGGTGGCTGTGCCTTCTATCATTGTTCTCAACACATCTAATGAGCAGTACTTTCTGCCCAGTGAGCCCATGGACAGTCTGGAGCAAATTATCACCTTCATCAGGAGTGTCCTGGATGGCACAGCTCAGGTAAAGCCTACTTCTAAACATTGTTTTCACAGGATTAGAGGACTTAGTGCCTACCTGACACATTTAGTAATAGTAAGAAAATACAACAAGAGCCTTCCATACATTTCAATTTCCTTTGACCAATTCTATGGTCAACCTGTAATTTGTGGTCACAGATAAAATTTCTGTTTTCATTTATTTTCTGTTTAATCATGTCTTGCTCTCAAAGTGTCATTCTTTCCTGAGTTTAATTGCAATTATAAAATATTTAAAACTATGGGAAACTATGATTTTACTTGGGCCAAAGAAAACCCAGACATAATTACAGGGAACAACAGTAATGGATATATATACTGTTTATACAGTACAGACCAAAAGTTTGGACACACCTTCTCATTCAGAGTTTTCTTTATTTTCATGACTATGAAAATTGTAGATTCACACTGAAGGCATCAAAACTATGAATTAACACATGTGGAATTATATACATAACAAAAAAGTGTGAAACAGTTGTAAATATGTCATATTCTTGGTTCTTCAAAGTAGCCACCTTTTGTGTGTTTGGGGTCATTGTCCTGTTGAAAAATAATTGATGGTCCAACTAAACGCAAACCAGATGGAATAGCATGCTACTGCAAGATGCTGTAGTACCCATGCTGGTTCAGTATGCCTTCAATTTTGAATAAATCCCCAACAGTGTCACCAGCAAAGCACGTCCACACCATAACGCCTCCTCCTCCATGCTTCACGGTGGGAACCAGGCATGTAGAGTCCATCCGTTCACCTTTTCTACGTCGCAAAAAGACACTGAGGTTGGAACCAAATTTGGACTCATCAGACCAAAGCACAGATTTCCACTGGTCTAATGTCCATTCCTTGTGTTCTTTAGCCCAATCAAGTCTCTTCTGCTTGTTGCCAGTCCTTAGCAGTGGTTTCCTAGCAGATACTCTACCATGAAGGCCTGATTCACACAGTCTCCTCTTAGAGAGGAGATGTCCTCTTTGTTCTAGAGATGTGTCTGCTGTGTAGTATTTTAAGTAGGGAGACAATGCTCAACGCATTCTCCACCATTTATATAGGGTTTCTGCTCTGGTCCAGAGGTGAATCGAATCTTTAAGGATTCGAGTTAATTATGTTAAACTTAATTAAAAGCTATAGCGTATACTTTACCAACTACCCGTCCAGCGTTTAGTATGATTTAGTGTATCTTACCAATTCAGTTTATCCCGCGGCCGATGACGATAATACAAAATCTGGTATTTGCCTAATTATGAGCAAGGTAAAGTAAGATCTGGGCAAATGTTTAAACTTTAAAATACATGACCACACACACACGCACACACACGCGCGCACACACACACACACACACACACACACACACACACACACACAACATACCAACAGTTTGCAGGGTGAAAGTTAATGAAGTTCATCTAGTACTGTTTACTAGACCAAAGAAAGTCACAAGAGCAGAGGTGACTCTTGGTCTTCCTTTCCTGGGGCGGTCCGCATATGAGCCAGTTTCTTTGTAGCGCTTGATGGTTTTTGTGACTGCACTTGGGGACATTTTCAAAGTTTTCCCAATTTTTCGGACTGACTGACCTTCATTTCTTAAAGTAATGATGGCCACTGGTTTTTCTTTACTTAGATGCTTTTTTCTTGCCAGAATACAAATTCTAACAGTCTATTCAGTAGGCCTATCAGCTGTGTATCCACCTGACTTCTGCACAACACAACTGATGGTCCCAAACCCATTTATAAGGCAAGAAATCCCACTTATTAAACCTGACAGGGCACACCTGTGAAGTGAAAACCATTTCAGGTGACTACCTCTTGAAGCTCATCAAGAGAGTGCCAAGAGTGTGCAAAGCAGTAATCAGTGCAAAAGGTGGCTACTTTGAAGAACCTAGAATATGACATATTTTCAGTTGTTTCACATATTTTGTTATGTATATAATTCCACATGTGTTAATTCATAGTACTGATGCGTTCAGTGTGAATCTACAATTTTCATAGTCATAAACTCTTTGAATGAGAAGGTGTGTCCAAACCTTTGGTCTGTACTGTGTGTGTGTGTGTGTGTGTGTGTGTGTGTGTGTATACACACACAGTTGTGTTTAAAATAATACCAGTGTGTTGAAAAAAGTGAGTAAAGCTCCATATCCATATAATAACCTTTAATTTAAATCACACAAATGCATTGGACCCCCTGCACATTCTTTTCTGAATCACAACGTGAAGGAAAATGTGCTGAATGTATTATTAGTTTACAGAAAGTGAAGAAGAACAAATATTAGTCTGTTCAAAAAAATAGCAGTGTCATCATTCATCTTTACAAAGTGATGAATTTACCGTTTAAACAAAAATGATTAAAGTTTAATCTTTCTTGTTCATCTCTGAGAACTGGTTTCTAAGAACTGCTTCACATCTGTGACAATTGTACTACACACCACAATTCCTCTGCATTTCTTGGTTTTGCCTCAGAAACAGCATTTTTAATGTCAGCCCACAAGTTTTCTATTGGATTAAGGTCTGGGGATTGGGCTGGCCACTCCATAACGTTAATCTTCAGCACACATGTTTTTTTCAACAATGGGATGATGTTCTTTGATCATGCTGATCATTGGCTTTGCAGAGTCTTTGCCAATTTTGTAATTTTTCCATCCATTTGAATAGTAGTTTTCCTTTTTCTTCCACTTCTTTCTGGTTTTGGTCTCCATTTTAAAGTACTTGATATCATTTTAGCAGAGCAGCCTATCATTTTCTGCACTTCTTTGTATGTTTTCCCATCTCTTACCAACTTTTGAATCAAAGTACGCTGTTCTTCTGAACAATGTCTGGAATGACCCATTTTACTCCGATTTTCAGAGAGAAATGCACAGGACAACCTTTTCTGCATTTAACCTTAAAAAAGATGAACATGTTTGACACCTGTTTTTCACAGAATAATTTACCTCTCCAATTTAACGCCACACTGCTATTATTTTGAACACGCCTCATTTCAATTAATGATTCAGTTACACAGAATCAGGTGCATGCAAGTCATGACTGTTGGTTTTCTATTACTCCACTACACCTACAAGTAAAATATTTACCATGAAGAAATAATTTCTCCCAAAAACAATTATCGATCTGGTTACTGATGTTGGACTGCTATTATTTTGTACACAACTATATATTATAGCTGCAAGGAGCAACTTGCATCCTTTATGGACAATAAATGCTGTCATAAAGAGTTAGATGTTACTCTTTGTACTCTAAGTTCTTAATCATTGCATTTCGGCCATTTTTAATGGCTGATATTTTATTAGGGGAAAAATACAGCATTGATATTATCTAGGATTTCTAAGAACTACCTCTCAGAGTATCAGTGAGAACACAGGTTTGCTGTATAAAAGCCAACAAAAATAAAGAAAGCTCGATCAAGAAATCTGATACCCAGCCAGCTATACTTTGTGATATGTTAATATCATGGCAGAACACCTTATCAAATTTCAATTTCAAATATCAATCTTTGCTTTTAATAAGTTAGAAATAATTTGACATGATGTTATTTGTCACCTACACAACCACTGCATAACTGGCAGAGAAATGCATAAATGCAAAAAATAGCATTACACCTACAAATGAGAAATCTATGCTAGAAAATACAATTAAACTAAAGATGGAATTTGCAAAAGTATAAAAAAGTAACTGTAAAAGTAATTGCAATTTATTACAGAAGTTCTGGAATGTCATCAAGAGGAAGATGAATTGTCACAAACCACCAAGAAACGCGGAGTTGTTTTTTTTTTTGCAAAAGAAGTGTATAGTTACCCAACAGCAATGTGAAAAACTGATTGAGAGCGTGCCATACACGCATGAAAGCTGTAATTGCAAATCCACCAAATACTGATTTCTTAATATTATTTAACGAAAGCATTAACACAATTTATTGTTTAAGCATTAAAAGGCAAAAGTATTCAACACTTTGTTAAAGCCACTAACACCATTTTCATTCATTTTTACATGAACAGGCTTATGGAGGCGATGGATTTTTCCAGAGACTCAAGCGTGTGGTCTATGATGCTAGATCTACCATCATGGTGAGTGATGACCTTCACAATACCCATCACAAGTGTAACCCTCTTGGTCAGGTCTAGTCTTAGCAACATTATGTGGCAATAAAATAAAGTCAGCTATTGACCTGAATGTACTGAATGACTAGGTTATCACACCAATCGATTTTTTCCCTCCCTGATTGCACAGGCTTATCTCAGAGCATGAGGATTAATTTTCACACATGAACTGGCCACAACATTACATCGATCAGCCATAACATTATGACCACCTGCCTATGTCCTCCCTTTTTCCACAAAAGCAGTGATGCACTGTGTGTTCTGACACCTTGTAACTGCTCTTCTCTCTTTTAAGAAGCTGCTTGCTACAAATTTTAATAAGGGAGGGGCCCACCAACCAAACTGAATATAGTACCTTAAATAAATAAACAAACAAACAAAAAACTTCAGTCAGTCAACATGAATGCACAACGAATAAAGATGCCAAGCAATGAGCAGGTTATTCAATCATTATTAAGTTAAACATCAAAGGAAAACAACAAACATCCAAACAACCATATAAATGGAGATTCAATTTTACAAGATAAGTCGGGATTGTCTTTCAATAAATGTCTCTTGGTACTTATCCATAGATGAAGGTAATATGCTGATGAAAAGATGATGAAAAGGCTTGAGTCGACAAAGAGTATCAGAAGCAACCGCTGTGTCCAAAACTTTCATATAGGATCATATCCTATTCATATTGTTCATATAGGATCCCAAAAATAGATCAAATCCAGCAGAAATCTCAATGCCGAGATATTTCCATATGTGCTCTGTCAATATACTAGTAGTTTAAAACTACCAACAAATGAAGCAATACATGAGAAGACTGCCATGATTCCTCCAACACCAAACAAAATCTCTCTTTCTACTACTACACCTGCCTATATCTAGAGGAGGTATTCTGATTACAGACCCTAGAGGATGGTAGTAGAACTACAACCCCACTCAAACCAAAAGTGACAGAACTATGGGCTGTTACAACCTTTCTGTGAAAACCAGCATTAACCTTTCCAGCAATTTGAGCTACGGTAGCTTTTCTATTGGATTGGACTAAACAGGCCAGGCTTCACTCCACCTTGGACCTGAATCCATGACCCTGTCGTCGGTTCACTGGATTCCCTGCCTTGAAGAACTTATGGTAGTTTCTGAACACTGAGACCACATCTCACAAAAGTTGTAGTTTTGGAGTCGTTCTGACCCAGTGGTCTAGCCATCACAATACGGCTGGGCAATTATCATGGCAATTATCAAGGTCGATCAAATCCTTACACTTGCTATTTTTTTTTAACTACTTTAACCCCTGTTTATTAGAGTGTTGTAAAAGAACAAAGTAAATAGTCACGTCTTGAAGAGGATGTGTTGAAAGTACGGCTGTAGCTATCGAATATTTTAGTAATCGAGTATTCTACCAAAAATTTAATGATCAATTGAGTAATCGGATAAAATGCACTTTTTCTTACTTAAACAGCAATGTAAAATATATGAGAAACAAATATTAATTGGTTTTCTTTTTAGAAAAATCTACTTTTATTTTTTAAATGCATACATCATTTTATCAAAAATAAACATTGTCATTATTCACAATACAAGTACAGTGGAACCTTAGATTACGAGTATAATTTGTTCCGGAAGTGGGCTCGTATTCCAAAACACTCATTTCCCATAAGAAATAATGAAAACTCAAATTATTCGTTCCACAGCCCCAAAAAATAAATACATAAAAATAATTAGTACAATCTATAAAATGAAAATAAAACAAATGAATCTGCACTTTACCTTTGCAAAGAATCGCGACAGAGCAGAGTTTCTGTGTGTTTGTGAAGCCGGGGAGAGAGTGAAAAGGCGAAAAAGCGTCTGTGTGTGTGTTAGTGTCAAATTGCGCGCGCACACTCATAAGAGACGAGCAGAGTTTCTGTGTGTTTGCGAGGCCGCAGGGGAGGGGGGGAAGGTGAGGGAGTGATGCTCAGTGTCAAAATAAGAGTCACATGTGTGATGCATGATACTCGGCCCTCGTAAACTAATACTTGCTCGGTTTCCAAAAAGTTCTGCAAGGTCCGCCAAAAAATTAAACATGTTTTTAAGGCGGCTTATCATATTTAATTTTTTGCGCAGAAGGATGGAAACGTAATCGCAGCGCCAAAACTTGCGGTGAATCATGAAGAACCGTACTTCCGGGCACTGCACGAAACTGCGTAGGTGAGATAGGGGTATTAAAGTTGACTGAGATTAATTAAGTGCATTACAGTACCATACATTCTTATTTTAAATCGTTTTCTCGGAAGTTTTTCAAATGACTTTAAGGATAAAAAAAACTAAGGCCCACATTAAAATAAATAATTATACAAAAACATTAAGTTGTGCAACTAAAAGTTTCAAAATCTACATCTCAGACATAACATAAGCCTTTACTGATAATTTCGGCTTTCTTCTCATCTTTTTTTATAATTTTATCGGTCCCTTCCATTTTGCAGCCCACAACAGAACACTCCCTCCAATCAATACACAGCTAACTGTTTGCGTTTCCTTCTGCTGTGTGGGTGACATAAGCGTTTCTTCTTCGTTGGTGTTTACTGGTGGCTTGCACCCTGAGGCGCGCTGTCAAAATGTTTGCAAATAATTGCGCATAAACATAACGCAAGCTTTTAAAATTAATTAAACGAAGCTTCGAGGCAAAATCTTCATTTTTTGTAATTGAATTACTCAATTTACTCGAGGAATCGTTTCAGCCCTAGTTGAAAGCAGGAAAAAATTATGAAAAAGTGAAAGGCTCTGACCGAGTCAGAGGATCTCAAAAATCGCAGGTCTTGTGGGGTATTATCTTGTGGTGGCCTACCAAAAGAAGAGCTACTAAGGCACAAATTATTGAAAAAGTTACCATACAAATCCAAGTTCCTGTGTTCTCTTGGGTCTCACTTATCTCACTTACCTAACCATTATTCAATACAAATTACATTTTATTTGTATAGCTCTTTTAACAATCATCATTGTCGCAAAGCAGCTTTACACGTTTAAAAGAATTATGAAAGTTTGTATGAAATGTAATGTGTATGAATCAAAATGATAAGATTGTTCCTGATGAGCAAGCCAAGAGAAATGGTGATGGTGGCAAGAAAAAACTCCCTGAGACGGCAATAGGAATAAACATTGAGAGGAACCAAACTCAACAGGGAACCCATTCTCTTTGGGGGATAACGGATAGCAGGGATTGATCTGCGTTCCTACTGTGTTAGGAGGCTGAAAGTTCAGGTAGACTTGTAGGAAATTCCAGTCCTGAACTATCGAGCGACTGCATTCACAAGTCCTCAGAGAACAGCTGTCAGCATCACCTGAGGCCAGGACGGTCATCGTGGTAAAGTGGAACCGTTCCCAGTTACCACACGCATCCCAGTTAGACCACACAGGGCATCCATGCGACAAGATCTCCAACCAGAAATGGGACTCCAGGACAGGTCAGGCAGGTTCGGAGGGCAGAGGGGGACTGGATCACTGGCAGCAATAGGAAGAAACTTTGAGAGGAACATGTGCAACATGTGTAGCTTGACAGAGAGACAGGAAAAGAGAAGAAGAGATAAGTTAGGTGTGGTCACAGTCACATAATGTATAAGGTGAATGTATATTTAGTGCACAGTGCAAGCAGGGACTCCGGCAGGACTAACTATGACAGCATAACTAAAAGGGGGAGCCAGAAGAAAACACAGACTTGAGGACTCCCTGAGATGTAAAGCAACCAATCAACCATCATGCCCATTGCTAAGGAATGGTTTGTCGAATGTGACAGAGACCAGGGTTTGACTTGACCTCCAAATTTCCCATATTTCAATCCAATCATGTATCCAGGGGATGTATATGGAAGTCAGATCTATGGAGGCTTAGAGATCAACAGGTTAGATCTGTTTTGGCAACATTCAATTCAATTCAAGTATGTGTGAGAAAAATGTGTCTAGATAATAATGAGATGAATTAGTGAATGATGAATAAAATGTCTCTGATGAGCAAGCCAAGGGTGGCGGCGACAGTGTCGAGAAAAAACTCCGAGATTTTAGGAAGTAACCTTGAGAGGAACCAGACTCAATCAGGGAACCCATCCTCATTTGGGTGATAACGGATAACAGGAATCATATAACATCATGTGTGTTATTCAGCTGAAAGTTCAAAATAACAGAAGTTATTTAAATTAACACGGAGTCAAGTTCAGCACAGGGATGAGTCAGTAGGTGCAAAGGGCAGATGGGGCCTGGATCACTGGAACGCACAGGAGCAGCATGTGTAGCTCCAACCATCATAAAGCAGAATCCAGCTGAAGCTGGTCCTTCTCTGGATGCCTCAGGAACTTTGCAGGGTTGGCCTTTGTCTACCGAAGCTGGCACAATCTCCAGATGCCTCAGGATGGGTAGAAGAATACAGAACAGATGGAGAGAATTAGCGTAGTTGCCTTTCAGGATAGATGTACTGGAGTATGAGGTTATGGGATGAGTTACGTATATGCCAGAGTAAAGAGATGCGTCTTGAGTCTACTTTTAAACTGGGAAACTGTGTCTGAGACCCGAACACTGTCTGGAAGGCTATTCCAAAGCTTTGGAGCTAAATACTGTATGAAAATGCCCTACCTCCTTTTGTAGATTTTGAAATTCTGGGAACTACCAGAAGTCCGGAGTTTTGTGATCTTAGGGAACGTGGTGTATTGTAGCATATCAGAAGACTGGTTAGGTATGTGGAAGCTAGACAATTTAAAGCCTTGTATGTAAATAATAGTATTTTGTAATTAATTCTAAACTGAACAGGTAACCAGTGCAGGGGTGATAATATTGGGGTTATACGATCATATTTTCTGGATCTAGTGAGAGCCCTGGCGGCTGCATTTTGGACTAACTGGAGCTTGTTTATTGAGGATGCAAGACAACCACCTAGTATTGCATTACAATAGTCCAGTCTGGAGGTCATGAATGCATGAACTAGCTTTTCTGCATCAGATACAGATAAAACATTCCCAAGCTTGGCAATATTTCTAACATAAGGGGGACCTACACTTTATTGTTCCATGGTCCAGTCGACAGGGGTCAGCATGGGATACCAGCCCAGGTAGCAACTAAGCAGCCCCCTATAAGCTATGATTCTGTGTATATTCTATGATTATATATATTCATACACACGTGGACAAAATTGTTGGTACCCTTCGGTCAATGAAAGAAAAACTCTCAATGGTCACAGAAATTACTTTAATCTGACAAAAGTAATAATAAATAAGAATTCTATGAATGTTAACCAATGAAAGTCAGACATTGCTTTTCAACCATGCTTCAACAGAAGTATAAAAAAAAAAATGAACTCATGGAACAGGCCTGGACAAAAATGATGGTACCCCAAACTTAATAGTTTGTTGCACCACCTTTTGAGACAATCACTGCAATCAAACGATTCCTGTAATGGTCAATGAGACTTCTGCACCTCTCAGCAGGTATTTTGGCCCACTCCTCATGAGCAAGCTGCTCCAGTTGTTTCCGGTTTAAAGGGTGCCTTTTCCAGACAGCATGTTTCAGCTCCTTCCAAAGATGCTCAATAGGATTGAGGTCAGGGCTCATAGAAGGCCACTTTAGAATAGTCCAATGTTTTCCTCTTAGCCATTCTTGGGTGTTTTTAGCTGTGTGTTTTGGGTCGTTGTCCTGTTGCTAGACTCATGACCTGCGACTGAGACCCAGCTTTCTGACACTGGCCAGCACATTTCTCTCTAGAATCCCTTGATAGTCTTGAGATTTCATTGTACCCTGCACAGATTCAAGACACTCTGTGCCAGATGCAGCAAAGCAGCCCCAGAACATAACAGAGCCTCCTCCATGTTTCACAGTAGGGACAGTGTTCTTTTCTTCATATGCTTCATTTTTCCGTTTGTGAACATAAAGCTGATGTACCTTGGCAAAAAGTTCCATTTTTGTCTTATCTGTCCATAGGACATTCTCCCAGAAGCTTTGTGGCTTGTCAACATGTAGTTTGGCATATTCCAGTCTGGCTTTTTTATGATTTGTTTTCAACAATGGTGTCCTCCTTGGTCTTCTCCCATGTAGTCCACTTTGGCTTAAACAACAATGGTGTGATCTGACACTGATGTTCCTTGAGCATGAAGTTCACCTTGGATCTCTTTAGAAGTCTTTCTGGGCTCTTTTCTTACCATTCGGATTATCCATCTCTTTGATTTGTCATCAATTTTCCTCCTGTCTAGGGAGGTTGGCTACTGTCCCGTGGATCTTACATTTCTGAATAACATGTGCAACTGTAGTCACAATAACATCTAGCTGCTTGGAAATGGTCTTATAGCCTTTACCTTTAACATGTTTGTCTATAATTTTCTTTCGCATCTCCTGAGACAACTCTTTCCTTCGCTTCCTCTGGTCCATGTTGAGTGTGGTACATACCATGTCACCAAACAACACAGTGACTACCTGGAGCCCTATATATAGGCCCACTAACTGATTACAAGATTGTAGACACCTGTGATGCTAATTAGTGGTCACACCTTGAATTAACATGTCCCTTTGGTCACATTATTTTCAGTATTTTCTAGGGGTACCATCATTTTTGTCTAGGCCTGTTCCATGAGTTTATTTTTTAAAATAATTCTGTTGAAGTATGGTTGAAAAGCAATGTCTGACTTTCATTGGTTAACATTGATAGAATTTTTTTAAATTATTACTTTTGTCAGATTAAAGTTATTTATGTGACCATTGTGAGTTTTTCTTTCATTGACCGAAGGGTACCAACAAGTTTGTCCATGTGTGTATGTATATATATATATATATATATATATATATATATATATATATATATATATATATATATATATATGATTCTGTATATTCTGTGTATAATGGTGCCAGCAGCGAAAATCTTGGGCTGTGGACAATGTGAATCATGTATTGTTCTCTGATGAGTCCACCTTCACTGTCATTCCCACATCCAGGAGGGTTACGGTGTGGAGAAGCCCCAAAGAAGCATACCCCCAGACTTTTGCATGCTCAGAGTGAAGCATGGGGGTGGATCAGGTGGATGGTTTGGGCTGCAATATCATGGCATTCCCTAGGCCCAATACTTGTGCTACAGATCCCGCCATTAAGAACGCACGTTTCTTGAAAAGGAATCTCGCGCGCTTCTGTGGCAGCTCGCGGGAAGCTGTGAAAATGCCGTTCATTGCCTGTAGGGGGCAGTCGTGTTTCAATCTGAAGTATTGTGTGTCTACTGAAGCCAAAAATGTGTTCTCTCTCTTAGGCGCCCATTGACAGGAAGCGACAGAGCTCATAAACGTGTCAAGCTCAAACTTTAAATACTGATATGTATTTATTCTTCATTTTCTTCTCTCCTGCAATGATGATACTTCTTTGACTGCGCTTTCTCCATTCAGTATTATCATTAGTAGTAGTAGTGAAAACTACCGCTGATTAATTATCACTGCAGTAGTTAAAACAGCGGATTAATTTCATTTGGGGTATTTCTAACAGGCAATCTAATAAATAATAATAAATAGATAAAATAACCCAGCACTTTAACATTTAACCCAGCAGTTTTAGTGTGTAACATAAAAATATTCCATTTGTAAAATAGCATAGGTGACATCATAGGTTGTGTATAGAGTGAATAAAAACAATACAACAAAGCTTATGGTAAATAAATTCTCAGACTCTTCCACTGCAGGTATTAAAAAACCGTAACAATGTCAATTTTAGAATCCGTAGAAGCTCAGTGGTCCGGACAAAACCTCTCGCGGAGGAGCCTTTCCCTGAATTCGCCATTTTCACAGGGGTGGGCATCTCGGTTTATTCATACAGATGGACAGTACAGTACTGTACCTATTTACAGTACATGGAATTGTATGGGGTTGTCACTGACCGATTTACAGTACCCTGACAAAGAGCAATATAAGAATAGTGCCAGCTGGCACACCTTTAGAAAATAATTCGGCATCTATTTAGAGTCTAAATATTTTTTTTTTTAACTTGTGCTACTGTTGTTTACTTACAATATTTGTTAATTAATTTTTTTTCTTTAAATGAGGCTTGGGCTCCGGGATGTTGAGCCTATTTACTAGTATACGTAGTCTAATCAGAGCTCTATTGCCCGTTCGAGTGTAATTCATAAATTATGTTTATAATAATGAAATGAGATCGTGCTTTAAAATTAATCTACAATTCATTTCAAACCCGCGGCTCGCACTTTCACTTTACAAAAGGCAGCGTTTTGATCAAAAGGTGATAAACACATGCGATTTATCAATAACAATACTGAACTGATGGATGGATGTTGATAAATATTTAAAATGATAATTAAATAAATAGCTGTCCATCTTTTTTGTGTTTATCTTTTCGGTTTATTTTACACCTCTGCACCACTTATTATAATAAATAGTTTTAAATGTTAGTAAAGGTAGCAAGAGAGGGGTGGGGGGTATATATATATATATATATACTGTATGCTGTAATTTGGTCATGTTCACCCATGGGTTAAACATATGCGGCATTTAATAGCATTCGCTAGTTATCAAGTTGATATACAGGTCAATCTGCATCAAATAGAATCTCTCCGAATAAGTAAGCATAATAATAAATAATGAATCATCATAGTGTCAGCCCATGGGTGAACATGACCAAATTACTGCATAAACACTGGAACACGAGGATTTAAGAATTTAATTAAACACGAATATCCTTAATGTGATAAAATGTTAGATTTTTATTTAAAAGCTCAATATATATATATATATATATATATGTGTGTGTGTGTGTGTGTGTGTGTGTGTGTGGCATTTTAATTCAAATCCAACATTTTAATGTGCGTCAAGGTGCATGGGCGTCAACTCGCACGTTCTGTAATATTCCATTGTCATTCATATTGCCGCTGTTTTAGAGCCCTTTACTAAAGCATTCGCTAGTTATCAAGTTGATATACAGGTCAATCGTGAATTACACTCAAAGTATCAACTCCAACTATGAAGTCTGATTTCATTTGCTGAGGAAATCAAATTTAGGCAGAGACGTCCGCACTGTCTTGTTAATTCATCTAAAACCCCCTACAGTATTCGCCAACAGCGCACCCAGTTTGATAAATTCACACACATCTTGAATGAAAGGTGAGAAGAGATTCAGCAGAATCTTCTGACACCGTGCTTGCTCTGAAGGACTATATTAGACAAGAATGTAGAGAATAAGAATTTGATTTCTAATAAGATAATTAATGAAATAATACAATTATATCAAATAAGAACTTTATCAAAACCAGACCAAATTTCTCATTAACCGCTGAAGTAGTTAAATATACTTATACTGTAGATACGTAGGTTCTATTTTAAAAGTACAATTGCAAGTAAATTACAAACTGCATGTAATGTAAAATCTGAATAAAACAGTATTAGACACACATATATGATATGGTAGTATATACAATGAAAAAGCTATTTACACATGAGGGCTCAAATGTAAAGCAAACGCAATTATTCATTTATTGTGTATATTTAACTTCATTCAATAGCCTACTATTATTTTCTGTTCGAATTTAAAGATGCACGCGTGTGCAAAAGACGAAGTAAAACACAGAATACAAAAGTGTATAATTTTTATTAAAAGTTAGCCTAAAACAATATTGTCTCCAATGCTGAAGCAAACATTATTGTGTTTTTGTTTTAGTCTTCTCGCTGAATACAACGCGCTCCGAGGTGAACACATGCAGACCCCCAGTTACTGTAATCCCTCTTCTCACCTTTCATTCACAATAGGTGTGAAGTTATCAAGCCGGTTTCACTGATGGGGAAATTGGCAGAATTGAGGAGTTTAAAAAGAATTAACAAGACCGATCAGACGTCTCTGCCTAAAATATATTTTGCCAGCACATTGTACTGGAGCTCAGCACGTCTTATTTCCTTGTTTTAATCTGTAATATTGTGAAATAATAAGTGAAATGTATTTCGCGTATATGCTTAAATATTCCTTTTTATTTAAAGGACATATGTATTGTGTTTGATCTGGATTATTGCGAGACGCGATGACTTTCTGGCATTTTTATCGAATGGGTTTATCAGCCTTTTGATCAAAACGCTACCTTTTGTAAAGTGAAAGTTTACGGACAAATCGGGGTTCACGCACGCCGATGAACAGCTTTATTTCAGTCATAAATTCACATAAAATCCACATTCCAGCTATTATTATTCTTGCTGGACACAAACACAAACAGCAAGAAAACATTATGTTTATTATTATAAAAAGCCCGAAGCACTTTGTGTGCATATAAGAATATTTACAAAAATATATAGATTTTTGGTTCATTCGTGTCTTCTGATGGTGCTCAATGTCGACACATTTTTACGTTTTAACGAAGATATTTTGTCATATTCACGAATCAGGACATTCGCATAGTTAACACTAACTGAACAACAGGTCTTTACTTCGTAATACACCTGTCCTTAAAAAGGAATATTTAGGCAAATACGCTAAATATATTTCACTTAAATATTACATATTAAAACTAGAAAAGAAGACGTGCTGAGCTTCAGTTCATACAAAATGTCTAGGAAGGAAACTGTTGTCGTTATTTTACTAAATCTGAACATATTCAGTAAAGATGTGAATTACACAAAGTATCTGTAACAACACGGGTGGCGCGAGGGGCAGAGCCGCGTTTAAACTGTCCAGAACGGGCGGATCCACAGGCTGTTACCGTACGGAGTTCTGAACAGCCACCGGCGCGGCCACTTATACACGCAGACTAAGCAACAGTTCAGCGTGCGCGCTCGGTTTACTACTGGCACAACATCCCGCTCTCTCTCTCAAATAAATAAGGGCATAAGCCCCGAGAAGATACAAGTTTTTGCTTTAGTTTCCAGAGCCCGTCCGTTCTCGCGTAGAGACGGCGGAGCTCTGTTTATTTTGTGTTCTCAGTTTCCTTTTGTTTCCATTTAAATTGTTAATTAATAATCTCACGCCATCTCCAAACGGAAAGGTCTTCCCGTGCGTATCACAAGCACTCTCACATACTCCTATTTCGTTTACCCATCAAAAGTCCTGCGTATAGGTAACATTTTAAAAGTACAATTGTAAGTAAATTACAAACTGCATGTAATGTAAAATATGAATAAAACAGTATTAGACACACATATATGATATGGTAGTATATACAATGAAGAAGAGTGCTCAAATGTAAAGCAAACGCAATTATTAATTCATTGTGTATATTTAACTTCATTCAGCAGTTTAAGTTACATGACAAAATAACGTGCCTACCAGCCCATTATTATTTTCTGTTCAAATTTAAAGATGCGCACACGTGTGCAAAAAGTCGAAGTACAACAACGAATACGAAAGTGTATAATCTTTAATAAAGTTAGACTAAAACAATATTGTCTCCCATGCTGAAGCAAACATGATTTTGTTTTTGTTTTAGTCTATTTGTTGAATACAACGTGACTGCATGCTCCGAGGTGAACACATGCAGACCCCCAGTTACTGTAATCCCTCTTCTCACCTTTCATTCTGATAGGTGTGAACTTATCAAACCGGTTTCACTGATGGGGGAATTGGCAGAATTGAGGAGTTTAAAAAGAATGAACAAGACCAAGCAGACGTCTCTGCCTAAAATGTATTTCACCAGCAAACCATAAACATAAATAGAAACAAATAAAATGTTTAATGATATCAATTAAATCAGACTTCATAGTTGGATTTGATACTTTGAGTGTAATTCATACATTTACTGAATATATTCACATTTTGTAAAATAACGAAACCAGTTTCCTTCTTGGACCGCACGTCTACTTTCCTTGTTTTAGTCTGTAATATTTAAGTGAAATACATTTTGCGTATATGCTTATATACTCCTTTTTATTTATGTTCTGGTGTAGTATGTTTGATCTGCATTATTGCAAGAGGCGATGACTTTCTGTGGGAGTATGTCTGCACCTTTTGTAAAATGAAAGTACGAGCCGCGGGTTCACGCACGCAGACGAACAGCTTTATTTCAGTCATAAATCCACAATCACACTACAGCTATTATTTCCAGCCGTGGTCAAATAATGGATGAAATACTTATTCAATGCTGGACACAAACAGCAACAAATCCAGATGATTATTTTTATAAAAAGCCCGAAGCACTTCATGTTTATATTTGTTCCTTCGTGTCTTCTGATGGTGCTCGACACATTTTTACGTTTTAACGAAGACATGTTGACATATTCACGAATCAGGACATTCGCATAATTACTGTATATGTGCGCGCATCTCATAGGTGTGTGTGCACGGAGAGTCTGTGTATATGTGCGCGCGTCTCATACAGTAGGTGTCTGTGCGCGCGCATTTCATATGTAGTTGTGTGAGCAGTTAGTAATGTATATAGATGTGTGACTGTTTCATATATGTGTATGCAAGTGTTTCACGTGTGTGTGCATGAGTGAAGTTTGATTTAAGCCCTATACGGCGCCTCATAATTTAGGGCATCTCTTTTCATCATTATGAACATGATATGAAGCAGATATATGCACATTCATCATAAAATATTATTATTGTAAAACAAAATAAAATTCATGTTTGCTTCAGCATTGGAAACAATATTGTTTTAGGATAACTAATTATACACAATTCTTTGTTGTACTTGGTCTGGCTTTTAGATAAAGTCCCCCCATGCGCCATCTGGCGGATATTCAGTGAAGCACAACACATTTATTTAAATTCCCGAATGTTGCTTAAGGGATTTCGCAGCATGTCGTGAGCCAAATTGCGGGATCTCGCGGGAAAAAGCGCGCATTCTTAATGGCGAGATCTGTATATAGGCGCATTACTGTTCAAACATTGTATCCTGAAGGCGGTGCCGTGTAAGGATGATAATGCACCAATACACACAGCAAGACTGGTGACTAGTGTTTTGATGAAGATGAAAGTGAAGTTGAACATCTCCCATGGTCTGCACGGTCACCAGATCTAAATATTATTGAGCCACTTGAAGGGTTTTGGAGGAGCGAGTCAGGAAACGTTTTCCTCCACCAGCATCATGTAGTGACCTGACCACTATTCTGTAAAAAGAATGACTCAAAATCCCAGTGGCCACTGTGCAGGACCTGTATCTATCATTCCCAAAACTAACTGATGCTGTATTGGCTGCAAAAGGAGGCCCTACATCATACTTATAAATTATTGTGGTCTAAAACCAGGCATTTCAGTTTCATTGTCCAACCCCTGTATTCCATAATGACTCTTAGCAATGATGCAACAGTCATGATGAATTGTGAAATAGACAAATAGTACAAGGTCTGATGCAGAATTAATTTGAGGCCACTCAGATTCCTCCATGAATGTATTGAGTGACGGGTTTCTGCCAAACCTTCATGTTTCACTGTTGCTTGCAGTCAGGTATTATTGTACCTCTCTCCAGCCCATCAGCTAACAACCTGCTGGTTCTTTCATGACTACCCCTTTTGTCCAGACACTGAACAGTAAACAAGTACAGCAAAGAACTGGTTTCTGCTGGACATCATTTCAAAGGAAAGTAAGCATGATATGTCTTTCGTCTGCAGCATTAAGTTTCCTTGGCTGACCACTTTGTCTGTGGTCCTTAATATCGCTCTCTTTGCGTTCCTTCAACATAACACACATTGAAACCCCTTGAGATCTTGCTGATACAGTGACTTTACCTTGTATCTTGTTGCTGTGTTCAGTCTGGTCATTTAGCACCTGAAACTCCCACAAACTCACCTTAGTACGTTACCTTAATCTCAACCAGTGTTAAGCCTCCTACACAGCTGTTTCTGTTTTAGAATGTCTATTTCAACCTCCCTATGAAACCGATGATCATTACCACCTGCTTCCTATAATTGGTTAATCATACACCTGACTCTGATCCTGCAAGTATGTATAAATCAAAATTATCAGATTGGAGGAACACTTCCTCTGTGCTTCACAGTGGGAACCACACATTTTGGAAACTGTCTACGTCTAACAAGACATGGCGGTTATAAATAAATTGTAAAATTTTGACACTTTCCACTGTTCTAATATCCATTCATTGTGTTTCCTGTCGCAATCATGTATTTTATCTTGTTCTTCCAATGTAATATTTTCTTTGCTGCAATTTGACAACGAAGGCCGGACTCTCACAGTCTCCTCTGAACAGTGGATGTTGTAATATGTGGGCTCTAATCTGAAGTGCTGTAAATTGGCATTGAGTTTTTGGTCATACTAATAAACTTATCATCTGCAGCAGAGCTGGCTACTGGTCTTCCTTACCTGGGAAAGTCTACATAAGAGCCAGTTTCATTATAGTGTTTGTGCTACTGCACATATACATTCAGAGTTTGAGATTTTTGTGGATTGACTGACTTTTTATTTCTTAAAGTAAAGATGTACAGTACTGTCTTTTCTCTTTACTTAACTAAGTGTTTCTTGCAGTAATATGGTTTTGTAAATAAGTTGTTGTAGCACTAATAACAGAGAGAGAGAGAGATGATACAGATCAAGAATCGGGGAAAAAAAAAGGGCATGGTCACTCAAGGTCATGGATAAAACACCATATAGTTACTAGCCGTTTTTGTGCTTTTAGCGCGGGTATAAAACATTTGTCATGTTGCTGTTTTCATCCTTGAGGGGAAAAAACTTGCTGTTGTAAAGAAGACCACCTGATACATATTGTGAGACCATTGCGGCATTTTTGTTTTACTATAGCCTATTGCCATCTCATAGACATTTGCCATCTCTAATTATAGTGGCCACATTTTATGCAATGTAATGTTACTGTTTACATAATTTAAATACAGATTTTTGTGCATTTGTCTCAGTCTGTTTTCCGCAGTTCCCCAGTGCTGGCCTGTTTCCTCTTCGGCCTGCCATTAGGGGTCATTAGTCTCATGTGCTATGGCATATGCACAGCTGAGGCAGACGATGACGCAGAGCTGTCAAAGCGAGGTGGTCAGACAGATGAGGAAGAGGAAGACGAGGAAGAAGATGCGAGTCGCTGTCTGGCTGCACACCTTAAGGGACCAGGAGAGGATGATCAGATGGAAGAAGAGCTAGAGGAAAAGAGCACAGCAGAGAAAAAGCTTGATTAACACAGGGGAGGCGTGTGAATGAAAGGGAGAATGAGAAGAGTAATACGGACATTAAACATTTAAACAGGTTAAAAAAAATGTACCTACTCTTGATGTAAGGTTTAAAAGGTCATTTTTATAATAGATCTGTTCATGAGCATTACAGAATTATGAGGCCAGTATAGGTAATTTCAAACTTGTAATCCTGGGGTTTATCTGAACAACAAATGAACAGTAATTTCTGATGGGGAAAACTAAAAATTGTAAAAATAAATAAATAAATAAAAATAATAATAAAAAGCATTAAAATTGTAAAAAACTTAAAATTGTAAAAGTTCTCATTCATTTTGTTTTATTTGCTACAGATCATCCTTTTGAGTGTTTTTGTTCAGCAACTTGTTTATCCATGTATCCATTGAGCTAACTTTGACACTGCTTTGCTGTTGATAATAGCTATGTTCGATGTAGTTGATAGCTGTTTTTTTTTCCCATGATCTAGCTTAGTTAATCCTATGCTTTGAATCAGGAGTATCATGTTTGATTAACAAAAAGACTCAGGGTTCATGGTAATCAAGGTTTCAAAAGTAGCATAATTTCCCTGCAAAAAAATACACAAAGTAATAATCTTTAAAAAGCTTTAAAAAGGTTAAAATTACTCAAAAGACTATTGGCATATTTAGTAAGCATGTACTTATTAGTGTGTGGACAAAACACTGATCAAATCAATTGAATACAAACTTTGTATACAAGTTTTATCCGGAATCTATTTGACATAAAACAGTTGAATTGGCTCTTTACTTTCAGACGACCATGTTCACCATGCAAAAAAACTTGTTTCAAGCTGACACTTTAGTCTTGTTTTTTTATTTTGAATATACCAAATTAGGCTTAATAATACCTCCTTTATCCCCAATTTGCTACACACCCCATTGCCAGTAAATGAAATTTTTGCAAAGTAGTAGAAGCACTTATGGTTAAGGTTTAGACAACAGTTAATGTTTAAAGTCTAAACTAGCCTTTACATATTAGAATACAGGTTTTCACAATAAAATGTTTAAAATAGTGATTTGGATAGTTTTTGTACGTTCAGTCTTTTCGTTATGTTTTGGCTTAGAAATAAAAATTTATAGGTCATACAAATGTCAATGTACTGCATAAAGATTTATTGTATGCACTGAACACACTGAGAATGTGAAGTCCAGTTGATACCTGTTAAATAAACATTTTGAAGTTTTTTTTTTTTTGGTTATTCATTATTTTTTAATGTTTTAGGTTTTTGGAATCACTTGAACTAACTTTTGACTTTAGGATGTGACCGCGCGCGCATGTGTGTGTGTGTGTGTGTGTGTGTGAGAGAGAGAGAGAGAGAGAGAGAGATGTGTACTTGAAATTATTCAACCCCTTATTATTTGGCCAAAATTACTAACTGACAGCTGTTTATAATAAAATCAATTAAACAAGAGCAATTTAAATAGCTCAACACAGCTATTACAATTAACCCCCTGAATTAAATTCCTCATTAGAACACAAATTTGTAAATCACATGTTGTCTCAAGCAGACATGATGCAACTAACTAAATAACTATTTAGAATACATAAAATACCTGAACTTTCTAGAGGTTTTTTTTGTTGTTGATGTTTGCATGAAACAAAACTAATTTCTTGGGCCTACAAATCAGAAAAAGAATAAGGTATGTCCAGAGAAGTACAGAGAAGCATATGGGTGGCTCAGGGATGCTCTGGGATTGCTATGCTCCCTCTGGTACTGTAAACCTGCAGCAGGTAGACAATGACATGAATTCAATCGAATATCAGTAAATCCTTGAACAAACGTCATGCCATTTGTGAGGACAGTGATCTCAAGCGTACTTTAAAGTCCACCATGGCTTGATTTTAGATGAAGACCCGGAGAGTTCTAGAGTGGCTATAACAGTCACCCGACTTGAATACAATCGAAAATCATTGGTAGTATTTGAAAAACCAGTTGCAGAATGCAAACCCAACAATTTAACTGAATTAGAGGCCATTAAGTGTTGAATATTTTGATTCTGTAGTAGTCATTAAAAGTCATTTTTGTTGACTTTGGAAAAATCACTTATTAGATTTAAGTGTTTTAAAATAAATATTTTGAATTGTTTAACTCAAACTGCTTAAAGTTTGTACATTTTTGCAAATAAATAAATAAATAATCAGTCATGATGGAACAGGAAGCAGCCATCCCCAAACTGTTCCCACAATGTTGGGAGCATGAAATTGTCTGAACACATCCCCACACCAGTTCCGACATGACTGCACACACCTTTCCTTGCCACTGTCGCCATTGCCCTTGGTTTGCTGAGTCCTGAACATTAATTGGAAGGCTATTCCTTTTTTGATGCTTTGTAAGAAAAAAAATATTAAAAAGATGCAGCCATTTTAACTGGCAAGACCCAGTCCGCTCCATGACAGGTCCATGTCTGACTCACACTTGAAACATGATCCCCGTGGTGAATCTAGCTTTGCCTCGTTAAAGGCATTCTCAACAGTGTTAGGAAGCCAGTTGCAGTAATGTATAATTCTGCCAGAAGGAGTAGTGATTGCTTCACTTAATTGCAGTATTGGTGTCTGTCTGAGTAACGAGTTCAACCATTCAAATATGCAATGTTGTCAGATATTGCACATATTTCATCATAAAATAAAGGTTGTCATCTTGGATGCTTTTGTGTTCTCAGGCGCTGTCACCTTCTCAAACATTATAGCACCAACATGAGCAAAAAAAACCACACATTTGTTGTTTACATAAAGAAAGAACTACATATGCTCCAGTAAAGTCAAACTTATTAGAAGACATGACTTCACACAGGTTTACACATTCTACTGCCAGCTAATATTAGTTCTTAATTTCATAATAATAGTCTAGTTTATCTTTTAGCATAGCCTACAAAGCCAAAGCTTTACCATTGTTTAAGAGTGTCCAAAAATTCTTAGAGTGTTGCAACTTTGGTTTTACTTTTAGTGCTTAAATACCAAACAGCATTAAACGAAGCTAGTGCACAAGGCTGTACAATCACTTGTTCAACATACCATGTAGGGCCATTAATTGCCCATGAATTACAGAGGGAGTTGGGATTCAGATTTGATAGCTCACCTTAATATAAAGATGTCAATAAAACAACATAATTTTAATGAGTTGGAAGCAATTATAGACTGTTGTTTAAAATGACTTCAGATCAGATTTGTTAAACCAAAATTTCTTAAATCAAAATGAGGTGCACATAAGTACCTTACCATAAGTCATGTTGTATAAATTTAATTGTTAGAAATTTACCTGAATTGCACATACAGTATGGCCTTCATGTAATTAAGTTAGCCTGGAACAAACCATTTGGGTAATTGGAACTATATGAAAGTTACATTTTTACCAAATACATTGAAAAGAATACCAACTTAGCTATGTGTGACTGCAGAAGCATTTAACTTTTTTCAACAATTCCTTTTATCCACAGAATGTTGTACAATTTGGCTCCTATTAACCTACTTAGGTTACCCTGTACTCAGGGCTTGATTTGAGGGGGGTGCAAGGGCATAACATCCCCCTGTTGAAAAAAAAAAAAGACAAAAAAAAAAAAAAACATCTCCTGACATAGAACTCTCTATGTATGATAATACAAACTGTTACCGGCGATTAGCACAATTAGAATTCTGCTCAAACTCACGCAAGTTTGCATCATTTTTCGCACTGTTCACATTTTCACAATGACAAAGAGAACAGTTCAAGCACAGCTTTTGACATATTTCAAAAAGAAGAGAACACACAAATCCTCTCAACAAAGACACGAGAAAAGTAAGGATTCAGTTTAATCCGTGCGTTTCCTAAATGACTGACAGGTTTAATGATTATAAAAATACGTTTTGTACCCAATGTGTGTAATTTCATTCTCAGTTTAAAGAAGAGGTTTTGTTTTTTCATTTGACTTTGTGGCTTTACCTACATCCCAGATAGCACACTGCTGAAGGGCCTTTATTTCATTGGTGGGGCAGAAAATAGGTTGGCACAAAGTTGGCACAACATTGGTTCAGTAGATGATTATAAGTTTGGCCCAATGTTGGCAAAACATTTGGCCAAACTTTGGAAATTGAAAATGTAATTAGACCCAGATAGCAAACTGCTGAAGGGCCAACGTTGGGCCAGTGGCAGTGCACACATTAGCCCAATGTTGGCATCAATGGTTGGCCCAACGTTGGTTCAGGAGATAATGACAAAGTTGGAAATTAGAAATAAAATTAGACTCTTCATCATCGCCAATAATAAAAAAACACGGTTATATCTCCAGAAATGTATTTATTAATTGTATTTGTGATAAAATTATTACAAAAAAAATTAACCATTATGAAGATAAACTACAAAATAAACACCAAATATAAACACTTTCTCGCTCAGCAAGGTGGATGAAATTAAATGCATACAAACATAGTACTTATTGCCTCAGACTGTCTTTTATATCAGATGGCTCTGCATCTTCCCAATTATCCTTCACCTCGGTGCTTTCACCATCAGCTTAGTCACTTTAGCTCAGCTGTTCATCATCATCTTCTTCCTCATCAACATTACAGCATCTTTGGAGAACTGTGACTCTCTGTGTAAATATATTAATAATTTGAGCATTGTGCATTAAAATATGTTCTTAAAAATATTCCTTTTAATCCAGCAAAATGGTGAGAAAAAGAACATTTTCCACTTTTGGCTCAACTCACTTCAACAACAGTTCTAGTTTACAGCACACAACATACATCTTTTTCTACAGATAAAACAAATAAACAGTTAATCATCAAATGATATGTTTCATATGCCGACTACCTTAGTAAATAGGTAGGTTATGCGACAACCGCATAAATATACAAAAATGCAGCCTTAAAACAAAACAATATGTACTGTTTATTAGCCCTTTAGTGTTTCATTGAGGGAAGTGATCTAAAGTAAAAATGATTTGACATATTTCTCAAAGTTGACTGCAAATTAGTGGATGAAGCCGAAACTTAATTTTTTTTGACAATTTGTGTATTGTAAATCCTACTTTGATTAATCTCAGGAAATATTCTAATTGTATGTATCTTAAGTATGAACCAGAATATGTTGAAGAGGTGAGTCCATCATGCAGTGCCTGGGCGTCTTTTATCTACACTCCTTCACTCTGCTTTCACTCCTAGCTATTCATTATTAACATTTGGTCGTTCAGCTTCTGAAGTTCACACTTCATTGTGCCAAAAGGTGTTGAGGTTGGGACAAATTTCATACTAGACTATGAAGCATCTCAAAGCTGCCATTGTTTACTGGCACGCCTTCAGTCTTAATTCACTCACATGCAGGCATTTATAAGTTTTGTACACAGACAAAACTTACAGATGTGTGACTTGACTGCATGAAGTTATCCTTATCAGACTGCACCAATAACAACTCTTTCCAGCTCCAATAATAGAGCTGTGTAGGACTGTCAGGATTCTTTAGTAGGAGGATTCTTTAGTTTGCGAAGGAGGCAGTAAAATGTGAAAAAAATATTCTTTGTCTTTCAGCTATTCCCTTTCAGGGGTCACCACAGTGAATCATCTGCCTCCATCTAACCCTATCCTCTGCATCCTTTTCTCTCACCCCAACTAACTTCATGTCCCCTCTCACTGCATCTATAAATCTAAGACCAAACCTGCCCATCACATTTTCATCACCTCTGTTGCCTTCCACAACATAAAACAAAACAATATGTTACTATTAGTAATATGTTTATTAGCCCTTTAATGTTTCATTGAGGGAAGTGATCTGAAGTAAAAAGTATTTGACATAAAATGTCCATTAAAATCTGCACCAATCACCACTCTCTCACCTCTGGGGATGCTCTGCATCACTTCATCTAACTCACTCCAGAATTTCTCCTTCTCTTCTAACTCACATCCTACCTGTGGGGCATCAGTTTACAGCTTCAGACTTATCAGCCTATCTGATACTCCTTTCACCTCCAGAACATTTCTTACAAACTCCTCTTTCAGGATAACTCCTACTTCATTTCTTTTCCTATCCACACCATGGTAAAACAACTTGAACCCTGCTTCTAAACTTCTAGCCTTGCTACCTTTCCACCTGGTCTGGACACACAGTTTATTCTTGTGTGTCTGCATCATTCATCTTCCTTCTCTGCATCATGTCAACCAACTGTCTTAGAGAGGTTAAAGATCCATTTTCTCACTCTCTCTCAGCCTGTACTGCACATTCGAGTGTCATTACAGAGATTTCTTGTTAGTGTTTCTGTTAGTGTGTGTGTGTGTGTGTGTGTGTGTGTGTGTGTGTGTGTGTGTATGAACGTCGTCCCACACAGTAGTCCTCCTCCTCTCAAAGAAGTGAGGAGGAAGGGTTATTGTGTAAAATGAGAGGAGGGAGTGGGGAGGGGGTCAAGCCTCCTCTCCTCTTACTTTAGCTTCACACACATGCATACACAGAAATGCAATGGAAACACTTATCTGTCTGGATTTTTTTTTTTCAAAGGTAAAGTGCAGGTTATTTTTTTTATTTTTACTTTTCATTAATTATTTTTATGTATTTATTTTTTTGGGTTGAGGAACGAATAA
The DNA here is from genome assembly GCA_013621035.1 of Clarias magur. Taxonomy (NCBI): domain Eukaryota; kingdom Metazoa; phylum Chordata; class Actinopteri; order Siluriformes; family Clariidae; genus Clarias; species Clarias magur. Next base: position 133,383 of record QNUK01000466.1, on the reverse strand, counting down.
TCTGGGTTTTCATGATTTCTTATAGGAATATTGCTCGCAATCCAAGGTTCCACTGTACATTGAAATTACTACTCCCTACTCCCTGCTCTGTGTGCAGGGAATGTCTGTTAAGATAATTCGCTCTACAAAATTCCATTATTCGGAACACCCTGCAACGTCATTTCCTTCATGCGTTACCCTGGTAACATAAACACCTCGGATACCTATCGCTGCTGCTGTGGAAAATTTAACTATGAACATTAAATATAGAATATTTATTGAAACAAAAACTGATACCATTATAAAAATATATATATAATGTATTTAAACATTTATAACTTATTTGATTAATTTACAAGATGTATGGAGATGTAGTTATTTTATTTAATTTTTTACACATTACTAGCCTATATAAGGATTATACTAAGGATTTCTTGATTAAATAAAATTTTTAATTATTGTGTCCTATTTATATGATGTTGTCCTCGATAATAATTTTAATAAATATAAAAATCCTTTTTCGAGCTCAATTTTTTCACGCTCCAGCGATACGCAATGACTGATAGGAAATTTCTCATTCCCTTTTCCACTGAAGTGAAGATCTGTTGTTCACTCGTTCCCTACACCATTATAGTTCCCTTTGAAATGAGCAGTTTCACTCCCAGTTTCACCCCATGGCTGAACACCCTGTGAAGTAGACTTTGCAGGGTACTTCAGGCCAAATCGGAAAGCATCATGAGTATCGTGTGTGTGCACGGACAGTTTGTGTGTGTTTGTGTGTGTCCCTTACGTGTGTGCGCACTGGGAGGTTGTGTGTTTGTGCGCCTGTCTCATAGGTGTAAGCGTGCATTTCATATATAGATGTTTGAGCATTCAGTACTACTTATGTAGTATGTTTGAATGTTTCATATATGTGTATTCAAGTGTTTCATGTGTGTGCATGAGTGAAGTTTGATTTAAGCCCTATACGTCATACATCTCTCTCTCTCTCTCTCTCACACACACACACTAACGCACTCAACACATATTTAGGGCCCAAACTGACATCAGCCATAGATTTTTGAACTGAACATTTTTGCTCCCTGCGGTTTGGACTCACACATTTATAATTTAGATAAATATTAAAAATCTTTTAGGATGGGGAGTCATTGATCAGGGAAGTGAAGAATATAAAGACTGGACTGGACTGGAAAGTCGGTTTTACAAGGCTGTGAAGATGAGGAAGAGTGAGACCTATAGGTGGCAGTAATACAACATACTGCCAACCGCTGTTAAACAACAAGGAAGAAGAAGTGTTCCCAGTTGTACGTGAGGTGGTAGCGCGTGACGCTGTTCGGTTGTCAGGGCAACTTAAACACGCTAAGGAGAAACACAAGATAGCTGATTCGTAGTCGATTCGCTGTGCTTAAAAGCGTAGAATTTGCTTTGTCGCCGTCCATGTTGTCACAGTGGTTTTAGACTCTGACGTTTGCAATTGTCTGCATAAAGCCGCGTTGTATCTTGCTGCCATGGTAAGTAAAAGCTAACTTAGACCTGGTAGGCTAACGAGCACGCCAATTTCCTTACTCAAGTAATTATCGAGGCTTGAAATCTGCCTGGGAAATAACAAATAATGTTATTACGAGTTGTGTAACGTTAGCCTACAGCGTCAGTAAACACAATAAGCAAGCTAGGTGAATATTTTGCATGGTAAATAGACAAAAACACTGGCGTGTCGCTGTAGCTGCTCCAGCGAACTGCCCTGGGGTCCATCCTTCGTACGTCGCTTGAAACATCCGAGATGAACTGACAGATCTAAAATGAGATCATCGTGCTAATTACGATGCAGCTAATTCAGTTCTTCGAGCACACCTGTTGTTGATGATTAGTATAGCTGGATTGAGTTGTCTAGGATTATTGCGCGTTTGTTTAAAAGGCGATATGCATCGACAGTAGAAACACTGATCACAGCCCCTGCGATTGGTTGACGAAATGCCAAAAGAGCAGCTCTTTTATTTCTCAAGCGGAGCAAAAGCGTTTATTAAAGGGTTATGGAGAATTTCAAACTTTAATAAAGATAATTTAAGATAAAGTTATTAAATACGTAAGTGCTGCCCGTGTTTTTATATATATATATATATGTGTGTGTATACTCCCATCCTATTTGTATTAATTTAAAGTTAGCTGAACAAATTTGATAATTTAAGTAATCATAAGTACTTAAGAAACAGCAACTGTCACCTTAAAGTTCCAGCAATTTAAGTCTAAAACGCACTGGTGGCTCAGTGGTAGGTGTTGCTCCTGCCTTGCGAAAGACACGGGTTCGGTTCCCGCGCTGGATTGAATTCTCTTTATTTGCAACAAATTCAAATATTGATGGTTCTGTTTACTTAAAATTGGAAACATCATTACTTAAAAAGAAGAAGAAGTATATTATGCTGTGCTAAAGGATCCTATCTATCGAGGAACATGAGGAATTTGAAAAACTCTGCGTGTAATCCTCACACCTTCAGTAACCTTCAGCTCTCTCATAAACGGACAAGATATGGCTGCAACAGATTTGAGAAAATTACCTCCACTTATATAGACGCAATCGGAGGATAGAATGTTACATATTATTAGACACACACGGAGATTAACACACGAATGATGACCACAGACACACACACATGTATACATATACTGTATGTATGTTTAAATACATCCATCCATATATTCATGCACGATACTTTTCTTTTCCCACGTGAGTCAGTTCGCGTCAGTCATGCGCTTTAACCAATCAGATGTGACCTCGCCATTTCAACCAATCATAACTCGCCAGAAGCGCAGCCTAAATCCTGTTTACATGAAATAAACCTGCTCCCGAGCAGGTTTAAGCTTACGGTCATGTTGCCAGCAAGTGCGAGATTCGCTTCGAAGAACGAAACAATCCAAGATCAGAACAAATCCACAACAATCAAATCCAGCTAACTGAGTTAGCGACGTACAAAGAACGGACCCCCGGGTCCGATTCCCGCGCTGGATTGAATTTACTTTATTTGCAACACACGAACGCGCAGTAATCCTAGACAACTCAATCCAGCTATACTAATCATCAACAACAGGTGTGCTCGAAGAACCGAATTAGCTGCATCGTAATTAGCACGATGATCTCATCTTAGATATGTCAGTTCATCTCGGATGTTTCAAGCGACGTACGAAGGATGGCCCCTGTTCTCTAATTAATAAACATTACAATATTTGTGATTGCATCCGTTTATTACTTTTACCTGGGACTGTTTTTGGCTTCAAGTGTATATTGTCTTTGTAAGTAGGCCGCTAATGATGTCTCGTCCACACAATACTCCAATAGTTAATCACTTTATTCATATTATATGATTAGTGTCCGCTTTATTTCATATTAATCTGACATTGTAGAACATGGACATAGATCCAGAATGTTTCATCCACCTGAAAACCAAACTGGGTTTTTAGGTGCGAAAAACCTTTAGGCTTTTTATAATTTGCTACTGATTTATATGTTTAATTTGGGTTTTACTTTTTTATATTAGTCTACATAATAAAATTAAAAATGTTAAATTCTGACATTTTCTGCTTGTTTAGATTTTAAAATTTCGAGTAGCATTAAATTGTAGTTAGCATTGGAGAACAATTTATTAACACTTGATTTTTTTTATATATATATTTTAAAATACCAGCGCTCTAAACTTTCTCTTATTTTATTATATAAAGATACTCAATAACCAAATAAGAGAAGAGTAACCATTGTTTCATGAAAGAAGATTACAACTAACATTTTTTAGGGTTACAACTGTCAGAAATTAGAAGGATGTGTAGAGGTTCTTGTGTTGAATGACTTCAGCACACCTGCTGCTGCAAATCACTAGTGTCTCTGCTCTGGTGTGATCTTGGTCCACTTTCCTTATGGTCTCTTCCAAAGGTTTGTAACAGTAGTGGGTTTCTTAGCCATAACTTTGCCATCAAGGATTTTCCAGAGATTTTCATTCTTCTTTAGATCAGTACGCCTGGGTTTTCATTTCATTATTTCATTGTTCTAAGCTTTATGGAACTGCTTTATCTATTTCGCACTGTAATGGGAGGTTGTGTTGCATGAAAATTGCTCACAGGGACCCTGTCATGTAATTGTATGAGAAGCCCAGCTTCTGCTGCAGAAAACATCCCCAAACTTGGATTTTATTCACTTTGGGTTCAGTCTTTCCTCAGTTTGCTGCTGAACATAATGCTTCCTATCAGACCCCAATACATTTTTTTTTTTTTTGGATTTTTACCCCCGATTTTCTCCCTAATTTAGTCGTGTCCAATTCCTCCCAGTCACTAGGGGGTTCCCACATTAAGGCTACTACTACCACTCACCCGGCGGGGCCGAAGACTATCACGCGTTTCCTCCGAACCACGTGACGCCAGCCGGCCAAACTGCTCGCTCACACACCGTTGGGAGCATCGTAACACTCTTGGAGGACAGCGCTATCCGCTCCTTCTGTTGCGCGAGCTCACAGGTTGGCTGTAGAGCCGTGATTAATGTGGGAGGACTAAGTACCTCTCATCCTTCCCCTCTGAGATAGCTCGGCCAATCAGCTCTCTCTAGACCTCCGGCTGCGAGAGGTTACAGCATCACTCGGGATTCGAACTGGCGATCTCCGGATGATAGGGCGAGTACTTTACCACTGCGCCACTCGGAGGCCTAGACCCCAATAAATTAAACTTGGTCTCCTCACTAAATGGAGCCTTTGAACAGTTATCGGCTGTTCTCACTTGATCCTCAGCAAAGTTTTACCTGGCCTTTTAATATTTTTTTCTGATGGGCGGCTAAATCACTGCAGAGTGAGTTTCCAGTCTGAATTCTCTTGAATGTTAAGGCACTGTACACCAAGACAGATTCTTATCATGTTTAGCACTGTACTGGCAAACAGTTCCAGCTACAGTGGTCTTACAGGGATTACTGGCCTTTTTGGGGGACTTGAATGAATTAGTGTCATTGTAAAGGGGCAATATTCATTCACAGATTTGGAATGACTAGCTTCTCTTGCAATGGATGAAAGGGTTATCCCTTTAGCCTTCATCTGGACTCTACACTCACAGGGTTTCAGGCAACTTGGAGCAGCTTGCCATCTTGCAATCAGTGAAAATCTGGAAGTTATCCTAACAGGGATAGTGTCGGTTAAACAAAGTTTATCAACATCAATAACTGAGATGTATCTGAAAATGTTCTTTTTCAAATATTTGATGTTTTCTTTAATTAGTTAAAAAAAAAAAAAAATACTGTGCTTCCGAATATATATTTAACTTGCATGAATTGTGCTTAAAAACTGCTTACTGTTTTACTCCTGCTGGGATCCATGTAATTTAGGAAATTGCAAGTTGTTCTCTAATTTTGATCTCCAGTGTATATACAGGAGAAAGTATGAGTGCCTAATAAACCGTGCAGTGAGTATTTGTATATGTAGGTGGCAAGAAAAAAATATGTGAAACTTTTGGAATTTCATGTTTTTGTGCATTGATTTGTCATAAAATGTGATCGGATCTTCATCTAAGTCAAGGGTATTGACAAATACAATGTGCCTAAAATATTAACATAAAAAAAAACATCTGCTCTTTCATGTGTTTATTAAACATGCTGAACTTTTTGAGCTGATGTACAGACATTCTAACATTTTTCCTAAGAATTGTTTGTTCCTCTTGGAATATCATCAATTTTATTTGTATAGCGCTTTTAACAATTGTCATTGTTGCAAAGCAGCTTTACACAGTGAAAGGAAATTATGGAAGTTTGTATGAAATGTGAAAGTGCATGAATCAAAATGATTAGTTCCTGATGATCAAGCCAAGGGCGACAGTGGCAGGGAAAAACTTCCTTAGATGGCAATAGGAAGAAACCTTGATAGGAACCAGACTCAACAGGGAACTCATCCTAATTTGGGATTGATCTGCAGTCATACTGTGTGTTAGGCAGCTGGAAGTTCAATATACCAGTTGATGTCAGTTAATTTGGAGTCTAGTTCGTTACTGGAGGATTATAGGGTGCGCAGGACACTCTTGTTTTCCTAAGGATTATTAGGGCCCAAGCATTATAGGGTGTGCAATAAAAACTATTTAAGACTATTTACACTAAAAGAATATAACAAAGAACGTAGGAATAGATTTAACTAAGAATAAAATAATAAAATATATGTACAGTAAAAATATACAATAAGAAAAATATAAGAAAATAAAAATGTAAAAAATATAAGAGAATAAGAAAATAAGAAAACCTGGGTGCAAATGTAGAAAAAAATATATATCCGATATAAGAAATATAATAAAAGCCTAGGTGAACCTAGGTGTACAGTATGGAAAAATATGGAATATAAATAGAGATGTCCAGGGGGTGTGCAAGTATGCTATAAAGTGTTTTGTACTTAAAGTGACTTGTGCTATAGAATAAATAGTGATGTAGTGTGATGGGTGTGCAATTATTGTCCCAAGAGTCCAGAGAGAGTGCAAGAAGCATGAGTGTGGGTGTGTAAAGTGAGTCAGTCAGTACTGTTTGGTGAGCTGGTTGAGAGACCGTATCGCCTGCGGGTAGAAGCTCCTCCTCAGTCTCTCTGTGTTGGTCTTCAGGGCGCGAAATTGCTTTCCTCAACAGAAAGAGAACAGTCCATTACTGGGGTGGCTGAGGTCCTTCACGATCTTCCTGGCCTTGGTCCAGCACCGCTTGCTGTAGATCGAGTGCAGGTCAGGGAGCTCAGTGTGGATGATGCGCTCAGCTGATCGCACAACCCTCTGTAGAGCTCGTCTGTCCTGCTTCGTGCTGTTCCCGAACCAGGTCGTGATGTTTCCCGTCATGATGATCTCTATGGTGCAGGAGTAAAAGTTCCTGAGTACCTTGGAGTGCAGTCTAAAGTCTCTCAAGCGCCTGAGGTGGTAGAGACGCTGTCGGGCCTTCTTCACCATGGTGTTGATGTGACAGGACCATGACAGGTCCTGCTTGATGTGGACACCGAGGTATCTGAAACTGTCTACTCTCTCCACTGGGCTGTTGTTGATGACAGGGGTCTGATAGTTCCTCTCCTGCTTTGTGCTAAAGTCTACTACCAACTCCTTCGTCTTGCTGACGTTTAGAAGGAGATTGTTCCTCTGGCACCAGTGCTCCAGATTCCCAATCTCCTCCAGGTAGGCCGTCTCATCATTGTCAGTGATCAGGCCCACCATGACGGTGTCGTCAGCAAACTTGATGATGGTGGTGGAGTTAGTAGAGGCTACGCAGTCGTGTGTGTACAGAGAGTACAGTAGAGGGCTCAGAACACAACTCTGTGGTGCTCCAGTGCTAAGAGTGATGGAGGCAGAGACATGACCGCCCATCCTTACAGTCTGTGGTCTGTCAGTTAGGAAGTTGGAGATCCACTGACACAAAGGTGAACTGAGTCCCAGGTGCTCCAGCTTGGTGGTGAGTGTGGAGGGAATTATGGTATTAAATGCTGAGCTGTAGTCGATGAACAGCATTTTAACATAATTCCCCCTCCTTTTGTCCAGGTGTGTGAGAGATGTATGAAGAAGATGAGCGATAGCATCATCTGTGGAGCGGTTTGAACGGTACGCGAACTGAAGTGGATCCAGTGTGTCTGGTAGTGAGGAGATGATGAAGTCCCTGACCAGCCGTTCAAAGCACTTCATCACCACTGATGTGAGGGTTACAGGTCGATAATCCATGAGGGAAGCAGGATGGGGTTTCTTCGGAACAGGGACAATGATGGACTCTTTGAAGCATGTAGGGATCACCGACTGAGTTAAGGAGAGGTTGAATATCTCTGTGAACACAGGTGCAAGCTGGTCTGCACAGGCTTTGAGGACTCGATCTGAGATGCCGTCCGGTCCTGCTGCTTTCCTGGTGTTCACTCTCCTGAAGGCTCTCCTCACGTCATGCTCGGAGATGATGAACGCGTTTCCGGTGCTGGCAATGACTTCCTGTCTGCAGCCGTTATCACCGCTAGCATTAGCATCGCTAGCGTCTTTAGCTGCAGCCTTGAAGCGAGCATAAAAGGTGTTCAGTTTGTCTGCCAGAGTCATGTCCACGTTTGTCATACCGGATGTTGGTGATTTATAATACACTCTGTTGGAGTTGTGACTCTAGTTTCCTCCCGTAGCACTGCTTCGCCTCTTTCACCGCCTGCCGGACGTTATAAGATGCAGCCTTGTACAGGTCCATGTCCCCCGACGCGTTGTAGGCAGTGGTGCGAGATCTCAGAGCGTCGCGGATGGTTTTATCCACCCACGGCTTCTGGATGGTCGTTTTCTATATGGTATCATCCGCTAGTTTCCCAACGAATCCCACAACCGCTTCCGTAAACATGCTGACGTCATCGTAGCTGTTCTGGAACATGTCCCAGTCTGCGTCATCGAGTGCGTCCTGTAGCGTGGCCGGGACCGATTGGCCCGTCCAGCACGTGACTTCCCTCTGAACCGGAACTTCCTGTTTGAGCCTTTGTTTGTATTTTGGCATAAGGAAAATGGCGGCATGGTCAGATTTACCAAACGGTGGGCGAGATTGTGCCTTATAGCCGTCCTTAACTGATGTATAACAATGGTCCAGTGTCCTTTCGCCCCAGCATGTGATGTGCTGATAAAAGTTTGGCGCTGCGCGTTTGAGGTTGGCACTGTTAAAGTCTCCCGCCACAATAAGCACAGCGTCCCGGTGTTGTGACTGGTGCTGAGTAAGAGCCTCATGCAGCTCGCATACCAGCTACTGTTCACCATTAAACACACGCCGCCCCCCCTTGTCTTCCCCGAGTCCCTTGTCCTGTCCATGCGGTGAACTGAGAAGAACTTGGCCGGCTGAATGGCATGGTCCTGCACCGCTGGGTTCAGCCATGTCTCAGTGAAGCAGAGAAGATTGCAGTCCCGAATGTCTCTCTGGAACTTTATCCTGGTCATCGAGCTTGTTCTCCAGGGACTGGACGTTGGCGACCAGGATACTAGGCAGAGGTGTGCGGTGTGCACGGGCTCTCAGCCTGTTCCTGACGCCGGCTCGTTTCCCTCGGGGCCGCTGCTTCGCGTCACGTCCTTTGTTCTCCCTCACAATCTCACTCGGCCAGCTCGGATCCGGAGTTAAAAACGACGAATTGTGAGTACATTGTAAACCAGTAGAAATAAGTGTATCTCTATCGTACCTAATGCACTCAATTGTGATGAATTACCCGGTTTGATGTTATCGAAAATTAACTTAAAAAGCAAAAACAAGTTAAAGTAGGTCGGAGCAGTTGCGACGCCAGTCGACCTCACCGGCGCCATCTTGAACCAACTATACAGGGCTAATGTGTGTGTATGGTGTGTGTGTGTGTGTGTGTGTGTGTGTGTGTGTGTGTGTGTGTGAGAGAGGTGTGTGTGTGCGTCGTGAGAGGTGTTTGTGAGCATGAGTGTAAACATTTGTAATATGGGTGTATGTATGTGTGCATGTGTGTGATGTGTGAGTGTGTTTGTGTGCATGCATGTGTGTATGTGTGTGTGTGAGCACGTTCGTGTGTGAGGGTTAGTGTGTGTGTGACGAGTAAATGTGTTTGTGTATATGGTGTGAGTCTGTGTGTATTAACATTAGTGATGTGTGTGATGTGTTTGTGTGTGTGAGGGTTAGTGTGTATGTGAGAGTGAGAGAGAGAGGTGTGTGATGTGTGGATGTGTCAGTCTGTGTGTGATGAGTAAATGTGTTTGTGCTTGTTTGTGTGTATGGTGTGTGAGTCTGTGCGTATTAACATTAGTGGTGTGTGTGTGTGTGTGTGTGTGTGTGTGTGTGTGTGTATAGGTAGAACAATAGGTAGAAGAAAAGCATCACATATGATGTTCCTGAACGTGATGTCACAGAAAGTGTCACTGAATATAATGTCACTGAATATAATGACACACAAAGTTATTAATCATTTTTCGGCGTACGTTTAAGACATTAGCACGGCTGACCTGTTTGAGATATCAAAAATCCCTCCGCAATTTTGCATCCTCAATGTCTTTAGATCTCTTTGGCCCAGTTTGGTAGCGATTGTATAATTTCCCTAGGAGGAGTATATCAAAATCCATCTGGTGCGTTTTTGCGAACAACCCAAAATAACCGGCCTCCTGTTGAATTTAGCCCAGGACATGCAGCACGAAAGTTGTTCGGCCCGATGAGCTCTAAATGTGTAGCGAGTTTCGTGTGCCTACGTGAAAGTGTGTATAAGCTAGGCAGCAAAATCTCCTGTGGGGGGGCCCTGGGGGCCCCGGGCCACGTGACTCTCAGGCATCCTGATGGCAGCAGTATCCTATGTGATACCTATTTTCCAGCATCTGCGGCCTATTGAACACACGTACGCATCACAAATGTTAACACTCGTGTGCGCGCCCGCGCGCACACACACACACACGCATTCATACATCACACACATTACAAACATTAATGCGCGCACACATGCACGTATACACAAACACACTCATACTCATGTATATCACACATCACAAATTTTAACACTCACATCTCTCTCACATGCCCGCACGCAGAAGCATACACACCTACACACAATAACAAGTCACATGTCTCACACACACATTACACACATACTAACACACACAGCACTAATGTTAACACACAGACTCACATACACAAATATGCACAAACACATTTACTCGTCACACACAGACTGACACATCCACACGTCAGACACCTCTGTCCCTCACTCTCTCTCTCACACACACACACACACACACACACACACTCAACAAATATTTAGGGCCCAAACTGACATCAGCCATGTATAGTGTGTGACGTATGCATGTTGTGCGGTGCAACCGAGTGGCAAAGGCTTTTTCGAGGTCTTAACACAGTCAAATAACACACAGGTTGTGCAATCCCCCCGGGGTGGTGATGGCACAGGGTGCTTGCAACTATATATTTTTTTGGTTATTCTTTTAGGCATATGACATGGATGAAGATCAAATCATATTTAATGACAAATTAATGCAGAAAACCTTGAAATTCTGAAAATCTTTCTTGCCACTGCATGTTGTCCAATATTGCAGGCTGATTTTGGATTCAGTGAACATCACCAGAATGAGGTCATAAATTACATGCGCTTTGCTCGCTCTAAAAGACTCCTGCGACTCAAGACCATTGACTCGTGCTTTCAGGAACTCAAAGACAGCAGGTAAGAGGCCACATTGAATTTCAAAGACTACATTTATAATATGCATTTTTTTCCTTACATGGTGTTCTACTGTATCTTACTTTAATTTTAGTTTTTTACCACATTCACATTTTTTGTCTCTCAGTGGAATTCAACAGGAAAAGTAGGTCAAATATCAATGATATCAGGAATAAACTGTCACATCTCCTCCTAGACTTGTTGAAGAGACATTTACAGTGGATGAAGTGTCAGACATGCTGGATGGGCTGCAGGTGGTGGTTCATGGAGAGGTGGAGATGGAGCTCATCAACACTGCCCACACAAATGTGCTGCTTCTGCGCCAGCTTTTCTCCCAGGCTGAAAAGTTTTACCTGAAACTGCAGACTGATATCTCAGAGCTCGAGAACAGGTAAGTAACAGTCCCATTTTCCCCAAATAAATATTGAATGTATCCTGAAAATATGTTTAATTATCATATTATTTTCATTACCAAAAAATGTAGGAGAAGTAAAAGTAATACTACTACTACTAGGGCTGTAGCTATCAAATATTTTAGAGTATTCTACCAAAAATTTAATCGAGTAATCGGATAAAATGTACTTTTGCTTAATTAAACAGCAATGTAAATGTATGCATTTAAAAAATAAATAAGTTTTCTATAAATAAAATAAATTAATCTTTCTCTTATATATACCGCTCAAAAAATTAAAGAACACTTAGTCCCGGTTTGACTTGAACTTGCATACACATACGAGTGGCGTTCAAGTCAAACTGGGACTAAATGGTCCCTTAATTTTTTTAGCAGTATATATAAGAGAAAGATATTAATTTATTTTCTTTTTAGAAAACTTTTATTTTTTAAATGCATACAGCATTTTATCAAAAAAATAAACATTGTCTTTATTCACAATACAAGGAATAGCTTAAAACTGACTGAGATGAATTAAGTGCATTACAGTGCCATACATTCTCATTTTAAAGCCTTTTCTCAGATCAGGTAAAAAAAAGGTGTTTCAAATGACTAAGTATCAAAAAAACTAAGGCACACATTAAAAATAAATAATTATACAAAAACACTAAGTTGTGCAACTTAACTTTCAGAACTGAAAGTTTCAAAATCTACAGCTCAGGCATAACATAAGCATTTACTGACATCTTATTGGAAAGCTTTGTGATTACATTTAGGATGCAAAAATCCATGGACAGGAACAAAAGTCCATACATTGTGTTTTAAGTCAATATATTCATCAAATATAAATGTCTCTCTCTTGGACGTGTGTGTGCACACTAGTATTTAAAGGAGCATGTGATTGCAATGAAGAAAGCATGTCAACATGCTCCGAACTGAGGCTTGCCCTGCGTTTTGAAGCAATGTTTCCTGCTGCTGAAAACATTTTTCATTGTTAAATTTTTTTCTTTTCTAAATTTTCTTTCCATTTTGCAGCCCGCAATAGAACGCTCCCTTGAATCAATACACACCTAACTGTTTACGTCTCCTTACGCGTTGTTGGTGACGTAAGCGCTGCTTCTTTGTCTGTGTTTACTGGCGGCTTGCATCCACAAGCCCGCTGTGTCACGCCAAACAAATAATTGCGCAAAAAACATAACACAAGCTTTTAAAATTAATTAAAAGAAGCTTTGAGGCAGAAGATTTTGCCTCGATAATTTTTTGTAATCTAATTACTCGAGTTACTTAAAGAATCGTTTCAGCCCTAACTACTAGTACTACTACTACTAATATTTTATTTTTCATAGCCTTGAACAGAAAGCACTGATACGTGTGTGCGGGCAACAGAATTTTGAATATAGCCAAAGTGCAAAATATTTTTGCCCTGCCCTCATGTGTATACACAATGGGTATAGAAAAGAATCACTCCTCCTTAAAATGTTACTTTTCTATATTCACTGTACACTTGGTCTTGTTCTGGGTTTGACTGGTTGGTAAATGTCACTGCAATTTTTACTTTCATCCCAAGTTTTGCAGGTGCATGGTGGAATATGAGACTTTATCCCTAAGAAATATGAACCTGATTGTTCGATTCTTTAAAGAAACATCTAATATAATGGTCCCCCCTGTGTTGTATTATCATAAGTGAAATGGCTCACCACAGCACAAGCAAGAAAACACTTCAGTTTTGTCAATCTGTTCTCACAATGATGAGGCAGTAGTTTATGTACTGTATATATTAAGATCGAGTGTAGTCAAGTCTAGTATGAATTGGAGTGAGTGTTGGTTGCTATCAGTGCTTGGGAGCCGATGTGCTCTTATTAGGTGTGTTTCATACAAGAACTGTGCGAAACACCTAAAAAAAGTGGATGTTGTAAACAGTTGTTGTTTATGCATGTAAAAACTTTTAAAACTAAGAAATGTAGAGTTAACGTTATATCATTTGGATCATTCATTCAAGACAAATCTATGTAATTGTAAACTTCTAATAGATTTTTTTTATTTGCTACAATTGTATGAAAGAAAAGCCTTTTTCTAGGTTACTATTGACAAAGGAAGCTACTGTATAGTTTGCTCATTGATTCCACTTAGATGACTATGATAATTGCTTTTGAGTATCCTATTTTACAGACATTCAAAAATAGACTTATCTCTGAGAATAGCATAAAAGGTTGACTAAATTCAAATTAAATGCAACTAAAAACATAAATGTTAGTCACAAGCCTGCTTACTTAAAATTTTCTCCGTTCATACAAACAAATATAATATCACTTAAAAGATACCTATGCAAGAAATATTGTATGAAATCAAATCTCTCTCTTTTTGTTTAACTCAACTACAGTATTTTCTTCCTTTATTGACTTACCTCAACCTATTATCTTCCCTCTCCTTTTACTTCCCAGAGAATTACTGGAACAAGTAGCAGCATTTGAAAAGACTGATTTTAAATCCAACAGCAAGGTTGGTGCTTTTTTACTCAAGAATTTCATATAGAGAGATCTGATTGTGCACAGTGAGGAGCAGTGCCATTTTAGTCCTTACACACTGACTGACCAAAAAAAGTGCCTTTTCAAAAGGGTAAAATTATTATAGGGAATAATAGGGACAACAAAAAAAAGAAACTAAGGAAAACTGAAGAATTTGGTTAAGAACAGTCAAGTGCATTATTAAAAGCTGGAAGAATAGTGCTGAACTATCTGTTTTGTAGAAGAAATATGGTTGGAGAAAAAAACATAAATGTGAGATTTACATAGTAGAAAATGAAAGCTGAAATTCTGATCTGTTGTCTGGTATTAATAATATTATTATTATTATTATTATTATTATTATTTTATCCAAAACTCAAATATCTTTAGTGCATACCAAAACCAATAGAATTGGCCTTGGTCTTCCAGTATTTTCAGATAGGAATGTATTAACAATGGAAGCTAACCCATATTTATTTCTCCCTAATAATCACTACAAATTCACTTAGGGGATTTTTGCATTGTAAAAAATTGCCAGAAGAAATGATAACTGTGTTTAATAGTAAAATTAAGCATATTTTCACACACACACTGTGTGGTTGTAAGAAATCCAGTTGTTACTAAGTCCACTACATAGCTTAAATTTGCTAATCTGAATAACCCTGCGTTCACACCAAACGCGGCGAGAGAGTCAAAGACGCCGGAAGTCATTCATTTTCAATGGGAGCCGGCGAAGAGTGGCGCGGCGTGGCAAGGGCGACAAGAGCGGCGAAGGGAGTTGAAATCAGCTCAACTTTAGGGTAATGAGCTATGACGCGGTTGAGCGGCAACCAATTAAAAGAGAGGTCCTCCGTTTGAGCGGATTCTGTGGAATGCAGTCCTGTAACTTTTGTTCTGGCGACATTAGTTCCCAAGCAAAATGGAGGAGAGGTTGATTATTGCGATAGCGGGTGTTTATTAATTATTACTGTTATTTTAATTAAAGACAAAGTCTAGTAAGTGATTCTAATGTTATAATAATAAGAAAAATAATATAATAAAAATATATATATTAAATTAGACAAGCAATTCACAATGATCAGAAGCCACGAAGCCATACGAATGGCTTATAATTTGTTTATTTCTACAATACAGTTTTTCTATGAATCAATTTCTTGTTATCTTCCACATTTTGGTCAGTCTCCATAAGATCAACAAGCTTGATTGCTTTGCGGCCCCTTTAAATACAAGAAAGGCATTCGGTCTACGTCAGAGCGGCCAACAGCGGCGACAGGCATCGGCGGCAGGGCGGCGAGAGCGAACTGTGACGGTGTGAACGCAGGGTAAAGATTGGACTTTGTAGTAATGAAAAGTCATGTGAACTGGTAATTCAAGCTTTACCTTTACAAGCTTCATACCAGAGAGATGGGTAAGAGGGGAAGCACCTGACGAGATGCACCCATACAGGCCTCTGGAGGCAGTGTTGTGATCAGGGGTTGCTTTATTTGGTCAGGTCTCGGCTCAGTAAGGTTATGCTTGAACAAAATGAAGTCAGCTGAATACCTGAATTTACTGAATGGCCAGGGTAACCCATAAAGGCATTTTTTTTTCACTGCTGGTGAGGCCATATTTCAGGACCACACAAGAGTAGATTTGGGAGCATGAGGAATCAATTTCACACATGTATTGGCCACCACATTGCATGCCATAAAAGAGGTGGTTGATAAGAATCTTAGAATGTGCCTTTGTTTTGTACATTCACATGTGTCCTGTGCACCCCAATTTGGCCTTTGTCAAAGTTACTCAGGTCCTTATGCTTGTCACCTTTTCCAGCTTCTGAGACATCATCTTTGGGAAGAGTGTTTTCTTGCTGCCTTATGTATCCCACCCCTTGACAGGTGAAATTGTAATGAGAAAAGCAGTCATATTCACTTCTTTAATGTTATGGCTGATCAGTGTAAATATTAAATAAAAATTTTAATTTAGTAACGCATTGCCAGTATACTTCTATTTATTTTAAAATATAAAGGTCACTTGTGTATGTATGACAGTGAAAGTAAAAATTTTGTTTACAAAATTCTTTCTAATTAACACTATTTCAATTCTAAGTTAACTAGGTGGTAGAATGTGCTTCTGGATGCATTAGGCCCTCTATGTACATACACAGTATCTTGTAGACAGCTGAAAGCTGTCCACAGGGTTAAACTCTGCTACTTTTTTAAGGTAATTCAGGAATCCAGCAAACCCAAGTTAGCCCCACTGAATGAGGGAGGAGTGTCAGAACTACTCAACAAGGTAAAGTAATTTTTGTCATTTTAAGACAAAGATAATCCCATAACTAAATCTACTAAATTGCTTCTTTAGGTCTACATGGATGTCCTGGATTCCAGAAAACTTTTAATTTTTTATTTTAATAAAATGAAAAGTAAAGACTTTCAAACACATGAGCCAATATTCTAGTCACAATAAAACATAGAGAACATAACATGCATACCGTCGCCGTGAGGTGACACATCTGTAGTAGCGAATGTAAGCAAAGTATCATAACGCGAATTGAATAACTATCATAACATGAATTGTGTGGTTTTAATCACTCTATACACAATTTTCTTTGGTATTTTTATAAAATATTAAAATTTTATAAAAAAAATTTATTAAAAAACAAAGTAATATTCCATTTTTCATTTGTAAAGTGGCATTAAAAATCACGGGTTGCGTATAGAGTGATTAAAAACAATACAAAGCATGTTATGATGGGGAAACTTTCCATCTCTTCCATTCCAATGCTTAAAAACGGCAACATGTTACGTGCCTACTTTGTACCCCTATCTCACCTATGAGGTTTGACTCGCGGTGAGATGCGGTGTTAGACGCCGTGAATGCAAGCCAACGTTCCGCGAAGTTCTGCAAGTTGCGCAAGCATCCACAAGTACCGGCAAAAAAAATTAAATGTTTAATTTTTCGCTTTATTAGAGGGGGTCAACGAAATAGGAGTTTGGGAGAGTGCTTATGATAGACACGGGAAGACCTTCCTGTTTGTAGCGTGGGATTATTAATTAAGAAACTTATAAGGACACACAAGAAAATTGAAAACACAAAATAAACAGAGCTCCGCCGTCTACGTGAGAACGGACGGGGCTCTGGAAAATAAAAACAAAAACTTAAAAAAAAACTTTTATCCTCTTGGGGCTTATTGCCCTTACTGAGGATTTATTAAGAGTGGGAGAGTTTGTGCTTCATGCACTAATAAACTTAAACTGAATGCGCACGCTCTCTCTCTCGGATGCGCCTATCATTACCTTTTCATACGAATTACATCGTCTAAAATTAGATGTCTAAAATTGTTTTCCATTAGTTTATATAAAAGCAGACATTTCGATTTCTATAAGTATATATTTTTCACATCTGTGAGGCGAGTATACATTGAGTTTTGGTTCATTTTCTGATGCGCTCAAGTTCACCGAATTAATTTTTAGTTGCTTTCTAGTGTTACACATTATATAATCTAAAGGCTAGATATAAAGGTATACAATTTCTTACCTTAAATTCGATGCAAACAAGAAACGCCTATATTTATTACATTTGTACTGTAATTTTAGTACTGTGATTATGAATTCGTTTAACTGCGATGTTACACTTGATTTTTATCCGCTACTACGTGCAGCTGTGGCTCATTTAATCCTTGAGAGAATGAACTAAGGCCTGAGGCTTCGGTCTATAGTTATATATATATATATATTCAGTTGTAAAAGCCAGCAAACGCATACCGTCGCCGTGAGGTGCGGCGGTAAAAATAGAATACCGCTTGTCTACCATCTGTACATTTAAGTTCTCTGTTCTATTGTGAAGAAAATATTCGCTCATGTGATTTGAAAGTCATGTAGTTTTTATTTCATTTAAACTTAGAAAATATTTTTAAATATAAAAAAATTAGGTTATATTGCATATGTTTGTATTGGTTATGGTTCCTATTTTTATTTATCAGGAAATCTTTAGACTACAAGAGGAGAATGATAAACTGAGAGCTAGACTCCGAACATTGGAAAGCCAGGTAAATGTCTGAAGTGAACTTTCTCTGTGTTGGTAAGCCAGCAAGTTGGTAATTTCCAATGGGATGTTAACCTCGCACAAAACAAAAAAAGTTTTAATGTATTGCAGGATTGTGATTACATGTCTAAATGTGTTATAGTTACACCTTAGATTGCGAGCATAATTTGTTCTGGAAGTGGGCTTGTATATCAAAGCACTCGTATATCAAAGTAAAATTTTCCCATAAGAAATAATGGAAACTCAGATGATTGGTTCAACAACCCAAAAATATTTATATAAAAATAATTAATACAAAATATTAAGTAAAAGTAAAATTAATTAACCTGCATTTACTGATGGAGACTCTCATTCACTCAAATGTGTACGTGCGTGCACACACAGACACATGGACACACACATACAAGCTTGCCGAAAAGCCAGAGAGAGAAGAGGATGAGGACTACTGTGTAGGACAACTTGCACACACCACTTTACCAACAGAAACTCTCACTCACACTTCCATGCACACACGCACACCCACATGCCCACACACACGCACATACAAACACAAAATAAACAATGCTTTACGCATGCACACACATGGTCACATGTCATAATAAACTGAACACGCGTGCACGACTGTTGATCATATGAGTGACATACAAGCATTGAGAACGAGTATGGGTTCTTGAACTCGTATTTCAAGACCTCGCTCGAGTTCAGTTTATTTAAAATATTTGGAATATTAGTAAACATGTATGTTAAACATGTACATTAAAATAATTAAATAAATATTAAAATTATAGTAATTTTTTTTTTATGCAATTCTTTAAGGGATCCTAAACATTCAGGTCATCAGGCTTAGAACATAAATAATTGAATTATTTTATGTAAAAAATAAATAAATAAATAAAAAAGTAGTAGGCACTACTACTACTACTACTACTACTACTACTACTACTACTATGGCTAATATCAAGTAATGCTATAATATTGATTATATTATACACATAAGGAGCATAGGCATAGTGCTTTTTGTTTAAGTACTGAAGCGCATACAAGGAGCGAGTGTATGCACGCTTATGTTACAGTACCTTGGGACCGGGATCATCTGCACTATTTTTCACCACTTTTCTTTTTTGTTGTTGTTGTTGTTCCAAAAATAATGTTTTATTGGCTCTCCATTTTATTAGTTAATGTCAACTAGGATCACAGTTCTATTCCCTGTGCTGCTGAAAGGCTATCAACACAGGATTATGCAGATATTAAAGCTAACATAAGATAAGATATACCTTTATTTGTCCCACAGTGGAGAAATTTCTACAGCAAAGAACAATGTGCAAACATAAAGTAATGACGGTTCCATGTATAAATACCAGAGAGAAAAATATACATTATCATGTATCAATGTATTATTTTTACACAGTACAGTGCATAAATACAAAAGAAGGAAAAAACAGTACAGTATTTACACTTTCAGTCAAATTATTGTAAAAGTGCACTAGGTAATAATATTGCACAGTTAAAAAAAAAAATGATGTTATTGCACAGTTACTATTGCACAAAAAAAACTATATTGTAACTACAGGTGCATCTCAATAAATTAAAATGTCATGTGAAAGTTCATTTATTTCAGTAATTCAACTCAAATTGTGAAACTTGTGTATTAATGGATTCAATACACACAGACTGAAGTAGTTTAAGTCTTTGGCTTGTTTAATTGTGATGATTTATGCTCACATTTAACAAAAACCCAGCATTCGCTATCTCAAATTAAAATATGATGACATGACAATCAGCTAATCAACTCAAAACACCTGCAAAGGTTTCCTGAGCGTTTGGTCGCTCAGTTTGGTTCACTAGGCTACATAAACATGTGAAAGACTGCTGATCTGATAGTTGTCCAGAAGACAATCATTGACACCCTACATCCAAGTTTTGTATTTTATTTGGCAACCAATGTCCCAGAGTCTGGAGGAAGGATAGAGAAACTCATAGCCCAAGTTGCATAAAGTCCAGTATTAAGGATCCACAGTCTTGTGATGATTTGGGGTGCAATGTCTTCTGCTGGTGTTGGTCCATTGTGTTTTTTGAAAACCAATGTCACTGTACCTGTTTACCAAGAAATTTTAGAGTGCTTCATGCTTTCTTCTGCTGACCAGCTTTTTAAAGATGCTGATTTAATTTTCCAGCAGGATTTGGCACCTGCCCACACTGCCAAAAGCACCAAAAGTTGGTTAAATGACCATGGTGTTGGTGTGCTTGACTGGCCAGCAAACTCACCAGACCTGAACCCCATAGAGAATCTATGGGGTATTGTCAAGAGGAAAATGAGAAACAAGAGACCAAAAAATGCAGATGAGCTGAAGGCCACTGTCAAAGAAACCGGGGGTTCTATACCACCTCAGTAGTGCCACAAGTGAATCACCACCATGCCATGCTGCATTGAGGCAGTAATTAAAGCAAAATGAGCCCCTACCAAGTATTAAGTATTAATACAGTAAATGAACATACTTTCCAGAAGGCCAGCAATTCACTCAAAAAATTTTTTTACTGGTCTTATGAAGTATTCTAATTTGTTGAGCTAGGGAATTGTGTTTTTTATTTTTTTTTATGTGAGACTACATAACAATTAAAAGAACCAAAGACTTAGACTACTTCAGTCTGTGTGCCTTGATTTTATTTAACACTCGAGCTTCGTGTGTTAAATAAATTAGCTTGTCCAGTCTCTTCCTGTCTGCAGTAGAGATACTTCTGCACCAGCAAATAACTGGAAATAGAAGATGGCTGATGCAACCATCAAAAAGGTCTTCAAAAGTGCTCCCTGACCAGTTCAGTTTGTTGTTTAGATGAACCCCCAGGTATTTGAGTCCACTCACTCAATGTCCTTTACCTGAATATTTATTGGTGATAGTAAAGTATGTTTGTGCTTGTGGAAGTCCACCACCAGTTCTTTGGTCTTCCCTGCATTTATCTGGAGGCAGTTCCATTGGCACCAGTCCACAAAGTTCTGAATCAGTCTTCTGTACTCCCTGTCATCTTCTTCCATGAGGAGGCCGACAATGGAAATGTCATCAGAGAACTGCAGGTGTGACGGGTTGCTGAGCTGAACATGAAGTCTGCAGTGTGGACGGTAAAAAGGAATGGACCCAGGACCATTCCCTGCAGAGCTCCAGTGTTGCAGAAAATCATGTCAGACTCACAGTCTCAAGTCCTCACATACTGTGATTAGTTTGTGAGGTAATCTAGTATCCATGTAGACAGATGATGGTCCACGCCCATGTACTCCAGCTTATCTTTCAGAACTGCAGGTTGGATGGTGTTAAAAGCGCTAGAGAAGTTAAAGACCATGACTCTCCCAGTGCTCCCAGCCTTTTCCAGTTGCAATGCCAGGCTGGTAGGCGAACTGAAGTGGGTCCAACGATGGGCTTACCAGAGGTCGGAGATGGGTAAGCACCAGCCTCTCAAACATCTTCATCAGGTGTTAGGTCAGTGCTACTGGTCTATAATCCTCAAAGTCTTTGGGGACGACGTCTTTGGTACAGGTATCACGCAAGGTGTCTTCCACAGCGGTGGCACCTTCCCCAGCTCTAGGCTCATATCAAACATGTACAACAATATGCCGCACAGCTAGTCTGCACAGTGGGGTAGGGGGTATAGGTTAGCTGACTTGTGGCTAGACTGTGAACTGGGCTCCGTGCAGAGAGAGGTGGGGTTGGAGCAACTTGCTGTATTCATTATACCGAAGCCTTATACTGAAACTTGGTGCCAACAGCCTGTTAACAACAGAATGCAGGACATCGCATGTCTCTTCACCATCAGCAGAGGGGCGAATATATGCAGCTATAGCGATAAGATGCCTGAACGCAGCTATAGCGATAAATGCCTGCCTCGGCAGATAGTACGGTCTCATGCTACAGCAGATTTGCTCTTTAACAGTGATATGACTAGGTTTGGATTATCTGTTATTCACAGATACTGCCAGTCCTCCTCCCTTTCTCTTATTGCTCTCTGTCGTTCTGAAACCTAGTCCTCCTCCCTTTCTCTTATCGGTCTGTCCCTGCATTGTAGTTGGAATCTGTCTACTACTACTTCAAGCTTACAGTTATATTTGGCATTAGCTTGGTTAGTCATTACTCCATAAACAGCATGATGCTACAGTACTCTCCCAGAATTCCCTCTGGTGCCGGATAAGAGGCACTCGCTCGTCCATCTTGTTGGGTAGAGATCTCGCATTCCCTATGACGATGGACAGGAAGGTTGGTCTGTAATGTTTCCCGTCTCCTTCTTAGCTTTGGGGGAATATCCATTTTTTCTGGAGTAGCACTGTCATGTAGCTAAATGCTAACAGCAGATCACTGGTGTAAACAATAGGACCGTGGCTGTGAACAGAGGTCCCAGATATGTCTGTTAAGCCCAAAAAAAGTAGGAAAAAGAGAGCAAACACATTGACTTTGATGTTGATAGTGGAGATCACATTATGCCAATCAAAGTGACGGAAGAAATGCAATATAAAAAAGGGTCAAGCTTAAATGGATTTGCTACAATAGGCTACCACTCAGGTGGCGCCATACCCAGCTGTAAACATTAGTCAACTGGCTATGATAAATACTATACCTACTACTATTTTAGCGGTGCTAGACATGCTAACTCTCGCAGCAAATTTCTTTAATAAATTTTAAGTTAATAAACAAACCAGGTCTTGATACATGTGTAGTACGCATGCGCTTTGTCTGCCGAGCATCACGTGATCACAAGTGAGCCATTGGTTCTTCTCTCCCACGCTCAATTGTCTCCCATGCCAAGTCTCCATGTGCATGCGTCACTCATATAGTCAACACGCGTGCACGGATGTACTATTTACTATAACATTCTGTGTGCGTATGCGCATAAAACATTTTTTTCTTTTGTGTGGTGACTGTTCTTTAGTAACAATAACCTGGGCAAAAATGGGCAAAAAAGGTTAACGCAGTGCGGGTACTCAAAAGTAGGCTAAAGCAAGTGTCATCAGAGAGTTTCCTTGTTAAAAATTTTTTCCAACAGGGCAGCGTTTCTGTTAGTGTATGTGTTTGTGTCTCTGTGCTTGACTCAATTTCCATTATTTCTTATGGGGAAATTTGCTTTGACATGTACAAGTGCTTTGATAAACAAGCATGCTTCCTTAACTAATTATGTTTGCAATCCAAGGTTTAACTGTATCACCTTCGGCAGGTTTCACTTCCTTCGGCCAGCATACACAGCTGATCGACTGCTTGCACTGGTGGGGGATGGGGGGGCTTTGTGTTACTCTGTGCTGCATAATTACTACTGTTTGTCTGTTTGACAAGCCATAAAAACAGCCCATACCAACGGGACGGTATAATGGAAAAAATTTTCATCAAACCGTGGCATACCTTGAAACCAGAAACCATTCCATGCCTAGTTGATAAGTAATTTGAGTCTCCTGCAAGTGCTTTAAAAATTATTTGCCCCATTTTTCTTATTTTTGTAGAATTGTTAAGTTTTTTGTTGATGTCATAGTTAATGTAAGATTAAAAATGGAGTAAAAGCAAAATAAAGAATTTACATAAATTCGTGGCAACTGTAAGTGCCCCCATAATAATTTTTATTCCTTATTATATATTATTATATTATATATAATTATTGATTCATGTAAAAAAAAATCCCTGATTTGTTGGCAAATTGTTGTTTCAACTGGCAAATTTATTTATTTATTTATTTATGATTTTCCCCAGATTTTCTCCCTAATTTAGTCATGTCCAATTGCTCCTTGTCACTATGGGGCTCCCACATTAAGGCTACTACTATCACTCAGCCGACGGCACCTTTTCGAACTGCTTGCTCATACCGTTGGGCGGCATAAGACACTCGGAGGACATCACTATCTGCTCCTTCCACTTGCGTGAGCTCACAGACGCCCCTGACAGAGCCGTGATTAATGTGGAAGCACTAAGTACCTCTCATCTCTCCTCTCTGAGAGAGCTTGGCCAATCAGCTCTCTCTAGACCTCCGGCTGCGAGAGGTTACAGCATCATCATACAGATTCGAACTCGCGATCTCCGGATGATAGGGCGAACACTTTATCACTGCGCCATTCTGAGGCCCAGCTGGCAAAACTTTTAACTCTAACTTTTGCAGTGAGTCATTTCTCACTACCATGTCATAATACCTATTCTGTAATCATGAAAAGGCGTTACTGTGTTGCAGAAAGGTCAAATTACTAGCAAAGAAAACAAGTAAGATAAGATAAATCTTTAATGCCCCAAAGGAAATTACAGTTTTGCATTAGCACAGAATAACAGTCAGAAACAGTAGACCGTAAACACTGGTGAAGCTAAAACGTACAGGAGTACTTGGGGCAGAGAAGAAAAAGTAAAGTACTAATACCCAACAGTAATATGTGTGTCTATGTATGATTGTCCAGCACCTGAGAGAATAAACATGTATACAGTGGCAATCACTTCTCATTAGCAACAATTCCTCTGCTCTTCAGGGACTCATTAAAATTAGAAGCCGCACACATGTGTGCACGCAGCCACTCAACCCATGCAGTTACTGTCGAGTTTTGAGACTTTGGAGGAATTAGAAGAGGTAAAATGTTGCAGTTTCTTTATAATCCTAAACTAAACTATTTACATTCTAAGGTAAACTATAGAAGTGTAGAAGTGAATTACTTGCTATGTTTGTTTAGAAATAATACTTATTAGATGACCGAGATACAGCCTGCTGCTCAGTGAATCGGATGACAGAGATACATCCTGCTGCTCAGTGAAATGTTAAACTCTTGTATTTGAAGTTTGTTTGTATTGTTTAAATGCTGTGCCTGGCTTTTAAGTGGGAAAATTAATGTTAATAAGGAATGCATGATACATTTAATTAGTCGTTAAACTTTTTTAAAGATTTAAAATTTTAACAAAATTGGTTCAAAATGTAATATCGAATCGGGATATTCATAAAATTGTAATACTCACAGAATTGTAATATTAATCATATCAGCACCTAAGAATTATTATAATATTGTATCAGGTTTTCCATCATTACTGTCTACTGAACTTGGTCCACAGAGTAGGTGCAAGTCATTGTTCCATATGGTCTGTATCCTTTGTTTGATCGCTGTCAGTGTGTCCAGTCTTATTCCTATGCATGAAAATGCTTTCCTGAGCAGCTTATTAAGATTTTTAAGTATTATTAAAAATCACACTGGCCACAACAGACTGATAAAACACATTAGTCGTCTACAAACACCATAGAGCCCGAGTCTTCTCAGGAAATAAATACAACTCTGTCTCTTCTTACAAAAACCTATACATATACCTCATTGTAGGGAAGAGGAGAAATATATGGGTTAGTTGAAGACTTTGAGCCTACTGGACATTGAATCAAATTCAGGCCTTATATAAGGTTGTATTTAACTTCTGCTGCTGTTTTGTAGGCCATGAGTGCCCTTGATGAGAAGTGTGAGGCTGAGAAGGCCCTGAATGATCTTCAGAAAATGCAAGGAGATCATAAGGTATGTCCTCACCACAATCTGTTTCCCTAGCGTCTATTGACACACTGGTCCAAACAAACTTTATTTTGCTGCTTTGATTATATGATCATAATTAGGAGAAATTATCAAGGTTTTAGTCCAGTTGCTGGGAATTTTTGGGGACAGGGTCAACTTTTCAGTTACTGTACACCACTTTTTTGGTGGCTTTCTTTTATTTATGATATTATCTTTTGTTCGTGCTCTGTATTTTGTCATGTATTGCAGCAGACTATTCAGTTAATTAATAAAATACAAAAAGTTTTGTGACATTTTGGTTGTACTTTAGCATGCCATACATGCTCAGGAGATCTCTAAACTGGAGGACACTGTGGCAGCCATGCAGGTCAATTTTGATAAGACACTCAGTGCCAGAACTGCATCACAAATGGAGCTACAGGACAGTCTGGTGTCAGCTAAACATGAATTGCTTCGTGTTCAAGATCAGCTAACCCTTGCTGAGAAGGTATTTATTCTGAATGTTCTTGAGGTTCAGTGCATGAAATACCATGTTTAACTTATTTTAAAACATTCTTAGCAGTTCTATCCTGCCAGGCCTTAAAAAAGTTGCACAACATAATTTTTTCCATTGGACCACCATTATATTCTATTACAGTATTCATATATCATGGCATTGTTTTGACTATCTTTTACAGTTGAAACCAGAACTGTATATACTACTTAGACACTCTAATTACCTCAACTTTATTGTTTTTAAGCCATTTTGCCACAACTTTGGAGATATATTTGGGGCCATTGTCCATTTGGACGAATCATTTGAGACCAAGCTTCCAGTTCCTGACTGATATCCAAATATATTAATCTCCCTTGCTCTTGATGCCATCTATTTTGTGAACTGTACCAGTCCATCCTGGAGCAAACCCTCAACATGACGCTGCAAGACCATGCTTCATGGTTGGGATGGTGTTCTTCAGCTTGCAATCCTCCTCCTATTTCATCCAGATAATGATGGTCATTAAGGCCAAGGTACTAATACATTTTTATATTATCAGACCAGAGGACATTTCTTCAAAAAGTTAGATCTTTGCCCCCATGTGCAGCTGAAAACCATAGTCTGTCTGTTTGAGATTTTGAAGCAGTGGCTTCTTTCTTACTTGGCAGCCTTTCATGTTAGATCTACAATATATTGGTCTCATTTTATTTTGGATGTAAATACTTTGTATTTGTCTCCTCCAGTGTTTTCATGAGGTCCTTTGCTTTTGTTCTGTAGTTTATTTGTACTTTCTTTACATCAGGGCTGTGTGGTTACTTGGTGTTTATACTTAGTACATAGTTTGTATAAAATGAACGTGGCACCTTCAGGCATGACATAATTTTCTGTAATTTTCCAGGCTATTTGACTGTTGTAAACTTTTAACACACCATCATTGTGATATCAAGTCAAGTAGACTTTTATTGTCATTTCAGCCATATACATTTTAGTACACAGTGAAACAAAACAACGTTCCTCCAGGACCAAGGTGCTACATACAGTAGTAGATATTAGGGCTGTAGCTATCGAATATTTTAGTAATCGAGTATTCTACCAAAAATTTAATTGAGTAAGCGGATAAAGTGTACTTTTGATTAATTAAACAGCAATGTAAAATGTATAAGAGAAACAAAGATTAATTGGTTTTCTTTTTAGAAAAAACTACTTTTATTTTTTAAATGGCTAGAGTAACATATAAACATTGTCATTATTCACAATACAAGAAATAGCTTAAAGTTGACCGAGATGAATTAAGTGCAGTACAGTGCCATACATTCTTATTTTAAAGGCTTTTCTCAGCTGCAAAAAAAAAAAAAAAGGTATTTCAAATTACTTTAAGAATAAAAAAAACTAAGGCACACTTTAAAATAAATTTTAATATATTTTTTTTGCTCCCTTCCATTTTTCGCCACAGAACGCTCCCTCAAATCAATACAGCGCTAACTGTTTGCGTCTCCTTCCGCTTTGTGGGTGATGTAAGCACTTCTTCTTCATCTGTGTTTACATTCGAAAGCACGCTGTGTCGCATCAAACAAATAATTGCGCAAAAACATAACGCAAACTTTTAAAATTAATTAAAAGAAGCTTTGAGGCAGAAGATTTTGCCTCTATCATTTTTTGTAATCGAGAAGTGGGCTCATATTCCACAATACTCGTAAATTAAAGCAAATTTTCACATAAGAAATAATGGAAACTCAAATTATTCGTTCCACAGTTAAAAATAAAAAATACATAAAAATAATGAATACAATATATAAAGTAAAAATAAATCCCGACAGATAAGTGTTTGTTTATGCGCACAGACTGTGTGTGTGTGTGTGTGTGTGTGTGTGTGTGTGTGTGTGTGTGTGTGTGTGAAGCCGAGAGATCCATTTGCTCCTTCTCTGTATCAGCCTATGTGCCTATTCTCCTATTCTCTGTATTAAAACAATATTAAACACAAATATATGATATGGTAGTATAGACATTGAAAAAGCTATGTCTAAAGCAAACACAATTATTAATTTATTGTGTAAATTTAACTTCATTCAGCTGTTTAAATTTGAACAGAAAATAGTGAGCTGGTAGGCACGTTATTTTTCATATAACTTAAAGATGGAGTGTGTGCAAAAAGAGAAATACAACAAAGAATACAAAAGTGTATAATTATTAATAAAGTTAGCCTAAAACAATATTTTTTCCAATGCTGAAGCAAACAGGATTTTGTTTTTGTTTTACACTAGATCTTTCATGATGAATGTGTGTATGCGCTTTAGATTTACAGTAAACAATAAACACTTTTGCAAAGTGAAAGTGAGTGCTGTTGATCAAAAGGCTGATAAATGCATGCACAGATATGAGCAGATTTATTGACAACTGCAGACGTACTCCCCCAGAAATGCAACAAACAAATATATAGTGTACTCGCTAATTACAACGTGACAGCGTGCTCCAAAGTAGAGACCCACCAAACCGGTTTTGCTGATGGGGGAATTGGCAGAATTGGGGGTTTTAAAACAAATTAACAAAGACGTCACTGTCTAAAATTTATTTTGCCAGCAAAACATTAAATAAATAAAAATATTTTTTAATGGCAATTAAATCAGATGTAATACTTTTCTAGTGTAATTCATAAATTTACTGAATATATTCAGATTTTGTAAAGTAACGAAAACTGATATCTCCGTTTTCTTCCTAGACCTTTTGTCCGGATCACAATGAACTGAAGCTAAGTGCGTGCCATGTCTCCTCTGTCCGCTCAACGTCTTTTATGCGCGCTCACCTTTGTCCAATGTTACAAAACTGTCACTAAACTAGCTACTCACAGACTTCCACTCACTACGTCTGATTGCCTGTTTCTTCTCTAATCAGCTGGCACTATCGACCACATAACGGAAGCATTGGAAATAAAGTTTTATAAGTAAAGCGACCAAGTTGTCCTATTTGCATTTTAATCGACATACAGTATTCTAACATTGAGCTATATGAAAAAAATTATTTTTAAAACTGGTATAATCTAATACTTAATTCAATAAAAAAGGAGATGCTATAATATTTATTTATAATTATATTATAAATAAATAAAATGCTTTTTATGTAACTTCCTTCAATTAATTTATATAATTAAAATTTCCTGTAACTTTCTTTTGATTGTGTACAGCTACTTTGAGAGAATGCATTATTTAAAACCATTTAAAAGCTATTTAAAAGCACTATAAAAATAAAATTGAAGTGAATTCCGTTATGCGTGTCGATAATACCTGCTGATTAGAGCAAACAATCTAAAGTAGTGTGTGGAAGTCTGTGATTGGCTAGTTTAGTGGCAGTTTTGTAACACTAGACAATGGTGAGCGCATGTACAGGCGTTAGTCGAACGCACAGAGAAAAGAGAAGTTGTACATGCGTGCAGGCAGAGTCGAGCGCACAGCAGAAGGATTTTGCGTGCACGCGCGGAAAAACACATTGAGCACACAGATTATGATGATCATAACAGCATACTGCATTTAATTCTTATCATAAGAATGCAAAAACACTGGCGCTGCTGACTGACATCTGTTTATGTTTGAATTTTATGGTCATTTAGTTTAATTTATTTCAGTTTATAAATCTACTATTAGTAAAAAAAAATTTTTTAAAAACACAAAGGGGAGACACCACACACAGAACCGAGCTGTTGAGCGCTCAGGGGAGACATACCTGATCAAATGCAGATAGATGATTCGCAAGAACCTAGATTATCCGCAACCCACTCACTTTCCACGTCACCATGACATACATAGCGTAGATAAATACAGTCCATACAGTCCAACACTATGAAGGGAAGGAGGGCGCGCTTATGTCGGCATGTGTCACCGTGCTTCTGGTAACAAAGAATAGGTATATTCTTTGTTTATTTATTACTGTTATTATTCTTGTTTTTACCACTCTTTTCAGTTTTCTCTATATATCTCCACTCCTTTCCTTTCTTCCTCCTTCACTTCTCTTTTTCTTTCTCTTTTCACTTTTTTCTTTCACTTTTCTCTTTTCTTTTTCCCTATACCAGAGTCACACTCTCGTATCTGGTGCTATATAATGTTCGCACGTAGTGCGCTGGTTTCTGGGAACTTTAATTTCCTATCGGCCAGGTGTAGCTTGTTTCCTGTGATTGTCAGTATCGCGAGGTTGCCTAGCAACCGCCCGCGGCTGCGATACAAAACGTTCTGGAAAAAGACTTACTAATTTCACCACAAACAAGTGATGGAAATTAACGGCTGATCCTGTCTATTTATTCAAGTTCAAATCAGCGCTTGTGCATTTGACTAAAACTGCGTGCAAGGCACTATGTTCTACTAGAATGTAGAAATGCACATTTGAAAAATGTTTTCATTATTATATACTGCATATCATTCTTATCATAAGAATGCAAAAACACCAGTGCTTCTGACATCGGCTTATTTTTGAATTTTATGGTCATTAATTTTATTTATTTCAGTTAAATCTACTATTACAGTTTTTTACAATCGCTATGACAGTTTTTTCAATACATTTAACAAGTTTCCTAAACTCTTAACGCACCAACACACCTAAAACACACAATTGGCAAAACGGTTAATTTCATGCTCAAAATCACACATTGTAATCTAAACCCCAAAACTAATTTTCTAAATACAAGAATAAATTAACACAATACACTATGTCTAACAAAACACTGCAAACATGTTTTAAAATCAAATAATTATTCAAAACACTAACACATGTTCTCTTCCAACAGGAACATTTAGTCAATCATAACACAATGCCAAAAAAACACTATCATCAGCTGAAATTACAGAAACTGCATTATTTTATGTGTCAGGTCTGCCCTTATATCTGAAGACTCTCTACATTTTTGTTTTGTTGGGTTTAGTAAATGCATGCATTTTGTTTATTTTGCTGCAGAAATTCAGTACAAAAAATTAATGACCATCTCAGAATAGCTTTATAAAATGTAGTTTATGTACAAAGAAAATACAGACACAGAATTGCTGCAGTACAGACTTTATTTGCTAAAGGACATTACTGCAAGATATACACACACAAAAAGCACCGGAATTATAATTAAAAAAATTTTTTTTAAAGTAATCTTCTATTCTGCCCGGTCCTCTGCATTTGGCCACATGTTCTCATCCACATCACACCTGATATCTTCTCTGGCAAGGCATCGTGGGAAGAATCATTTGGCATGCCTTATCCACCCCTGGCAGTGTTCAGATGTGATGTCTTGGCATGCAGCATCCATTGCATCCAGGAGGGACATTTGGTGGACATGTGGACGATGGTCAAAAATCTCCAGGCTGAGAAAAACTCCTCAATAGGGTTGAGGAAAGGGGAGTAAGTGGCAAGGAAATGGGACATCATCCTTGGATGGGTGTCAAACCAGGCTGTGACTGCACGGGAATGGTGGAATGCCACATTGTCCCATGTGATAACACATATTGGCAAGTGGTCTCCCACTTGTCCTCTTTCTACCTCTGGCACCAGTCTTTCGTGCAGGTCTTCTAAAAACAGGAGAAGGTGGTCGGTGTTGTAGGGGCCAATCTGACATTTATGCCGGAGTGCACCGTTGTTGGAGATTGCGCGCACATGGTGATGTTGGCTCCTCTCTGGCCCAGCATGGTAACTGTGGCCCTCTAATACAGTAAATGGTAAAATTATTTACACTTTGCTATAGGACAATATCCTACCTGTTGGTTTCTCTGAAAATACGAACAATGGATGCCACTGAGTCCCGGCTGAGATTTGGCTACTCGTTCACCAGCCTGTATGATAGCCCGTGGTTTATGACATGGTCAATGATATTAGCTCTTATTTGATCAGTTACCCTAGCTCTGGTCCTTCTTTGAGCGCCACCATGCATGCTAACTCCTCTCCCTCTACCTTGCCCCACTCCTCTCCCTTGTCCTGGTACTCGTTTTCCTCTCCCTCATGCAGGCTTTCTTTCTTTCTTTCTCTCTCTCTCTCGCTCTCTTTCTTTCTTTCTTTCACACAAGATCAGCCAAAGGGTCACCTGAGAGGTGTCAATAGATCTTACATATTCATGAAAAGTCGTGGATTATTCAGTGAAACAGAGGCTCTGCTGACAAAAGTTAGGCACATCAGTCAGTCAGTGTGGAAGAGATGGAAAGTTTCTTCATCATGACATGCCTTGTACTGTTTTTAATCACTCTATACACAACAAATGAAAATACAAATTGTCTATTCTTTTGTTTTTTATTTTCATTTTGTCTTAAATTTTAATATTTTATTTTTTAAAAAATATAAAAGAAAATTGTGTATAGGGTGATTAAATACAATACAATTCATGTTATGATAAGGAAAATCTCAATGTCTTCCATTCCAGGGATTAAAACAACGATAACAATGTCACAATTTTAGAATCTGGAATCCAGAAGATGAAATTTAAAAAGAGGCCTGAAGCACTGCAGGTCTTCAGAAGAGCCTCAGATCCAAGAGGGTCTTAAAGTGGGGAGGGGTGCATTTTAGTTTCTCTTAATGTATAGGTGAGAACCGCTGATTCACACCTGGGGAGGAGTGAATTATTTGCATTTGAATGTTGTCTGACATTGTAAAGCACACACAGTAACCCTAAAACATGATTATCTTCATCACTACACTGTAAACCCTAATGCTCAATGTAATTAAACACATTGAGTACTGTTAACTAATTGAGTGAGTAATAATTTTGAGTATTCAGAACTTTTTGGTATTTGAGTTTGTAGAACTGACACTTTCCAAGTTAGCTGAACAAATTCAACAAACTCAAAAATTGATATTCTGTTTACTTAAAATTGGAAACATTACTTAAAAATTATGATGTAACTGATTACCTCAAATATTTCGAGTTTTGCCAACTTACCACGAAACACTTACCACTGCGCCATGAGTGCACTACTATGGATTTTACATTGGTGGAAGTTTTACTTAAGTTATTGTTACTTACGTTCTCAAAATTATTACTCATTCAATTATTTAGGTTAACAGTACTCAATGTGTTTATAATTACTTTGAGCATTAGGGTTTACAGTGTAGTGTACTTGTTTTAATGTTCAACTTTAATGTTTTTTTTTACTCATTATTGTACAGCAAATATCAATAGCTCTGATTTAGATTTTTCATGCTTGTTGTATAAAATACACAGATGTGGAAATTACCATTACTGTAGTATTTCTTTGATGTTTTGACTTAATTATTTTTTAAAATCAAGATGATGGAAAATGGCACTTTGCGCCACCTGACGGTCATTTCACAAATTACTTTGAAATGCGACTGATTTATTTTGGCCGTTGTCGTTTTGGCGCGGCGATGAGCGTGGCGATAATAGGCATTCCCCTCTTCACACCTCTGTAAACATAAAACTGAATTGTACTGTATACATGAATAGTGCACTAGCTCAAATTGACCACTTAGCAGTGTTCAGCATGATGATGGCTGAAGGATAAAAACTGTTTCTTAGTCTGTTTGTTTTAGTCTTTATAGATCTGAAACGTTTGCCTGAGGACAGGCGTTCAAACAGTACATGTCCTGGGTGTGATGGGCCTGTGATTTGCATTCCTTAGACAACAGGAGCTGTGAAGTTCTTCAAGTTAAGGGGAGAGGACAGCCAACCTTAATGACCCTGTGGAGCTTTTTTCTCTGTACCATTGTGCAGCTGGAGAACCATGCACAGAGACAGTAGACCATGATGCTGTCTACTGTGCAGCGGTAGAAGGACACCAGCAGTTTCTCTGGGATGTTGTTCTTCCTGAGAACCCTCAGAAAGTGGAGTCTCTTTTGGGCCTTCACTACCTCTGCAGTATGTATCCCCCAGGACTGGACCTCGCTGATGGTAACTCCCAGAAATCGGAAGTCTGAGACCATCTCCACATAGCCCCCATTGATGATGAGTGGCTGGGTGTTGTCTGCCTTTTTCCAAAAGTCCACGATGAGCTTCTTAGTCTTTGCTTTCTTGAGGGACACGGTGTTATTCCTACGCCACACTGTCAGTTCCCCGCTGTGCGCGTGTTTGTGCGACACCGTTTCCCTCTTCTTGTCTTACACAGTAATCTTTCCACATCTCTTATTTGAGAGGGGGGAGGAACCATTGTGCGGGATGATTTTCACAACAAATTAACCTGCACTTTACTTTTGAAAAGAATCGCGACAGAGCAGTGCCTCCATTAGAGTGTGTGTGCGCGTGTGTTAAGGTGAGAGCAGGAAAGGTGTGTGTATGAAGGGACACGCATATGCGCATATAACGGAATCAGTGCAGGCTGAGACAGAGAGAAAATGGATCTTTAACCTCACTAATGAGACCTTATTTTGCTTTACACGTGCGCACACGTATGTTATAAAAAACGAAACACATGCACTGTACACAAGTGCATACAAACACAAAATAAAATATGCTTTACGCACACACATGGTCACTGTGCACACAGATGTTGATTATGCCAGTAAGAGATGCACACTAAGACCGAGCAGGGGAGAGGATTTCTCACAATTCCGCAGCGCAAGAAAGAGAAAAAACATTGGCTCAGTTGTGATCACATGACGCTCAACGTCAACACAAGAAGCGCACACGTGCTACATGATACTTGGTATTTGTGAACCAGGATTTGCTTGTTTTTCAAGTAAAAACTTATTAATAACTTTTGCTCGTCTTGCGGAACAATCTCAAACAGGGTTGTGTGTGTATATACATGCTTTAAAAAAATAGATAAGAAACTATATTAAGAACATACCAGGGTGCATTTATTTTTGCAATATGAAATTGTATAAGAGGAACGGAAAGAAAGAAAAAAAAAAAGCAAAATATGGGCGTTTCGGTGAGATATATCGCCTTCCATTTTTCCAGATTTCTTCAAATTTATCTTCCTGTAGCCTCATGGAGTATTTTTTTCCAATACAAAAATGTCAATATCATTCAAATCTTCAATTGTTGGAGTATCTGGTTTACACCATTTCCTTGTTATAGCCTTTCTATGCAGCTACACTCAGCATTCCAAAGAGATGTTTTTATTTCAAATTAAAAATGCTATAAATGGAAACACTAGGAGGAGCTCTACAAAAAAATATTGTAACTAATTCTGTGTAAATTTTAGACCAAAACACATTCACTTTTGGCTTTTCCAGCCAAATGTTCCCCAAGACACTGAGCTTGAAATCATCCATTGAAATTCACAAAACGTTAATTGTCTCTGATGTCTTACTGCCCACTTCTCTTACCCATTTTTACCTTGTATACGTGGTGTTTATTGTTTTTACCTTTTGAAGTGCCCTGTAAAGTTTTGAAATTACCTTAAGCCTTGAGTCCACTATATAGGCACTAATAAAAATTTTCATTTACAGTAATCAAATATTTTAGATTTTCCTAGAAACATGCTCCAACAATTTTACGCTGACAAATCTTGGTGTTGTTGTGCCAACACTAAAGAAAGAAATCCTGCCTCCAAGCATAAAGCATGATGAGTGCTTTGCTTCATGTGCTTTCCATCCTACTCCGACATGCTCATTGACCTGGAATAGGGTAAATCTGAGGTCTTCCTTACATTACCTTTTTCATTGCTACAATCTCTACAGTCTTATGCAAAAGTTAAGGCACTCCTAGATAATTAACAGATTTTGGTGATTTTTTTAATTGAAAAGACACTCTTCCTTGGAAATGGAAAAAATGCACAATATTTTCAGCAAACATTGATGCATAGTTACTTCCGTTTTGCCGCCTCATTCACTTGAACAAACCTGCTCTGTATTTCATTCATATATAGCCCACGAACAACCATCCCTTGCCGAATTATTGCGCTCTATGTCACTCATCCCTTAACTCATGCCTACAGCCACTGCTAATCCACACCACTGCTTACCTCAGACAGCAACCCAACTCCTGGTTCTCTGATTATACTTCTCCCTCTTTTCTATCCTTCAGATCTTTGCATTAAAATCAGTTAAACTGAGTCCTATCTATTGTGTCTGCTTTTGGGTCCTCCAAGCTTGCCTCACACAGATCCACCATGCATCCAGCGGACTTAGGACAACTCAGAACTGCCTTGGAGGCACAGTTCACCCTCCTTGGCACACCAAGGGGACATTCAGCAGGTCAACCAAAAGCTTAAGTTTATGGCTGACACACTCACTGCACTAACTTCTCGGATCGAACAGCTTCAGGTCACCTCCTATCTGAGAACCTCGCCTGCTGCCCCCTCAGTCCTACAACGGAGACGCCGCCACCTGCTGATCTTTCCTCTCTCAACTTTCACTGTCTCTCGAATTGCAAGCCTCAACATTCCTCACCAAACATTCCAAGATAGCTTATGTCATCACCGTCCTCTCGCATCGACTCATGCCTCCTACTCAGACGCTGTGAACACGGACAACCCTTGGTAAGAGCCAGACCAACTAGACAGCCCCCTATCTGTCCAGGCCTTTGACGGAAGTTAGGGTTACTCTGCTAGAGCTTATTCACTGCCCCATGTTGTCAAGGAGGAAATTTCTGATCTGTCCAACGTCCCATCTGAGAACAGCGACCTCCAGTAAGTTTTCAGTAAGTCATGAGCTCTCTCTCTGCCACCCCACATACCCTCAGACTGCTCCATCAACCTCCAGCCAGCCCAAGGGGACATTTATACTCCCTTTCTGCCCCAAAGCTATGAAAAGGTACATCACTGAGTCACTGACTGCAGGGAACATCCAAGCTTCCTCCTCCCCGGTTGGGAGCTGGTTTCTTTTTTGTGGCCAAGAAGGATAAGTACCTTCATCACTGCATCGATTACAATCAAGAACCGGTCTCTCTGCCTCTCATGTCTACTGCCTTTGAGCTCTTGCAAGGAGCATGTGTTTTCGCCAAGCTGGACTTGCACATCCTCAGGTGAGAATACAAGAGGGGGATGAGTGGAAGACCACCTTTAATACCAGACCGGCCACTACGAGTACCTAGTGGTTCCCTTTGGGCTGACCAATGCTCCTGCTGTGTTTCAAGCCCTGGTCAATGACATCCTGAGAGACTTCCTAAATAACTCCATCTTTGTGTATCTGGATGATACTTTAGTTTTTTCCCATTCCCTGGAGGAGCACAGGGTGACAGGTCTGACAGGTCTTGCAGAGACTCCTCAAAAACAAGCTTTGTCCAGGCTGAGAAATGTGTGTCATTTCTTGGTTTTATTATCGCCCCTTCCAGCCTGCAGATGGAGCCATCTAAATTAACTGCCATCACAGACTAGCCCACTCCTACATCAAGATGGGACCTCCAAACATTCTTGGGGTTCGCTAACTTTTACAGACGCTTTGTCAGGAATTATTGTTCCGTAGCAACTCCCCTGACTGCTCTAACCTCCACAAAAGTCCCCTTTCTCTTGAGCAAGCAGGCTGAGGATTCTGCACCCATCCTAATCATCCCAGACCCTTCCCTTCAGTTCGTGGTGGGAGTGGATGCCTCCGAGTCAGGGGTCGAGACCATCTTGTCTCAAATATCACCCAAGAACAGTAAGTTGCACCCCTGTTCCTTCTACTCCAGTCATCTCTCCCTGGCAGTGAGGAACTATGACATAGGAGATCGAGAGCTGTTGGCAGCTCTAGAGGACTCGAGACACTGGACCTAGAGTACCTCAGGTCAGCCAAGAGACTCGATGCCCGTCAGGCCATGTGGAGCCTATAATTTTCCTGTTTTAACTTCACGCTCTCGCATCGCCCTGGCTCCAGAAATGGAAAATCTGACGCTCTATCTCGGCAGTTCTTCACCCCCCAAGAACCAATGCTGGTTGAGACAATCCTGCCCCCTTGTTGCCTTGTGGTGGCCGTATTCCTGGATGTTGAAATACAAGTGAAGAGGGCACTCAATCAGAAACCAGGTCCGAGCAATGTTCCCCTTGGCTTTCTCTTTGTCCCAGCATCCATCTGATCTCAAGTGCTGGAATGGGAACATGGCTCTCAAATTTTCTGCCACCCAGGGAGAGCCCGCACCCTATCCCTTCTCCAGGGATCTGGTGGCCTTCTATGAAGGGTGATGTTCAGGGGTTTGTGGCAGCTTGTGACACTTGCATTAGGAACAAGTTGACCAACAAACCCCATGCTGGTTTTCTGAACCCTCTCCCAGCTCCTCACGGCCTTGTTTCATAATGCTATTGATTTGGTTACTGGCCTCCCCAACTCTGATGGTAATACCTGCATCCTGACCATAGTTATCGCTTCTCCAAGTCTGTCCATTTCATTCCCTTGCCGAAGCTCCTGTCAGCCAAAGAAACGATTGAATTGATGATCTTCCACGCCTTCCATCTGCACGGTCTCCCATCCGATATTGTCTCCTACCCCTCATTATGCGCCGCATCAACCCGACGTTTCATATTTCGCAGCTCACTGACTGGTCTCCAGCCCTCTATTCCTAACCTCCCCCCGCCCCCGGCTTCCTCCTCAACTCATTGACGGGGGTGAGGTTTTACAGTGCGCAAGCTGCTAAAAGCTCGACGTCGAAGCAGAGGCCCACAGTACCTCGTAGATTTGGGAGGCTTATGGGCCAGAAGAGAGAAATTGGGTCCCTGCCAGGTTCATTGTCGACCCAACTCTAATCTCTGACTTCCACCGGCAACACCCAGAAGCACCAGCTAGGACTCCCGGTGGCACCCATAGGAGGGGGGTACTGTAACGGTACACCGGGTCACGCCCACGACTCAAGCCAAGTCATGATCACCAGCGACTCCTGTCCATGGCTTCCGTTTCGCCACCTCATTCACCGGCATGAGCACACCTGCTCCGTATTTCATTCATCACTTTCACACTATATATAACTCGCCCACGAATTATTACGTGCATTGTTTTCATCAAGAAAGTCCAGTGTTTTCGTCAAGAATACTGTATAGTTAAATATAGTTAAACTGAGTCCTATCTGTTGTCCTATGTTAACATCATGTGCAATATTATTTGTCATCAGAATCTGGTTCTGCTATTCTTATTTGCTACCGGGTGCTGCATTCTACTTTTGTTGGTTGTTGCATTCTACTTTTGTCTATCTTATGTCTAGTTTGTGGATATTTTATTTTTATTTTCCTTTATTTATTACTTTGTTTGACTTTATTACTTTGTTTGACTTACTCCACGTCACTAGGGGCTCCCAGTGACGGCTGTTATTACCACTCAGTTGGGAGGGATGAAGACTATCACATGTTTCCTCTGAACCATGTGACATCCTCCAACCGCATCTTTTCGAACTGCTAGCTCACGCACCGTTGGGGGCGATGTAACACACTCAGAGTCGTGATTAATGTGGGAGCACTAAGTACCTCTCATCCCTCCCTTCCCCTCTGAGAGAGCTCAGCCAAGAGAGAGATCAGCTCTCTCTAGACCTCCGGCTGTGAGAGGTTACAGCATCACCCGGGAATCGAACTCGTGATCTCCGGATGATAGGGGGCGAGCAATTTACCACTGCGCCCCTCGGAAATCCATTGCTGGGCACACATTCACACACTCATTCACACACTATGGGCAATTTCGGAGTGCGAGTTAGCCTAATTTTCATGTATTTGAACTGTGGGAGGAAACCGGAGTTGCTTCATTATGTGTAATTTTTTTTTCTCCCTTATCTTATCTAAAAACATTAAAATATAAAGAAAAAAAATTATTGTACTACTCATGCTTTTGCATATATGGTATGGTTATGTCACAAACTATTTGTTTGTTTTTATCTAGGACCTAGATAAGAAGTTTCAACAGACTGCTGCATATCGGAACATGAAAGAGATTTTGAGTAAGAAGAATGACCAGATTAAGGAGCTCAGGAAAAGATTACAAAGGTCAGGCATACTTTCATAGTAAATATGTACAGAGCACCTCAGAAAAATGTTATATTGTGGATTTATTTATTTATTTATTTATTTTTAAACATTCATTACACATAATGTGGAATATTTCATTGTTTCGATGATCATGGTCTACAGCTAATGAAAAAAAAAAATCCACTATCTCAGAATATTTAGACATTAAATTTCAAGATTGAGAAAACCATACAGTATAAATATTTATCATCTCTTGGTCTAGTTTAGCATATGCAAACACAATCATGGGGAAGATTGCTGACTTGACAGTTGTCCAGAAGATGATCATCAACACCCTCAATGAGGAGCGTGAGCCACAGAAGTTCTTCAACGAAAGGGCTGTCTTTTAGCAGAGTGCGGTATCGTTGCATATTTATGAAAAGTTGACTGGGGGGAAAAGAGTAGTAGGCGCACAATCGACAGGGATGCTACAGCTAATTCAAGAACTTATGAAAGCCGCGAAAGAAGTGGAGTGAGGCAGGAGTCAAATGCCACCATGCACAGGTGTCAAGAAATAGGCTACAACTGTTGTGTTGTAAGACGCAAAAAAAAAAAAAACAGCTAAAGTAAGACGAGAGGAGGAATGACTCCCTCCTCTCATCTTACACAGTGCGGGACAACTTTCACACACGCGCACACACATACACACAACCGAAACACAGTTTTATCGGGAAAAAATAAACAAGGAACCTCTCAAATGATACTCAAGCGAGTGCACAAAGGTATCACTGCTTTTTACTTTACTGCTGTAAAGTAAAAATAAAAAATTTAACCTGCACCTTACCTTTGAAAAGGATCCCCACAGAGCAGTGTTTCCATTAGTGTGTGTGTGTGTGTGTGCGCGTGTGTGTGTTTTGCTTTATGCGTGCACACGTGTGTTGTAATAAGCATGCATGTGAAAAGACGATATACTGTACACACATACAAGCACAAAATAAAAGATGCTTTACGCGGGCGCACACAGGGTCTGTGTTATAGTAAACAGTACATGCGCACACGGAGGGGCAATGATTACCCACAAATTTGCAACCCAAGACTTGTTCGTTTTCCAAGTCAAAACTTATTACAAATCTTTGCTTGTTTTGCGGAACAGCGTTAATCTCAATCTGAGGTTCCACTGTATATGCTAAGTGCGGTGATAGCCAACACATTTGGCTTTATATATAATCAAGTGTGTTATCCATTGAATGTTGCTGTGAATATAAATAATGATGCACTGTTTTTGTATGATTAAATTCAATGCAGATATAGTAATTTTCTGTATCCTAATAGAAAATACAGAACCTGAGCCATGCAGTGTAAGGTGTATGGTGTTTGTGCGCTGGGGGCGTCAGTGAGTGTGCGCTCAAAATCTCACTCCAAGATTTTCTGAAAAGTTGGCAGCTACGCCACAAATATTTTAGTAATACAAATTATATGGTAAATTTGTCATCAGACTTTGTTATGAAATTAACTGAAGTGCTCAATCCATAGACATTTTAGATTTAAACATTTTTATTGTGCATCGGACGTGTAACATATATTTTAATCCTGTTTAATCATCACTGTTTTCTTTAAAATACCACTTTGTTAAATTTGTCATTACTTCTGTCTACATTTAATATGAGGATTTATGGCTGCCGAATGCTGCCAAACAGGTAAGGAGGTGATAAATACCGATAAGGACTCCATAAATGGGCATAAAATCAATCATGACTCGATAACAGTGCTTATGAGTCGATACCAAGGCATTAACAGGAGTTAATGTCGGAGGGGGCAGCCGAAAAATTTTAACATGCTCCAATTTTCCTCCAGGTCATCTCCAGTGGTCATAACGAATTTGCATCTCTCTAAATTCGGGACACATTTTGTTTTGTGCCAATAATCCATGGCTACTCTCTATAGATATGGCTGTCCAGCCAAGATCACTACAATGGCACAATGCAGAATGCTTTTTGAAGGATGCATTGGAGCTGGTGAACATCTCTGTTCATGAGTCAACCATATGCAAAACATTTAACAGGCATGGTGTCCATGTCAGAACATGACAGAGGAAGCTCTTCTCCACAACAAAAATATTTTTGTGAAGTTTGCCAAAGACCACCTTGACACTCCACAACATTTTAGAAAATGTTTTGTGGACAGATGAAACAAAGTTTTGTTTTGGGAAAAAGTACTAATTAATGGTTAAGGGAACACCATGATTTACACTGCTGTAAATCATGAAACACTGCTGTATGTTGGCACTGTAGTACATGGCACCCTCTTCTGGCTCA
Source organism: Clarias magur (assembly GCA_013621035.1). Lineage (NCBI taxonomy): Eukaryota > Metazoa > Chordata > Actinopteri > Siluriformes > Clariidae > Clarias > Clarias magur. Next base: position 91,315 of record QNUK01000466.1, on the reverse strand, counting down.
GAAATATGTTGCTATATTGCAGTCAATATTAACTGGGGAAAACCAGCAAACGATTGTCACCAAAAAAGCTTTGATGCACTGTCACCTCAGAAGAGCTATGTGATATTATGCTACTACATTAACAGAGGCGTTTGGCCTCTGTACTCCACCACATTTGAAATGAAACACTCAAGATATGAGGGAAGTCAAGACTTTTCAGTTATAATTTAAGTGTTCGCATTAACCATTCAGGAATTATAAGCAATTTCATACTACGTATACTAGGGGTGCTCCGATTGATCGGTTGCCGATCATAATCGGCCGATAATAGCCTTGGGAAGTTTGATCGGCAGTCTCTGTAATGGATATAGAAAAGCCGATCAGATGACGCAAAACTCGCAGGACAATTTTTTTTTTTGCGCGCTGCTAAAATGGCTTCACCGGTCTGACGATTCTATGTGTTGTGTGAAAAAGACAATTCATTAGCAATCGGCAACCTGTGTAACAAGACAATTCCACGAGGCGGAAGCACCCAAAGCATTTTAACATGAACCTCATCAGACATTTGAGAGAGCGGAAGAGTTCAGCAACTCGCGCTCCGCCGCTCACCTTCGCTGTCTGTAATTCCACTATCTCACCTACGCGGTTTCGCGCGGTGGCCGAAAGTACAGGTCCTTCTCAAAATATTAGCATATTCTGATAAAGTTCATTATTTTCTGTAATGTACTGATAAACATTAGACTTTCATATATTTTAGATTCATTACACACAACTGAAGTAGTTCAAGCCTCTTATTGTTTTAATATTGATGATTTTGGCATCAATATTAGCGGTCCTCGCGTATGTTTGCAGACCTTGCAGAGCTAAAATGCTCCCCTGCCACAGATTGCCCCCACCCATAAAATCAACAGAATTTTATAGGTTTGTGATTTACAAATTAGACCAAATGAATTTGACTATAAAATAAACAATATAAAAAAAAACATGTCTGTGGTGGGGGTCGCATTTTGGCGCATAACACCAGCGACTCACGTCCTACTTGTCTGTTATTTTATCTATTATTTGTCAAGCTCTAAGCTGTTCCCAATTACTAACCAAACACAGGCTTCTATATTTTAAGTTGGCGTGTTGCACAGGCTGCTTGCCAATATATACAGTTGTCAATTCATGATATTCCTCTTCTTGTAATTTCAATACTTAATTTACATTGTTGTTAGGTATAGTTCAATAAATAATGCTACATGATAAGGCTTCGAGTAGACCCTGTAATCGGTGATCGGTATCGGCCGATACAGCTTCTAGTGATCGGAGATCGGTCATCGGCCCCAAAAATCCTGATCGGAGCACCTCTAATGTATACTTTTATACATATTTTGGAGGTGTCGTTAATAATGGAACAAACTAATATAATGATTGACTTTATTTCCTGGGTGAAAATACTTTGCAGTCAACAATTGCCTGAAGTCTGGAACCCATGACCATGAACAAATGCTGAGTTTTCTCTGCATTTCCTAAAGATGCTTTGCCAGGTCTTTTTTGCAGCGGCCTTCAGCTTTTTGCCTTTAGTCTTGTCTTCAGTAAGGGAAAAGCATGCTCTATTGATCAGGTGATTGACTTACCAATTTAGGTAAAAAAAAATAATAATAATAATAAAAAAAAGCCTTGGGTAGCTTTCGCTGTATGTTTTGGGTCATTATCCATCTCCGATATCAAGTGCGTGTTGTGTTTCCTGTTCTTTTCTCAATTTTTTTTTTTTACCCTTTCTCTAACTTTCAATAATCGTTATTGTACACTATGCTACACTTGACCTTATACAAATGACATATTTCATATGACAATTTAAGTTATAGATTTTCAGAAAAAGAAGAATGCACCAAAAACATTAAACCTTTGCAACTTTATCAGTCAATATATAATCTTTGTCTGTTGTTTGTGCATTTGTGAGTGTGTGTGTGTGTTTAAATGAGGCTGTGGATTGAAATCCTAGTTTTAACCAAAGATACCATATTCCTCTGTCCTCCTTCTTTACAGATATGAGTCTGATGAGTAAAGGCCTGGAGTCAGTTTTGTCCTGATCACACTGAACATGGCCAGAGACCAAAGAATAAAACAAAAGAAGAACAAAAAGGAAGATATACAAGTCATTGCTATTTCAATTTTTTTCTTTAACAAAATCTACTAATTTAAATAAAACTTTCTGTACTGGATGCTTGTTGTGTCGCTGTATCCTATATTCCATTTTTATGAGAATATGGAACAGGTGCTGTTAATCACCTAAAATTCATTAGATGTATTATGTTTTTGACTTAAGACACCCACTTTGTTGGCCATAACTTTTTTGTTTTTCAGTATATCCTATATCTTAGGTGACCAACAAAGCACTTGTATTTTTTTTTTTAACTCTTTTTACTATTGCATTAGGAACAATGATAATTTTTTTATTATAAAAATATTTAGAGCACATTCTTCTATTCTCAATTTATTTGTACGCGTTTCAATTGGCATGAATTGGGCTGTAATCAAAGCTCTAGGTGTTCAACTGAAATCTCATTGAGAACCATTTTTGGCACAATTTTTGTTAAATTTAAAAGGATTTCTTTTAACGGTTGCTCACAGTTTATGTTAAACTGACAGTGTGTCAAAACAGACTGCTTTAAAAAGACAGTGCTTTATACTGTTTTTTTTTTTTTGGAAAAAATGCTTCGTAAAATCATCAGGCTGTTTTTGTTGAGATGTTTTTTGCTCATATGCACCTGTGACACTTGGACGATTGAGGCATTATTGGAACAATCCTTAAAGACAGACAGACACACATACTGTATACAGCCAGAACACATTCACACAAACATTAACATCGACTCTTCCTAGTCTGTATTACAACTTAAGTTGGTTTCCATTTTGTTGAAACGATGATAGAGTTTCCCTCTGATTCCAGGACATGAAGTCTTATGCAAAAGTTTAGGCACCCCTTGATAAATAACAGATTTTGGTGATTTTTTTTTTTTAAAAGATTCCCAATATTTTCATAAAACATTGACGCATCATTACAACGCCATAAATTGACCCTGTGCAAAAGTTTGGGCACCCTAAGAGTTCCAGAGTCTCAGATTCTTTTTACAAGGTTTCAGACCTCAATCAGTTAGATCTGATGTATGGCAACAGCTGTCATTAGTAAATGCCATTTTCAAAGCTTTATAAATACTTGACTCATCAAACTTGTGCACACACTTGTAGACACTCAACAACCATGGGTTCCTCTAAGCAGCTGTGTAGGACTCTGATAATGAAAGTTATTGATGCCCACAATACAGGAGAAGGCTACAAGAAGATAGCAAAGCGTTGTCAGCTTGCGGCTTCCACAGTGAGAAATGTAATTAAGAGATGGCAGTTCAGGGGAAGTGTGGAGGTCAAGGTGAGATCTGGAAGACCAAGAAAACTCTCTGAGAGAACTGCTCGTATGCTGGTCAGAAAGACTAATCAAAACCCCCATTTGACTGGTCGTGCATCGTTCCACAAGACCTTCATGTACTGTAAGAGTCAGCAGAAGAAACACTGCGACCCCATAAAAAAATCTAACGTCAGAAGTATGCAAAAAAACAAGAAACAAGATTTGGAAACAAGTGCTGTAGACTGATGAAGTTAAAATAGGATTCTTTGGCCACAATCAGCAAAGACATGTTTGGAGAAAAACAGGAGCAGCATTTCATGAAAAGAACACCTTGCCACCTATTAAGCATGGGGGGGTTGGATCTATCATGCTTTGGGGTTGTGTTGCAGCCAGTGGCACAGGAAACATTGCACGGGTGGAGGGAAGAATGGATTCCATTAAATACCAGGAAATTCTGGAAGCAAACATTACACCGTCTGTGAAAAAGCTGAAGCTGAAAAGAGGATGGCTTTTACAACAGGACAATGATCCTAAACATACCTTGAAATCCACTATGGAAGGAGCTGTGCATGCAGAACTAGAAGCCTTTTGCAAGGAAGAATGGGAGTAAATCCCAAGTACAAGAATTGAAAGACTTTTAGCTGGCTATAAAAAGCGTTTGCAAGCTGTGATATCTGCCAGAGGAGGTGTTGCTAAGTACTGATTATGTAGTGTGCCCAAACTTTTGCACAGTGCCACAATAATGATTTTATTTTTTATATTTTTTCAATTTATGACACAAAAAGTAACTATGCACCAATGTTTGATGAAAATATTGTGCATTTTTTCCATTTCCAAGAGAAAGTGTTTATCTTTTCAATAAAAAAAATCACCAAAATCTGTTATTTATCAAGAGTTGCCTAAACTTTTGCATAAGACTGTATGGTTCAAATTGCTATTTTCCTCATCCGAGTTTTCACCTTTACAGGTGAATTTCAATAAATTAGAATATTTTTGAAAAGTGGATCTATTTTGTTAATTCAAGATTCATCGGATTCATTACACACAGAATGGTATATTTCAAGTGTTTGTTTATTTCTTTTAATTTAGATGATTATGCCTTACAGCTGATGAAAACCCAAAATTCAGTATCTCAGGACATTAGAGTATTGTGAAAAAAGTTTAATAATGGAGACTCTAATCAGCTAATTAACTCAAAACACCTGCAAAGGTTTCCTGAACCTCTAAATAGTCTCTGTCTGGTTCTATAGGCTGGCTGTTCGCAGAGTGCTGTATCCAAGCACATTAATGGAAAGCTGAATGGAAGTTTGGTTGAATTTAGTTTTAGGAATTACAGCCTGTTGGAGTGGAATCCATGGTGAGTGGATAATAATATTATTAATTAAATATAAATAGATTTTTTAAAATAAATCATTAAAACTTGAATTAATTAATAACATGTTTCATTAAATAATAATTGTTGAATGTCTTATTTAATAATTACTTTTATTATTTCATTATTGATTGAATGATTGATTTCATGCACTATGTACCATGAAATAATCAAATCTGTCCATCACCCATCAGGCTCAGTGGTAGGCTCTAATGCTGATTTCCTCAAGTCAGCCTTGCACTGTACAATCCTTCAAAACCAGTTGTTTGCACCCTACATGTCAATACATTCATGTATCATGAACAGTAAGAGATAGCCTTGTTGGAAATGTTACAGTTTTGCACTTAAATGACCCAGGTTTAATTCCCACAGGGCCCAAAATAATTTCTTGGGACAAAATAAGAATGAAACTATGATTACAAAACTAGCATGCTCTTCGGCCAGGGGTGAAACTATTTCTTGTGGGGTATGCAACAAATATATGTTTTATGTTTCGCCTGCCATGCGGAAGGCCTGAGTTCGATTACCAGCCAGTCTCAACCACTGGATGCAATGCCCGGATAAAATGGGAGGGTTGCGTCAGGAAGGGCATTTGGCTCCTTACCAGGAGCAGCCAAAAGACCAACAACACCATTCTTTTATAATCCTGTTGATGACAGGAAAAGAGTTTGTAGAAATAGTTAAAAGGTTAAAGCTAAAAATAAGGTGATCATCTTTAATGTAATCAGTGATTATATTATTTCAAATTATATTATTTCAAGCCCACATAAATGTTTGCCTGTCTTTCTGTATGGCAGAACCCTCTGCTTAACTTAAATATTTTTTAAAGGTTGCGTATCCTACACCTTGTTTACACAAAGTTGTACATCTTTTGTCATCAGCCAAATACACTACCTGTTTGGTGATTACAGAGTGAGTCATACTGCAGATGAGAAATCAAAATAGTAGATCAGATTAAGTCTTGTCTTGAAACAATTCACCTTTGTAACATTCACTTACACCACTTCAATGCTGTTAGTTCAGAAAATATGAACAAATCTGAATAAATATATTTATATTTTCTAATATGTATTGGTATTTTGTTTACAAATATGAATTGCTGTTTGTTTACATTGTGCAAGCAGCTTATTAGTAGTTTATTTTTAAGGTAGATTATTAAGTCTGTCACATAACTGTTCAAACAGCTTTAATTCATCATTTTGATTTCACTTATGGTGCAGGTTAAACTTCAGGCAGCTGTCTAAGGACTGAAAAAGTTTGATTAAATTCTGTCAAGACAATTTTGCGTGATGCTGGGACGAAATCAGACACATCTGCTCATAACTTCACTTCTACTCAACATTTAGATTTTAGTGCATAACACTGAACTCTCAGGTTGGGTATTGTACATACCATGACCTTGCACAGCTGCGGATAAGTTTGCTGTACACTCTAAAAAATGCTGGGATAAAAACAACCCAAACTTTTTTTTTTTTTTGTAATAGACCAGTATATCAAAGTAATTGTATCAAAAAATATCAAAGTAACTGTTTAAACTGTTTTATGGTGGCTTGTAGGTGCATTATGGTTGTTTCTGTGCCTTCTGCATATTCTGTTAAAATTACCGCATTGGCTAAACAATCATATTCGCATTGGCTCTGTTGAGTGATGCATATACAAAGTGATGCGAGAGGAAAAAGTGCTATATTTATCCAAAAAAGCACTAGGTGCTGAGACATAATCTGGCACATAACTGCTCCTACTTTTACTCAACATTTTGATTGCCAAAATTTAATTAAATTCTGTCCAGAATACATACAAGCATACAGACATTCAAACAGAAAATTTTGTGAGGTTTTGTTCCTCCGATGTCTAAAAAGAGAAAGACCAATGTACAGATAAAACCTCTTATTTATGTAGATTCTAATTTGCAATATAAAATTGGATAATACAATAAAAAAATATTTGGAATACAGAGTATTAGCCACATGGCTTTATTTTTTATTAGGATTAAGCTATGTAAAATAATAAATTGTTAGCCTGATATGTTGAGCTCTGTAATGTTGAAATTGGCGGTCATCTTATTGTTTATAAAAAGCTTTTTTTTTTATTTATTTTTTTTTACATATAGCACAAAGCTTATTGTGTACCCAGTGTTAGACATTACAAGCAAAGCTGATAAATAAATAAATAAATACATCCATCGTGACCAAAAACATCATGGGTCTATGCTATATTTGTAACATGGCACACATTACAATTTATAAACAAAAAATTACTAGATGAGATCAAATAAACAATTTACTACATCTTGAAAAAGAAATAATGCAATACATAAAACATTGAGTAGAACATTGAAATAGCAATTACAAGTGCATCTCAATAAATTAGAATATCATCAAAAAGTTGATTTATTTCAGTAATTCAAATCAAAATCAAAAAGTGAAACTTGTATATATTCATTGATATTATATATATATAGATTCATTACACACAGACAGATATATTTAAATTGTTTGTTCCCATAGCAAAAAAACTCCAAGATGAGATCTCATGTTAATCTCTTCTTTGTCTCCTAGACAGAAATGAGCCATCTTTGACACTTGAATGAGATTTTATCTGTTTTATGCATCTTCTCAAATTTGTCTCAAATGTGGCTCATTACCTTAAAATCTCAGAGATAGTTCATATTTGATGGTCAGTAACGGTCAGTAACCACTAAAACATTGCTCATGCCTTTGGAATCTGGTTCCACTGAAAGAAAGTCAATACATACAAGATCCATTGGTCCATTGCTTATGATCTGATGTAGTGGAGCTACTCTTTGGACAGGGGTCTTACGAGTAATACATTTCCCACAATTCTTTATGTGTTGCTCTACATCTCGTGACATTTTGGGCCAGAAAAATCTACTTCTCAGCAGATCAGTTGTTGTTTTCAATTCAATTCAATTCAATTTTATTTCTATAGCGCTTTTAACCATGGTCATTGTCTCAAAGCAGCTTCACAGAAATGAAAAGAAGACTTATGGAAATGTATATATGTGTAAGAAAAATGTGACTAGATAATGAGATTGTCCCTGATGAGCAAGCCAAGGGGGACGGCGACAGTGGCAAGGAAAAACTCCCTGAAATGGCAACAGGAAGAAACCTTGAGAGGAACCAGACTCGACAGGGAACCCATCCTCATCTGGGTGATAACAGATAACAGAAATTGTATAACATCATGTGTGTTATGCAGATGAAAGTTCCATATAACAGAAGTTAATTTAAATTAACACAAAGTCCAGTTCAGCACAGGGATGAGTCAGCAGGTGCAGAGGGCAGATAGGGGTCTGGATCACTGGGAGCTCAGGAGCAGCATGTGTAGATCCAAACCAAGATGAAGAAGAATCCAGCTGGAGTTGGTCCTTCTCTGGATGCCTCTGGGTCCTCGCAGGGTCGGCCTCTGTCTACTGAAGCTGTCACGATCTCCAGATGCCTCGGGATGGGTGGAAAAATAAAGAGCAGGTGAAAAGAATTAGCGTGGTTGCCATTCAGGATAGATGTGCTGGAGTATCAGGTAAAGAAATTAATTATGTGTATGCCAGATTAAAGAGATGCGTCTTGAGTCTACTTTGAAATTGGGAAACTGTGTCTGAGCCCCGAACACTGTCAGGAAGGCCATTCCAAAGTTTTGGAGCTAAATATGAAAAAGCCCTACCTCCTTTTGTAGATTTTGATATTCTGGGAACTACCAGTAGTCCGGAGTTTTCTGATCTTAAGGAGCGTCCTGCATTGTAACGTATCAGAAGACTGGTTAGGTATGTGGGAGCTAGAGCGTTTAGAGCCTTGTACGTAAGTAATGCTATTTTGTAATTAATTCTAAACTGAACAGGTAGCCAGTGCAAGGATGATAATATTGGGGTTATATGATCATATTTTCTGGATCTAGTGAGAACCCAAAAGGCGGCTGCATTTTGGACTAACTGTAGCTTGTTAATTGAGGATGCAGGACAGCCACCCAGTAATGCATTACAGTAGTCCAGTCTGGAGGTCATAAATGCATGAACCAGCTTTTCTGCATCAGATACAGATAAAATGTTCCTAAGCTTGGCAATATTTCTAAGGTGGAAAAAGGCTGTTTTTGTGATGTTGGAGATATGATTTTCAAAGGATAAATTACTGTCTAATATCACACAGAACATCCTTCTAAACGCAGGCTGAATTGTGAGAGCTGGTATGTACTGGTTTTTGGGCCAATAAGTAATATCTCTGACTTATCTGAATTTAGTAAAAGAAAATTATCGGTCATCCAGTCTTTTATATCTTGAATACACTCAGTTAGTCTAGACAATTTGGGTATTTCATCTGGTTTTGTGGAAATGTATAACTGAGTATCATCAGCATAACAATGGAAACTAATCCCATGTCTTCTGATGATGTTACCCAAGGGAAGCATGTATATTGAGAACAACAGAGGTCCTAAAACTGACCCTTGTGGCACCCCATATTTCACTGGCATTACACCAGACTGTTCTCCATTCAGATCTACAAAATGGAATCGATCAGACAGGTAGGATCTAAACCATTTTAACGCCTGTCCCTGAATACCAATGTGATTTTGTAAGCGATCTATTAGAATATCATGATCTATAGTGTCGAATGCAGCACTAAGATCAAGTAAGACAAGAATTGAGATGCAGCCTTGGTCTGAAGCTAAAAACAAGTCATTTGCAATTTTAACTAGTGCAGTTTCTGTACTATGATGGGGCCTGAAACCTGACTGAAATTCCTCGAGGATATCGTTTTCCTGCAAGAATGTGCATATTTGGGCTGATACTATCTTTTCTAATATCTTTGATATAAACGGAAGGTTTGAAATCGGTCTGTAATTTATTATATCATTTGGGTCTAAATTAGATTTTTTAAGAAGAGGCTTAATAACTGCCAACTTGAAAGGTTTAGGGACATGACCTAGACATAATGAAGAGTTGATAATATTTAGAAGTGGCGCTCCGGCTATACTTATCACTTCTTTTAAAAGTCTAGTTGGGATTGGATCCAACAAGCATGTTGTTGATTTAGCCGAGGTGATAAGTTTGTACAGCTCTTCCTGTCCTACACCTGTAAAGCTCTGAAAATCTAATTGTGAAGCTTTAGACTGGACTGGATCATGAGATGTTAGAGGTTGAATTTCCATTATTTTCTTCCTGATACTATCAATCTTTTCATTGAAGAAGTTCATGAAGTCTTCACTTCTAAGCTGTGATGGGATACTCCCTGCAGGCATCTTAGGATTTGTTAGGCTAGCCACTGTACTAAATAGGAACCTGGGATTGTTTTGGTTTCTTGCTATGAGTTGGCTCAGATGCTCGGTCCTAGCCGCTTTTAGAGCCTGTCTATAGCTGCACATACTACCTTTATACGCGATTCTAAAAACTTCTAATTTAGTTTTTCTCCATTTTCGCTCGTGGTTACGGGTTGCTCTCTTTAGGGCGCGAGTATGACTGTTGTACCATGGTGCAAGTGTTTTATCTCTGACTTTTTTTAATCTGATGGGAGCAACAGTGTCTAATGTACTGGTAAAAATAGTGCCCATGCTGCTAGTCACTTCATCTAGATCGTCTGCACTTAGGGGTCTGATAAGAAATTGGGACAGATCCGGCAGATTACTTGTGAATTTGTCTTTAGTAGTCGGGTTAATATTTCTACTGAATTGATAACGTGGGGAGGCACAGCTACGTTGTTCTACAGGTAGAGTATATACTAAGAGATGATGATCTGTGATATCATCACTTTGAGGTAGAATGTCTATATTAGAGACATCTATACCATGGGATATAATTAAATCTAGCGTATGATTAAAGCGATGAGTTGGTCTATTTATATTTTGTTTAACCCCAAAGGAATTTAGCAAATCTATAAATGCGAGTGCTGAAGTGTTGTTAGCATCGTCTACATGAATGTTAAAGTCTCCTACTATCAGCACTTTGTCAGAGTTAACCAATAGGTCTGATAGCAGATGTCCAAGATCATCATGCATTGATTTTAGCACAACTTCATGAAACTCTTTTGGCAAGACAAGCTGTGTGTACTCTTCGCCTGAAAGTCGTTTATTCAATCTATAGAGTAGACCCTCCTTTAGCATCAACTTATCCGCTTCTCGTTTCAACTGACCAAATTCTGTATTATCACTGTTCTCTGGCCATTTCTGCTGTGCAACGGCTTGGACGGCAGGTCCTATTACTGCATCATTCTTTTGAGCACGTACGAGTTCGGGTTTTGACATGTGTTCTATCGACTTTAATTTCATTTTCATTGGATATGTATAGATGTCAGGAATACAATCAGGGGATGCTCCTAACTGATCCACGTATCTGGTTAAACTAGCTGAAGACCTGGGGGTACAGACTCGTTGACATATGGACCTAACACCATCCTGTGGTATTGTCTCCCAATCTAAAGTGTCATTTCCATCAGGAAAGTTTCTAGAAAGAAGGTCTGCATCTATGTTGTGCTTGCCAGGTCTGTATTGCACACTAAAATCATATGTGGATAAGGCAGCGAGCCATCTGTGTCCAACCGCATTAAGTTTGGCTGTTGTGAGCACGTACGTTAAGGGGTTGTTATCAGTACGTACGGTGAACCGTGCCCCATATAGGTAATCGTGAAACTTATCCACCACAGACCACTTAAGAGATAAGAACTCCAACTGGTGTATTGGGTAACGTTTCTCAGACTGGCTCAGCTTCCTGCTGGCAAATGCTACAGGTCTTAACCCCTCAGGATACTCCTGGTAGAGAACAGTAGGATGTATGGCCTCTCAGGATCAGCAAATGCTAACACTGGTGCATGGATCAGACAGTAGATGATCTGGTGGAATGCATCCTTACAAGACTGATACCATCTGCTGCCAAAGGGCTCTGACTCTCTCAGGTAGCACTTGGTAGGATCTTTGTTACGTTTTTGCTCTTTTGGGAGGGGGCATAACCTTTAGTTAGCTCAGTTAGCGGCCTAACAATGGAAGCATAGTTGGCGATAAATCTCCGGTAATACCCACAGAAACCCAAGAACGATTTCAAAGTTTTTAGGTCAGTAGGTTGTGGCCAGTTCGTGACAGCCTTAATCTTTTCTGGATCAGGTGAGACACCATCAGCAGACATAATGTGTCCAAGATATTTCACCTTAGGCTGACAAAACTGACACTTTTCTAGTGAGATCTTCATCCCAGCCTCCTCAAGTTGGTCAAGAACCTTGAGAAGTCTCTCTTCGTGTTCTTCCAAAGTCTTTCCAAAGATAATTAAATCATCAAGATAAACAAGGACCTGGAGCAAGTTCATATCACCAACTGTCTTTTCCATTAATCGCTGGAAAGTAGCAGGGGCTCCAGTTATGCCCTGAGGCATCCTCTCAAACTGAAAGAACCCTAGGGGGCAGATAAATGCAGTTTTCTCCTGGTCTTCCTCAGCCATTGATATTTGGTAATAGCCACTTCTTAAGTCAAGCACCGAGAACCACTTGCTTCCAGACAAGGCGTCATCGATGCAAGGTATGGTATATTGATCAGGAACTGTCCGGCTATTCAGTAGCCTGTAATCAATGCACATCCTGATAGTCCCATTTCTCTTCCGTACGATCACAATTGGAGAAGCATAGGGGCTACGAGACTCCTTAATAATGCCTGCACAGAGGAGCTCCTGCAGGTGTTTCCTCACATCATTAATGTCGGCAATGGTAAGTCGCCGAGAGCGCTGTCTGAAAGGTCTGGAATCAGACATTCGGATGGTGTGCTCTACACCTTTAGCTAACCCAACATCCCATTCAGTCAGGGAGAAAACATTGGATTTTTGCGACAGTCGCTCTTTCCATTCCTCTGCAACAGGAGAGTCTCCAAAATTAACCTGGTTGACATCAAAACTGGTTGACTGTGACTTAATAGAAGAAACAGTAGTAACACTTTCGGTGGGGTACACATGTCCCATCACTGTTCCTACTGGTACAGTTGTCTCCTTTAAGGACTGGTTCTGTACTAATATTCTAAAGTTGTTGACATTTACTGCATAGCTTGGAACCACCATGGGTTGCAATAACACACTGGCTGGAAGTGAAACTGTTGAGGATGCATCAACCATCAGGATTTCTTTGCCCACCGGCTGCTTGAAGTCAACTTTGCAAACAATTTGTAAATCTTCCCCAGGGGGTAAGGTTAAAGAACCAGGACCTTTCCACGTCACCACACCAATATTGTCATCTTTAACACAGACGGGTGGGGCCGAATCATTAGCTGCAATCTCATCTGCATGGCCAGCTTCTATACCTAATGTCTGGGTGATATCTAAACCACTTTCTCTGCATTGCTTGATTAGGCTTCGGACATGACTGGTGTTTGTGCCAACAATGACAGGAGTCTGTTCTGCAGTTCGGGGGCTGGGACAAATGAGAGCAAAGACTGTTACGGTCTTACAGGTTCCAGTGATTTCTGCTGGATACTCAAGGTCAACTACAATATAGCCACGGTAGGGATAACTCACTTCTGACTCACTTAAACCCCAGAGAGCAAGACCAGACACAGAATGCCCTGGTACATCACACAAGTGTTTTTGGTACCAGGACTCAAATATGATGGTAACTTGTGAGCCACTGTCAAACAGAGCATCACAGGGATGGCCATTGACTTTTAATTGTACTATACTCGGTGGCCCAATCAAACCTTCAGGTATTCCTGTGTTCTCTGTTGTGATCACAAGACTCCTCTTAACTATACAATTCATTTCAGCCCCTGCGCTGTTAGTAGAAGGCTGATTTTCTCTCGATAGCTTTAAGGCTTGAATCAGTCTTTTAATAACTTTGGTTTGATTCTTGGGATAATGGCATTTTGCTGCAAAGTGTCCATTTCCTCCACACCGGTAACAAAACTGATCCTCAGAGGGTCTAATGGGTCTACTAGGAAAACTATTGGCCTTAGGTGAAGCTTCAACTGTTGAAACTGTAGCTGGATTGACCGAAGTACCTGCTGCAGTGACTTTCTTATTTAGTTTGTGCTGTAATCTTTTCACGTGTTTCTTTAAAGCTCGGAGTTCACCATCTTGACCCCTTTCATTTGCCGGTGTAGTAGCTGAAAGTGCATTTGTAGGACACTCCTCCTGAGTTTCCACTGGTGGAACCACAACAGATGAAATAAGTGACTTAAGCTCTTTCATTTCAGCTTTTAAGCTCTGAATCTCAGACTGTTTCACATCAGCTTGCTGTTTTGTGTGTATTGCATGTACTGAAGTGTTGAGCTTCATCCTTGAAGCCTCATATTCCTCCTCAGCTCTTATTTCACTCGAGTTTCAGAAATGTAGGGGGATCGGTCTTTCGCTCTCTTAAGCGAAGCGGAATCAGCATAAGGTCAGAAGCAACTGCCCCTCTCAGCAACTGTTCCACACGAGCTTTATCCATATTGGTTTGGGGGAGGCCGCCCCTCCTCTGCACTACTTTAGAGAGAGTGCGCTCTAATCATCTGAGGAATTCTGACAGTTTCTCTCCAGGTTGCTGCTGCATCAGACGAAAAGCAAAATACAAATCAACTCCTGATTCTGCAGTTCCAAAAGCACTTTCGAGGGCTTCCAAGTACTCAGTAGGTTTAGCATCAGGGTCGCTAACTCGTACAGCTTTAACTATTTCTAGTGCAGGACCCTTAGCTTTCCATCAACCTGCGTCTTTTCTCTCTATCTGTGCATTCACTCTCCTCCACCATCAGCCAGACTTGTTGAAGCCAGTGTTCATACTGCTCCTCACCTGCTGGAACAGGTTGTGTCCCTGAGAAGATGCACAAGCGTCTATATCCACCTTCTAGTGATGGTTTATTGGTCTTTTCCAAGAAATCACCAAACGCCTGTATTATTAGATCAGCAGAGCTAGTGGATGGTGGTGCACCTGGAAACAGAGCTCTAATATCCTCTATAGTTTTGCACTCGGACTGAAGCAGTAACTCTAACTTGCTATTGAAGTCTTCATTTGAAACTGCGGTCGTATCTGTAATGACTATTAACCATGTTTCACTCTGGAAAATAGACCTCAGGAGGAACTTGTACTGCAGTTAGGGCTTCCTTGCATTCACACAAGACCATCAAATTGTTCAGTCTTACATTATAGATCCTTCCCCTAACTCGTACTCTGCCCGAGCACTTAATAGTTTGGAGAGTCTCTTCAATTTTGGATATTTCTACATCTTCTTGAACAACTCCCAGTAATCCATGAGTTCATCCAAACCTTCACCCCTGCACCACCTTTTCAGCTCAGACACTAACTCCTTCTTGTCTGCCATCTTTACAAGTTATCACAGTCTTTGTTTTGTGGTAACTACTTTAACCTTCAGATACCCAAGACTTATCCCAGCAGTGCCTCCATTTTATGTAGCCCGTCTACTGTCAACTTATGTAGAAAGGGGCTCTGAGTCCTTTTATTCTATCTTATGATAACTCAGATTATTCTATTATTTTAATATAATAAGACTTGGGTCACTATGACAATATATAACTCTATTGCTAAATAAAAAATACTATAAGCACCAAATAGAACATATATGTGCACTCACAATTCACAAGTCACAATAGTGTTTTCTATGCCTAAACAGCAATAAACAATCAATAAGCTTGTTTTGAAAAAATATATATTCAAGTTTAATTAAACAATAAAATAAATTAAACAAATATTAAAGTTTCATATAAAGTAAATCAATTGGCTTTCCCTTTTTTAAAAATTAGTTTAATGTCCAAATAAATGATCAAAATTACTTGAAACAAAACGTTGCAGGCCTGATTCGGTGCTTGGTGTCGGTGAGACCAAAAACTCACGGGTCGTTTCACTCCTAAGAGCAACTAACCAAAAATAAACAAACGGTACCTCATTTCCCTGTTCAGAGATTATCCACTGAATCCTGCTGTCCTATTCCTCCTCACACGCCGAGTAGCAGCTGTTGATCCCAGTCACGCAGTTATTCCGTATCTCCAGATTAGCAACAGTACCCCGAAGCACGTGTAGCTGGGTTAGCTAACTCGCTCAGACTGTTCACGTTGCTAAAATCCTCTCGCTGTATTAACGAGCTGGTATCCAGAAAATATAAAACTAAAGGAAATTCTATCCGAACTTCTCAGTGTCTCACAGAAGTTTGCATTGTTTTCGATTATCATGCCGACAGTCTAACACCTGCAATTAAACTCTGACAGAACACAACTTAAACCTCACTTGGTAACTGCGTCAGTAGCATGTTCTCCTCTCAGTCTCTCTTCTTCTCCGTCTTTTTTCCGCTATTTTCCGCTATTCTTCCGCCCCAACTTCCGGTTTTAACAAACATAAATAAATAAAAGCCTGTTCAGTCTTATACAATTTCTAGGAAATTATCTTCCAAAAATTAACAACTCTATAAAAAAACAAAAGTACAAATACACATCTTGTAAATTTTTAACCTTCAGCAGTTTTAACTTTCTATACCATGAACTTGGCATTTTTTAAAGCACAATAGGCAATATCTGTTGTTAACCATGTACTAGTAAGTCAATATGTAACCATATAAATCACATTTATTAATAACACTTATTTATGCATTAATTATTTATATATCTACCTATTAATATCTGGGCTACATTTGTCTCTTGTGCGACTCACATATTTTTTGTTTTCCCAAAGCAGTGTTTCCCACACATAAAGTATACAGTACAGTGGAACCTCGGATTGCGAGTAACGTGGTTTACGAGTGTTCCGCAAACCGAGCAAAGATTTTTATACATTTTTAATTGGAAACTGAGCAAGTATTAGTTTACGAGCGCCGAGTATCATGTATCACGCATGAGACTCTTATTTTGACACAGAGCGTCACTCTCTCACCTAATCCGCCCCCCACAGCTTCGCAAACACACAGAAACTCTGCTCGTCTCTTATGCGTGTGCGTGCGTAATTTGACACCGACACACACATGCACAGGCGCTCTTTTGCCTTTTCACCCCCTCCCCGGCTTCACAAACACACAGAAACTCTGCTCTGTCGCAATTCTTTTCAAAGGTAAGGTGCTGGTTCATTTGTTTTGTTTTCTTTACAGCATTGATTCCCTTAGTATGCGCTCACACCAGGTCAGAGATATTTTTTCCCCTGTTAAAACGGTGTTTCCGTTGTATGTGTGTGTATTTGTTGTGAAACTTAAAAAGTGATTCCTTTAGTATGCGCTCATGCCAGTGTCAGAGATTTCTTTTTTTCCTGTTAAAACTGTGTTTCCGTGTTTGTGTGTGTCTGTTTGTTGTGAAACTTAAGTGATTCTGTTAGTATGCGCAAATGCCAGTCTCGCTTTTTTCCGTTAAAACGGTGTTTCCGCTGTGTTTATGCGTTTGTTGTGAAACTTAAAAAGTGAGTCCGTTAATATGCGCTCATGTCAGTCTCAGTGAGACTTCTTTTTTTCCTGTTAAAACGGTGTTTCCGTTTTGTGTGTGTGTGTGTGTGTGTATATGTGTTTGTTGTGAATCTTAAAAAGCAAGGTGGGGAGAGGGAGGAGGAGTGTTACTGTGTAAAACGAGGTGAGGGAAGGGGCTAATTCCACACACACACACACGGCGCCTGCGCGCACCAATGGAAACACTTATCTGTCAGGATAAAATTGAGTTATTTATATTGAAGAATATATTCTGCTGAAAAAAATGTCACTCTATATTGCCTAATCCTGACTCATATACTGTATATTTATTCAAACATAATGCAAATGATAGCTAAAAATGCTTTGGGGTTTAAGGGCTAGGGTTCTCTGACAAAGAGTTCCATCTACAATAAAGACTGTTTAGTACTTTTTTTTATACTTCATCTTACTCTTAACATACAAGTAGATGGAGGGGAGGGTTAGTAGGTTGGAACACTTAAATGAAGATATGTAGATATGTAGGGTGGTAACAACTAAAGTCAATTACGAAATTGCTTTATAATAGTTAAATGTTTTATTTCAAAATCAAGCTTCTTTATTTAAAAAAAAATCCAACGACCAGTTATTTTATTATACAGTACACCCAGTTGTCACCAGTTTATGAATGAACCTTTATTGAATTTATTGAAAGTAAACTGGCAAATGGCAAACTTACTTTACATTCTGTACAAATGTCATCACCAAGAACAAATACATTATATAGATTTTTTAAAATTATTTTTATCAAGAAGTAAAGCAATGAGATAATGTTTGTGTTCATTGATTTCTGTATACACTTATCATTTAAGGCCAAATCTATTTTTGATTATACATTTATGACTAAATGTTCAACATTTTTTTCATGGCCAACTCAATGAAGCCTACAGTACATATAGATTCTAATAAAACATCATTTTAAACAAATGTTTAAGTGGCCAGTGCGTTTAGAGAAGTGTGCAGGGCATCGCCATGCCTAGTTAGCAAAAACCACTTTCTCCATCATTCATCCAGACCTTTAGTTTCTGTGAGGGACATGGAGGGCGGACGAAGTCGGATGAAGTGGTCTCAATGCAAACTACAATAACGAGCCTGCAGGCAGAAATGACCGAACTGAAAGCGAGGTATGACGACATGGAAGGGAAAATGCGGCGATGTAACATTCGAATCCTGGGTGTTCCGGAGGGACCAGGGTCAAGCTCCACCGCGTCAGTCTCTAAACTCCTGACCGAAGTTCTGCAGATGGACAAGGACCTCCTTATTAACCATTCGTACAGAAGTTCCGGACCCAAGACGCAAGGAGGGAAACCGCGCACCATTGTCGCCAAGCTACACTACCATCAGGAGTGTGTGGAGGTGCTGCGCCGAGCCCGGTCCCGAGGTCCACTTCGCTTTAACGGGGAGCAAATAGCCATATTTCCAGATTACACTCCGAGTGTGGCCAAGGCTCGTGCAGCATTTACTGAAGCTAGAAAACTCTTACGAGGACAGGACGGTGTGCGCTTCGGCATTTTGTATTCTGTGCGACTCTGTATCACTTATAAGGGCGAGGACATGATGTTCACAGATCCGGATAAAGCCATGCACTATGTTAGTGTCATTACTCCCGCAGAAGCCAGACCTTAATTACTGAAGGATGACATTTCGTATCGTTGGCACATGGACGGTAAACACAGTACTGACCGGGGAAAGCCATAGTGGTTTATTACAAGTTAGTGTAGTTATGTTTAAGTTCCCGTTTTAGTCTCAGTACAAAGCTATTTGTAATTAACACTTCGTAACCATAATAAGGATGATGTTCACTAGTTAATGTTTAGACCTGTTTATATATTTTATTATTCCAAGCTTATAAATTGGTTCAGTGAGAGTCTGATTTTGCACAGTGTGTGGATATGTTTGTGTGGGTTGGGTTAATCACCCGGTTTTAATGGGTTAGGGTTCAGGCCAGTCAGCAGTACTTTTTAAAAATATCTTTTTCTCTCTCTCTTTTGTCCTTTTTAATTGCTCTCTTTTTTACGTGGCTCTATTTTATTCTTTGTAAATCTGCAGCTTCACTATTGCTATTAACTTCTCATGACAAAAATAGGTGTTTCTTCTAGACAGTCTAATGGATGTTTGATCAATTTTGTTAGTTTGAATATTAAATCTCTTAACCATCCTGTAAAGAGGAAAAAAGTCCTTATTCATTTGCAACACCTCAAAGCTGATATTGCTTTTCTTCAAGAGACCCATTTATGC
This sequence comes from Clarias magur, assembly GCA_013621035.1. Lineage (NCBI taxonomy): Eukaryota > Metazoa > Chordata > Actinopteri > Siluriformes > Clariidae > Clarias > Clarias magur. Next base: position 71,957 of record QNUK01000466.1, on the reverse strand, counting down.
ACATGTGACCAATCTAAATTAAGGGAGGGGTGGATCGGACAAGTATATCACTCCATCTTCCGCGAAGGGGGCTGCTATTCTGATTAATAAAAACTTACCATTTGTAGCAACTACTGTAGATGCAGATACTGCTGGCCGCTATATTATCGTAGTTGGAAAAGTATACAGGCTTCCACTTATTCTGGCTAATATGTATGCACCCAATTGGGATGATGAAGGTTTTTTTGATGACTTTCTGTCTCGGATTCCAAATATGACAACCCACCACCTTATCATAGGAGGTGATATAAATTGCGCTCTTTCCACTGTTTTAGATCGCAGTTCCCCTAAAAAGAACGCCCAAATCCAAATCAGCAAAAGTTTTACAGAGTTTCCTGGAGGCCTAATGGATTGACAGATGTTTGGCGTTTCCGTAATCTTACTACAAGAAAATACTCATTTTATTCTCCAGTATTTTTAAAAATACTTTTTCACACATAGATTATTTTATGCATAGATAAGTTTGTGAGCTTTATGAGTTCAGAGATAGAGTTCTTTTTAAATGTCAACCAAACTCCAGGTATGTCATCCTCAACAGTTTGGGAATCCTTAAAGGCATATCTAAGAGGGCAGATTATTTCAATTCAATTCAATTCAATTTTATTTATATAGCGCTTTTAACAATTGACATTGTCGCAAAGCAGCTTTACACAATAAAAAGAAGTAAGTTTTTATGCAATGTGTATGAATCAAAATGATAAGATTGTCCCTGATTGTCCCTGATGAGCAAGCCGAGGGCGACGGTGGCAAGGAAAAACTCCCTGAGATGGTAATAGGAAGAAACCTTGAGAGGAACCAGACTCAACAGGGAACCCATCCTCATCTGGGTGATAACGGATAGCAGAGAATGATCAGCATAATAATGTGTACTGGAAGTTCAGTGTAACAGGAGATGTGTTAAAATTTAAATTAAAAGGAGTCCAGTTTGTTCCCGGAGGCTCAGGTAGACTGTAGGAGATTCCAGTCCTGAGCTATCGAACAACTGAAGTCACAGGTCCCCAGAGCATCAATCGATGATAGGACAGTCTTCATGGAAACCATCCCCAGCCACAAAGCGCATCCAGGCAGACCACACGGGGCATCCATGTGACGGGATTTCCAACCAGAAGCAGGACTCCAGGACGGGTTAGACGGCTTCAGAGGGCAGAGGGGTCTGGATCAATGCTTCATTTCATTTTGTGCAAAACAAAATAAAGAGACCAGGGAAAAATTTACAAAATTAGCAGATAAGATAAAGAAATTGGATTCAATGTGCAGTGTGTCACCTACACCAACTATACTCAAAGAATGCCTATTATTACAAGCAGAATATAATTTAATTTCGACAAAACAAGCGGAATATCTGGTTTTAAAATCACGCTCCTCATTTTATGAGGACGGGGAAAAAACTGGTAGACTGTTGGCCAATCTTTTGCGGCAGCGATCGGCTAAACAAGCTATACCCGAAATAAAAAATGATCATGGTGTAAAGTCTACTGATAATTTAACAATAAATAGCCGTTTCCTACACTATTATAAATCACTTTATACCGCTCCTTCATCTGTTGATACCTCGACATTAGAGGGCTTTTTTCAAAATGTAGATACAGCATCACAATTAGATGAGTCTATATCCGATACAGAAATAGCTATAGCAATACGAAGTATGCAGTCTGGTAAATCACCTGGACCAGACAGATATCCTTCAGAATTTTTTCAAATCTTTTCCAATCAGCTTTCTCCTCTGTTGGCGTCAGTTTTCCGAGAAAGCTTTTCCTCTGGATCATTACCTCCAACTATGCGGCAAGCAGTTATCTCCTTAATCTTAAAGAAACAAAAGAACCCTCTTGACTGTAGTTCATAACGTCCAATTTCATTGTTGAATACAGATACGAAAATCTTTTAAGTTTTGGCCCCGCCGTCTGGAGAAAGTAATGCATTGTGTTATTTCACCTGATCCAACAGGCTTTATAAAGAACAGATACTCTTTTTTTAATATTAGGCGCCTGTTGAATGTTATCTATAACCCATCTCTTTCTGACAATTTGGAAACAATTATTTCATGCAGAAAAAGCATTTGATCGAGTGAATTCGAGTGATTTTCTTTTTTATACTCTTGGTAAATTTGGTTTTGGCCATAAATTTATATCATGGATAAAAGTGCTATACTCATCTCCACTGGCTGCCGTTCAGACAAATAACATCTTGTCCCCTTTCTTTGAGCTTCAGTGTGGTACGAGACAGGGGTGCCCTTTGTCACCTCTTCTCTTTGCTGTGGCTATTGAACCATTCATTGGCTATCGCATTAAGGGAAAATGCCAATATTAAAGGTATCTCTCGTGGGGGGGTGGAACACAAAGTTTTCTTTTATGCTGATGACGTGCTGCTTTTCATGTCCGATCCTCATCATAGCCTACCAAAACTTGTGGATTTACTGAAAGACTTTGGTGAAATATCTGGCTACAAGGTTAATCTATAAAAAAGTGAAATGATGTCGATTTAAAAACAATATAGCACAGTTTCCTGATTCGATCCCCTTTAAGATTAGTCCCAGAAAAATCAAATATCTAGGGATTTGGATAATGGTAATGTGTTATACATAACCATGCAGATCTGTATAAGGCGAATTATCAGGTTCTACTGTCCAAAACAAAATGAGAGCTTGAAAGATGGGACCTGCTACCTCTCTCTTTGAGTGGAAGAATAAACACAATTAAAATGAATCTGTTTCCAAAATTCCTTTACCTATTTCAGTGTCTTTCAATCTTTTTAACAAAATCTTTTTTCAATAACTTAAGTAGTCAGATTTCTACTTTTATTTGGAATAAAAAACAACCACGTATTAAACAAAGTATACTACAGAGGCCCCGTGAATTAGGAGGATTGGCACTTCCAAACTTTCTTTATTATTATTGGGCTGCTAATGTAAGGGCAATGTTATTCTGTGCGCAGTGTGCAGTCAACCCACACATTTTTTTTTAGATATCTACAGCTGAGGAATTCTATTTCCTGTAATTCTGATTCTTTCCCTTTGTCTCCTTCTCCATCCCTTTTAGATTCTGTTTATAGCTGTAAACCAGATGCCAAACAGATGATTAGTGCTGTATACAAGTTATTAAACACAAGTAACGCAGCCACATTAGATCTACTTAAAGGCAAATGGGAAAATTGATATACAAGAACAAATCTCAGATAAACTGTGGCAAAAGATAATACATTTTACAATTTACTCATCATCAGTCTGCCTCAAACACAGAGTTATTCAGTTTAAAATTGTTCACCGGCTTCACTGGTCCAAGATAAAACTGGCAAAGATTAGAGAGGATTTTGATGTGACCGATGTAAGCAGGAACCAGCTACACCACTGCATATGTTCTGGACGTGCCCAAAGCTATACAATTTTTGCAGTTTTATGTTTGATACCTTGTCAAAAATATGCCAGATACCATTAGAACCATCCCTATTTATTGCACTTTTTGGTGTTGACTCAAGTGGTGCTTGTCTGAATGACGCCAAGGCCAATATGATCGCCTTTAGCTCCCTTCTCGCTAGGAGACTGATCCTGGCTAAGTGGAAGGAGGCGTCACCACCAGTGGGTGCTCACCGGATTAAAGAGGTCTTGTATTTTCTTCATCTAGAAAAGATTCGCTATTCTATAAGGGGATTGACTCAGGAATTTTATGATGTCTGGCAACAATTTATAAGCCATTTTGAAAATATAGATGCAGATCAATTGGATCTGTCTGCAGTCAGTCTGCGTCATCGAGTGTGTCCTAAAGAGCGGCCACCTATTGGTCTGTCCAGCAAGTGACCTCCCTTTGAGCCAGAACTTTCTGTTTGAGCCTTTGTTTATATTTTGGCAAGAGGAAGATGGTGATGTGGTAGGATTTCCCACAAGGTAGCCATCTTCGGTTGTAGTGTAACAGTGGTACAGTGTCCTTTCACCCCTGATGAATGATGATTTGATCTGTCCCTGTTTTGCATTTGGTGCTGTGTGAGTGCCTCATGCAGCTCACATAAGGCAGTGTCCAAGTCTGCTTGTGGTGCAAGGTGGTGGGTGAGATTTGATGGTCAATAGTTCCAGGTTGGGTGTGCAGAAGCGTGTGAGAGGAACAACACTCACGCTGTTGCACCAGCTGTTATTCACCAATAAACACACACCGCCTCCCCTTGATTTCCCCGATTCCAGTGTTCTGTCCATATGGTGAACCAAGAAGAACTCCTCGTTAATTTTGCTAGATGCCATACTTTATTCCATTAAGTTTTTTATTATATATTTATAAATGTAAAACATTAGGAAAAAAATAGATCCCATGTGTGAAATGTCACCAAAAATGTCATGAAATAAGGATAGCTGTGTATGTATCATGGCATATTGTTAATGCTGTTAAAGACTTGTCAATCATTTTAGATAGTTTATTTAATCATGTAATACATAAATAAAATAAAACATTAAATGGCAATTCAATAAATTCCTTTAAATATTTTAGCTGCAATTTTGTTATGACCTGAGCTGTGTTTTTCTTTTTTCTATGGCGTTTGGTGCACTGTGTATGTCTCCTCACTTTTTTTTTTTTTTCGTGCTTGCGCATGCTCTCTCTCTTTTTCTCTCTCCCCCCTTCAGGTTGATGCACCTGTTGTTAATCCACGAGTGTGGTAATTGGTGTAAAGTTTTAAAAAGACGCTGCAGCAGTTGAGAGGGACAATACCTACATACCTACCTTTTTCTTTTTTCCTTCCTCTTTGTCGTAAAAGTCCAGTGTGTGAATGTTGTGCGTGCTTTTTGTAAGTCTTAATTGTCTATGAATATTGAGTCTGCTTGGTTAAGTGTTTAGTGTTAGTTAGGAATCAGTCTGTTTGCTTTACAAGTGATTTGAATTAAAGATAAGCTGATTGATTGATCTTATTGTTTGCTTGTTTGTCACATTGCCTTCCTTTTTTTCTCCATTTATGGAGATTGACTTATACTAAGGAAGGCCGTAACATAAATTGGGGGCTCATCCGGGATTGATTTTGTTCCGTATGGTAGATCGATTTGTCTAAAAAGTATTTGTTGTGTGAGATACTAAAGTACTAACAGCATTGTTGCAGGTAAGCAAAATTCTCTGGTTACTTAAAGTGTTCCAGCTCGACCGTGCTGAGCGCTGGTTCTTCCTAAGGTTCACTATTTTTTGTTTTGTGTTTTTTGGTTTAGTTTATTTTTGGAGGTATCCCGGGGGAGAGATTTATTCTTTCAACTGGTAACCCTCTGAAGACTAGTTAGGACTTAGTTTAGAATTTTTGATTGAGCTTGGGTCTGGAGATTATTTGTTTACTTGTTAACTTGTTAATTTAATGTGAATGTAATTTAGTCATGTCAACAAAATTTAATTTGATTGATTTTGTGGAACAACCAAGTTTAGAAAAAATAGACAATTGTACGAAAGATGACTTGTTTGAAATTGCTCAACATTATGGAATCATGGTTTCAAAAACACTACTTAAAAAAGATTTGAAGGCTAAGGTTTTGACTGTGTCTTCAGACAAAGGAGTGTTGCCAGTAGTTGCTGCTGATGTTCAGCAGGGGGAGTTGCCAGTTGCTGGGACGGAACAAGACAGAGTGTCTACAAATGTTGATAGTTTGTCTAGTGAGGAAGAGGTATGTCCACCACCCTTGTCTATGCCAAAATTTGATCCATTTTCGTTTTCTACGGCTGCATCACCGACTTTTCAAGGAGAAGCTCGTTTAAAAATACGTTTAGCTAGATTTACAGTTGGAAACTCAAGATAAAGTTCAAGCAAGGAAAGACGAGTTGTAATATGAGAAATATCGAATTGAAGCTGATACTCGAATTCGTTTATGAGAACTTGAATTGCAAGAAAGACAAAACGTAGGTTCGAGTGATCAGATGGATGAAAAGTTTAGAGGTGGTAATGAAGTAAATGTTGCAATTCTAACAGATGCGATTAACTTAGTGCCTGTGTCTAACTTGAATGATTCGTCGTTAAGCTCTTTCAATGTGGCAAAAAATGTTGTGCTTGTACCAGCTTTTCGGGAGAAAGAGGTTGAAGCTTATTTTCAAGCATTCGAACGTTTAACTACAGCTTTGAAATGGCCGAGTGATGTTTGGTCTTTAATGTTACAGTGCAAACTTACTGGAAAAGCTCAGGAGGTGTGTGCTTCACTTTCATTGGAAGAGAGTGTGAATTATGAAACCTTAAAAAAATACATATTTTTATACTATACTTCGTGCTTATGAATTTGTTCCAGAACATTACAGACACCATTTTCGTCAAACTAAAAAAGCTGTCTCAAACCGTCTCAAAATGTTGAATTCTCTTGAGAAAAGAGTATTTTATTTGACAGATGGATTAAAGCGTGTAATGTTACTGACTATGATTCATTGCGAAACCTGGTGGTGTTAGAAGAATTTAAAAACTGCGTTCCTGATCGTACGGCTGTTTATCTGAATTAACAAAAGGTGAATAATCTACAACAAGCAATACTTGCTGATGAATTTGCGTTGATGCATAAAACGTTAATTCGAAATCGACCAGAATCTATGTCTGTTCCGCAGAAAGGCAATGAAATTAGTCAATCCCATTGGTTGGTAGATTGGCCCAAAAGTATAATCTAGAGATACAGCATAGGAAGGGGACAGCAACATTGTTGCTGATGCTCTCTCTGAGTTGAGGTTTGGGTTTTTACCTTCTTTGAAGTTGTATTAAGGAAAACATATCCAATTGTGTGTATATATTGTTTTTTTCCTCTTAGGTGGGGGAGTGTTATGACCTGAGCTATGTTTTTCTTTTTTCCCTGGAGTTTGGTGCACTGTATAGGTCTCCTCATTTTTTTTTTGTGCTTGCGCATGCGCTTACTAATTTTGTTTATCCCGCTGCCGACGACGATAATACAAAATCTGGTATTTACCTAATTATGAGCAAAGTAACGTAAGATCTGGGACGTGAAACTACGCTACATGAACAGACGTGCTCACACACACACACAAACATACCAACAGTTTGCAGGGTGAAAGTTAATGAAGTTTATCTAGTACTGTTTACTAGACCAAGAAAAGTCAGAGTCTTGGGTTTAATCTTACGGTTTTAGGTATGAAACGAGCACCATTTTCAGCATGGTATGCAGCTTTGTTTGCATACTTGCGTTACACTCTCATCTTGTGGTTCGCCTCCGGTGAAGGGAATCACGGCATTGCTGATTGGTTGGTGTTCTGCGGTTGAAATGACGTCTTTCAGGAAAGCCCTTCGGTGAGGCTTGGTTGCCTGGTTACCGAGGGCGCGCTCTGGAACAACTTCTGTGGGTTTATTCATTGTAGTTCTGGCACGAAGTCTCGTTGAGAGTTCTAAGAGCGGATGAATTCAGCGAATTCAGGTGTAGCACCCGCAAGGGCATGCCCGAGTGCGAGCTTGCTTCCTTCGACGTGAACGAACGTAAACGAGTCCGGACACTGAATTTTGTCCCTATGTGTCAGTCCGTCCCACGGATGATTGGTCCAATCGGATGTGGCCTCCCTTGGTTCCCCCTTTTGTGCATACATTAGGCCGGGTTTATGGCTGTCACGTGGGGCCAAGCCCATTACACTTTTAATTACCATTTATAAAGTAATTCTACATGAGCTCTTGTCCATGTGACCCTATCTTACACACTCATTTATAGCTTTGTTTAATAAACAGGGTTTGTAAATGCTGATAATACCTTTTAAAGTTATGTAGAATAATCAAACATAACACACAGATATAAAACATATACTGAATATATGTTTCTAGCATTTGCCCTACTGGCACACTTTAAAGATTGATTAAGTAGTGTCTCTGCTGTATTCCTCTTTGTTAATTGAAAGCCATTTGAAGAATGACACATATGAACATATACACTTCCTGGGGTCACAGTGTGACTTGGTGGTTCCCCCCCAACTCAGGGTGAAGCTGTAAAACTGTCCGATTTGTTTACAGGATCGCCAATTTACGCCATTGTTTTTGAGTCTAGTTTGAGGCATCTGACTTTAGCGTGGCTTCAGGCACAGCAAACTTCCTGTGCCATACCTGGTTAAGTTTCCTGCAGCTTAGTTTTACAACCTCTCCTTTATGTTCACGAATCAGATAAGGTTATTGGGATGGTGCCATGATGTCTGGGGGAGAGGTTCTGGAATGTGATCGATTGTTTGCTCTCTTTGGTCAGTTCCAAAGAGAACTGCTCATCCCTACATTCATTACTAGGGTAGACTCATTACTTTGACAGGTAAAGAGTAGGAAGAAATAGTTAAAAGGTTAAAGCTAAAAATAAGTTGTCAGCTTTAATGTAATCAGTAATATAATTATTTGTGGTTGAAGTCCATGTACATTTTTGACTGTCTTTCTGTATGGCACACAGAGATATATTAATACAAATAAAAACTCTTTTGTAAGGTCCAGTATCTTGCGCCATGTTTACGCTATGTTATACTTCTTTCATTGTCAGCGACATACACTTCCTGTTCATTAAATGGAGAGTGAATCTTGGATGAGAAATAAAAAAGTAGATTAAACAAATATTAAGTTTTGTCTTTAAAATTATAGTGCATTAAAATGTACTTGTATCACTTCAGTGCTGTTATTTCACTAGTGAAAATATTAAGCAAAAATATTAAGTTCAGCTTTTCTAATGAAATCTATTGGTGCAGGTGTTTGTTTACGTAGAGCAAGTACAGTGGAACCTCGGATCGCGAGTAACATGGTTTACGAGTGTTCCGCAAACCGAGCAAAGATTTTTAATACATTTTTAATAGGAAACAGAGCAAATATTAGTTTACGAGCGCCGAGTATCATGTATCACGCATGCGACTCTTATTTTGACACCGAGCAGCAAATGATCACACTGAGCCAATGATTTTTCTCTCTTGCGCTGCAGGAATTATGGGTAAACGTCTCCCCTGCTGCGTCCCCTGTGTCAAAATAAGAAGAGTCCCCTGCTGCGTCTTAGTGCTCGTCTCTTATAATCAACATCTCCCTCTCTCTTCTATTTGTGCGAGCATAATTTACTCACACACACACAGATCTCCCCGGCACTTTACACACGCGCTTTATTTACACAGAAAACTCAGCTCTGTCACGATTCTGTTCAAAGGTAAGGTGCTGGTTCATTTGTTGTTTTTTATTTTTTCCTTTACAGCAGTGATTCCGTTAGTATGCTCACGCGAGTATTATTAGAAGATGTTTTTTTTTTCTGTTAAAACAGTGTTTGCATTGTGTATGTTAGTCGTGAAACTTAAAAAGCGAGGTGTGGGAGGGAGAAGGAGTTTTACTGTTTAAGACGAGGCGAGGGGCTAATTCCACACACACACACGCATACGTGCCTGCGCGCACGAAAGGAAACATTTAACTGTCTGGATTTATTTTTACTTTTTTTTAATGTTAAGTGCAGGTTCATTTGTTTTATTTTTACTTTATATGTTGTATTAATTATTTTTATGTATTTATTGTTTGGGGCTGTAGAATGAATAATTTGAGTTTTCATTATTTCTTATGGCAAAATTAAATTTGGTTTTCGAGTATTTTGGAATACGAGCCCGCTTCCGGAATGAATTATGCTTGTAATCCAAGGTTCCATTGTATCTTACTAGTAGCTTTTTTTTAAAGTAGATTATTAAGTCCACCACGTAAGTGTTCATAACATCGCTTTTAATCACCATTTTGATTTCACTTATGGTGTAGGTTAAGCTTCAGACAGATATCCAAATAAAGCCAAAGTTTTGTTTCTTTCTGTCCAGCGGTCAATTTAAGATGCATCCACATTACACAGTACACTTTAAAAACTTGCGGTTTATAATCTGGCACAAACTTGCTCATAATATCACTTCTGCTCAACATTTTGATTTCATCCATGGCACATGTAAACATGGAAAGGCTGGCAAAGTTTCATTAAATTCTGTTCAGCCAGTTTTGTGTGATGCTGTGACAAAAATCTGTGTGGACATACAGTACAGCACATACATACAGATAGAAAGGTTTGAGACAGGGTTCTGACTAATGTACACACGCAATCTTTCTTTTATTTATATAGACTGTCATATTCAAACTCATATTCATACAATAAGCATACTCATTAAGGCTGTTTTGCATGATTCCTACATTTAAAGGTTTTAAATAGAATGCCTTTCCCATTTGATAAAAGTTACAGTTTGCCCTCTGTCAGCAGTTAATTCGATTGATAGAGACAAACAAATGTTTTCTAACCATAGTGAATCTCTTAATGAGTCAGCATTTATCAATGCTGTGTGTTAGCTCTGAGTCTGACTAGACCAATTATACAGCAGAAGAAGTGCTGTAGCAATGAGAAATATCAGATTTAATAGCATTAACAGCAGAGCATTAACTGTACTGTTACAGTACTTACAAAAGTAATCAGACCTCTAAATTTTACCCAAACTAAATACCTATAAAGTTACTTTATTATTATTATAATTTTTTTTAATCTACATTACTCCCATCATGAAATGGGCTTGGGTAAGGAGAAACAAATAAAACAAGGACATTTTCTGTTCATGTTTTGTTTATATTTGCCTTTTCCACTGCGGTAATGAATGTAGTAATTCTTTTATAAAAAAATAAATATAATAAAACAAAACAATAACTAGACACACCTAAAGACATATTTCTATCTTGTCACATAGTTGGTCACAGGCATGACTTAAGTACGTAGACATATAATGAATGTAAAACAAATAAAACAGTAACAATAACTGGAACAGGAGTGAACACAACAGATGCAAGAAAAAAGGTGTTTCCAATTTGGGGACCACATCCTCTTAAAGGACGCTGTCTACGTGATCTTCATAGGTTTGTGGCCTTTGCTGACAGTGTAGACCATGAAGGCTGAACTGAAATGATTGATTTAAGATGTCTACAGAGTATTTTCAACTTGCATCACCAGCTGTTTCACCGTTACTGTTACTGTAAGGCAATGTGGCCTAAAATAAAAACAAAGTCAGTTTGACTTTTTAAGAAAAAAAAATACAAAAAAACATAATCACTACTTTGGAAAAGGAACACCCTCTCCTCCTAAAAATGACTTGTAAACTAAGGTGAAGCCAACCACCTTCTTTTCTATACACACTGTATACTATTTTGTCCTTGGGTCGGGCGGTTGGAAAGAATCCACCATTGCATCCTTATTCTTATAAGAATTTGGTATTAATTCAGTTCTATTAAATTTTATTTGTATAGCGCTTTTAACAATTGTCATTGTCGCAAAGCAGCTTTACATAATTAAAAGAAATTTTGGAAGTTTGTATGAGATGTGAATGTATACAAATAAAAGTAAGAAGAATATTAGGACAGAACTTGTTGCAGGAGCTGGGTCTGAGTTTTGGTTGGAGCATGGCATTGGCACTGGGTCAGGGGACTGGCTGGCAAAGCTCTCTATCTATCTCCCACTCAAACTAAGCCAGATTGGTGGTGAGCACTGCTCACGCTTTCAGGAGCTCCTGCATCCGTTGGAGTGCAGCTCAGCAACATGTTTAAATGCTTGTTGCTGCCACCACTGTTGCACTGTTGCTCCATCTGCCCCTCCCAGCCACAAGCTGCAGAGATCCTCCTGAGCATCCAGTTAATTGCTGCTATGATTTTAATCATCGGTCCCCCCTTTTCAGTTGGTACAGAGAGTCTCTTCACCCTGCACACCTCTGTTGTGCACCAAAGGGCATACACTTTATGGTGAGCTGGGAGCTAGACCAATTAGGCTGCGTTACTTACGCATTTCCACCAGTCTCTTTTCAGAGTGAAAGGTGGGATCTTGCATCTCTCTCTTTCTCCCATGCACTCCACCTTACTGTTGCCACTGTTGCATCAATAAAATGTTCCTGTTCTTCGTCCATAACATACTCCTGCCCATACCATAACCCCACCGCCACCATGGGCCACTCGATCCACAACATTGACATCAGAAAACCGCTCACCCACACGATGCCACACACGCTGTCTGCCATCTGCCCTGAAAAGTGTAAACTGGGATTCATCCGTGAAGCGAACACCTCTCCAACGTGCCAAATGCCATGGCATGTGAGCATTTACCCACTCAAGTCGGTTACGATGACGAACTGGAGTTAGGTTGAGACCCCGACGAGGATGACGAACATGCAGATGAGCTTCCCTGAGACGGTTTCTGACAGTTTGTGCAGAAATTCTTTGGTTATGCAAACCGATTGTTTCAGCAGCTGTCCGAGTGGCTGGTCTCAGATGATTTTGGAGGTGAACATGCTGGATGTGGAAGTCCTGGGCTGGTGTGGTTACACGTGGCCTGCGGTTGTGAGGCTGGTTGGATGTGCTGCCAAATTCTCTGAAACGCCTTTGGAGACGGCTTATGATAGAGAAATTAACATTCAATTCACAAGTAACAGCTCTGGTGGTCATTCCTGCTGTCAGCATGCCAATTGCACGCTCCCTCAAAACGACATCTGTAGCATTGTGCTGTGTGCTACAACTGAACATTTCAAAGTGACCTTTTATTGTGGCCAGTCTAAGGCACACCAGTGCAATAATCATGCTGTCTAAACAGCATCTTGATATGGCACACCTGTGAGGTGGTATGGATTATCTCGGCAAAGAAGTGCTCAGTATCACAGATTGACAGATTTGTGAACAATATTTGAGAGATATGGTTATTTTCTGTATGTTGAAAATGTTTCATATATTTGAGTTCATCTCATAAAAAATGGGACCAAAAACAAAAGTGTTGCGTTTATATTTTTGTTCAGTGTATATACAGAATATATATATGAATTTATTGCTCGTATTCCTCATTATAGTTCCCCTGTTATCTGCGGCTCACTTGACACTGTAACAAGGGGAATAAGAGAATTTGTTTTAATAATCCACTCATTTTCAATAGCATCCATATCCCACTCTTGTTCAAAATGCAATAACATGCCAAACATAGAAGGCTTTAATAAACAAGGTGAGGTCATAAACTTGTTATTATTGCTAAGAAAAAATAATGTAATGAAAAATGTTGGTCAAGACCTTAAACCTTAGACTTCTCCAAATGATGGATAATCTGGTGGAGACCTTCCTTGAAGAAGCGTTCTTTTTAGTACTTGAGGAAATGTTCCACCTCGGTAATCACCTTGTCACCATCAAACACCTGCCACGGAGTGGTTTCTTAAAGTGATAGAAAATGAAGAAGTCACTTGGAGCAAGGTCAGGGCAGTAGGGGGCATACGGCAGAATTCCACCCCCTAAGTCACTTGCAAGTTTCACTGGGCATGTCATAAAGAAGGCAAATTTAATTAATTAATTTCAATTAGATGTGCCATTTTGATCCTCACCTTCTAGCAGCATTGTGCGGAACAATAAGAAATTTCTTACTCATTTTTAAAGACATAATTTGGGCAAATATTTTCTGTTTTTTATATGATAATACAAGTTTTATGATTGACCCTTGACTTGAGAAACAAGATTAGAGTAGAAAGATTAAAATAAACAGAATAGATAAATTGTAACGACTCGGGCTCACAAAGGGCAGATCCACAAGGAAATGCAACATGCTGTTCAGAATGGACAGATCCGCAGACGGCTACGCAGCGAAGTTGTGAACAGGTGAATCTGTGGCCACCCTCACGCACGTTTGCTTGGTGAAGCCGCCATGAGGGCAATCAGGCTTAAGCCCCCAGAAACCAGCATGTGACGTGCAATCATTAGGTAGCACCAGATTGAGAGCATGTTGCTCTGGTAACAGGTTCAAAAGCAAAGGAAAAGACAAAGAAAAGCATATTTCAAGAGTCTCCATCAAGAGGACGCAGCAAGTGATGCAATAAGCGTGCTCTCAAGCAAAGGTGGTATTATAAAAGATAAAGAAAAGAGACAAGTAAAAAAAAAATATTTACTCCACCCTGTCCCAAGGAGGAGCTTTCTGTTTTGTTTTCATTTTATTTCAGTTCCTTTTTAAGTTCTAATTAATAAACTTACGTTATCTCCAAATGGGAAGGTCTTCCCGACAGTGCACACTCATATTTCTCTGACGCCTGCACTGGGGATCTTACTTTCATTATTTACGTCTCATGACATCAATATATCATCATATTGTCTCTGATACTTCTAAATAAATTCACCACCCATGCCACTATAAATCTTCCACACATTTGTAAACAATTAGTCTTTGATTGATTTGAAATGTTATATGGTTTTAGATAGGGCCCATAGTCTACAGCTCACTATCTATAGAACATTGTCATGTTCTAAATCATATGCACTATCAAGCTCACAGCATGTTAAAAATTCTAAAATGTAAAAAAATCTGCAGTGTAAGAGATGCAGACTAGTGCTTTACAGAAGCATTTCCATCCCTTGACATTTGCCCATATTTTGTTGTGTTTAAAGCTGTAACTGAATTTCATTTGACTATGAAGGAGCGTATTAGTCATTAAAGAAGTCACTGTATAAATATCTCTATGTAGAAAAAAAAATCTATTAATCTTTTATTTTATAAGAGAAATGTAATTGAGGTATGAAAAATTAGTCAAATTGTTTCTTATTGTATAAATGTAAACTGCTTTTACTTTGGACCTGACCAAAGTATGCAAATATCAAGAAGGAAATCTAGAGATTAGTGCAGTGCATGTAGTAATAAAGATGTTGTCAAAGTGAAGTAAGGTAAGAGATCATGTGACTCCGTTCATAGTGAGATGCTTTATAATGAGGTCACAACCTGCAGATGTAATACTCCATAGCTGCCTCTTAGTGCTTGACAATTTTGCAAATTGAGAGTGTCAAGGGTTTATAAAAAGCAACTGTAAGTATATGAATTAAATGCTTCATATTTGACTTGAAACTATGTTCTTGGGTATATTGCGGTGTTGTTTAAACTATGTATAGGTAAGTAGAAAAGTAATATATTTATCAGTGGTTTTAAGTAGTATAAAATCTCAACTCAAGAATTTTATACCATTAATATGCATAGATTTTAATGTAACAAAACTTTAATGAATCAATAACTAATTTGTATGTACATTCTTATTAGTAATAATGGAGTATGGAGATTTATCAACAATGGATCCCTTGTTTTCAGACTATGTAAGTATTTTTTTTAATCACAGTTGTACAGTAGGAATTTACTCTTTTGCATTTTATGCCATAATATGGATATCAGCATGGCATGTATTATGAAGGTTAACAAACAAATATTACTGAATAACGAGTGGATTAGTATTAAGATATGGTGGTTAAGGTAAAGGTCTTTTCCTATTGCTGGTTTTGTTTTGTTTGTGTTGCTGTGTCTTTGTAAATACATATAGGCTTGTGTAATTGTTTTGTTTCTTAGAAATACATTTCTGACTGGGAGATCAAGTTACAACATTGTAATTATCTTGAAAACATAGTTCTTTCTACAGTTAGAAACATATTTTTATCTTAAGTTAGTATCTGTGTCAGTGCATGGAGTCACACGATTTTTCAAGTGTATAAGCTGCTGGTTATGTCACTCTCCGGGGTCGTCTCAGAAAGAGGATGTGGTGCTCTAGTGTGGTTTTGCCGCTTGTGACATACAGCACCTGCAGCTGTGTTGAGCTCTTAAGAATGTTTTGGAAAGTTAGGGTTCAGAGCTGCCTGGGTTTAATGCAAAACAACTCTTAGGGAGAGTTCTCTCTTGTTCTAATGCAGTGTGAGACAGTCGTTAGATACAAAACCCCAAAAGACAGGAAACAGAATATTTGGAACATGAAAGGTAGCATGTGAAACTTTAAATGTGTGAGACAGCAGAAAGAAAAATAAAATAGTATAGAAGTGCTTGGCATCCAAATTATTATGAAAATCATTTACTAGGCATCATCTACGTTAGCTCACCAAACATTACTTAGTGCCATTACTTCAAAAATCCGAAAGATGATTAATAGTTTTTCTTACCCTTTTTTATTTATTTTTAATTTTTTTTATTTAGCTCTGCCTGGTATAAAGAGTTTTGTTTTGCAGTAATATGTCATCTATTTATTTTCAGGAGAATAATGTTACAACAGACAGTGAGGAAGACTATATACCACCAGACAGTGGTATTTGTGAAAAAAGTTGGGTGAGAGAGTTCCGTGGCTCATACGAACCCCCTCTTTACTGGATCATCTTTGCAGTGGGAGCTATAGGCAACTTACTTGTTGTGTGGATCTACACTACTGTACGAAATCGACTTAAAACCATGACTGATGTCTATTTGCTTAACCTGTCAGTAGCTGATCTGCTCTTCCTGGGTACACTCCCATTCTGGGCCACTGATGCCACCCAGGGCTGGGTGTTTAGTAACAGTGTCTGCAAGGGAGTCCGTGCTGTCTATAAGATCAATTTCTTTGCTAGCATGCTCTTGCTTACTTGCATTGGCGTAGACCGTTATATAGCAATTGTCCACGTAACTCAGGCACACAACTTTAAAAACAGGAGGATGTTCTACAGCAAACTGACCTGCCTGTTTGTGTGGCTGTTCTCGTGTCTTTTGTCTCTCCCGGAGTTTATTTTCGCTAAGGTAACAACAAAACAGGAAAAGGAATCCTTCTGCAGTCTGGTTTATCCCTCTGAGGACAGAAACCTCACCAAAGTCTTGGTATTGTCTCTGCAGATCTCAGTGGGATTTTGCCTACCTCTGTTAGTCATAGTGGCATGCTATTCTGTGATCATCCGCACCTTGATACAAGCCCGCACCTTTGAAAAACACAAAGCACTAAGGGTCATCTTTGTTGTGGTGGCAGCATTTGTCCTCTCTCAGTTGCCGTACAATGGGCATTTGGTTGTAGAGGCAACGCAAGCTTATAATGTCACAATGACGGAGTGTGATGTTGTAAAGTCCTTCGATGTGGCTGGGCAGGTTGTTAAGAGCCTGGCTTACACACATTGTTGCCTGAATCCTATCCTATATGCTTTCATCGGGGTGCGCTTTCGGAAGGATCTGCTTCATCTGTGCCAGTGCTTGACCTCAGGGCATGTAGGCATCAACAAAGTGCAGTCAGTTCCCAAGAGGCCATCTGTCATGTCTGACACAGACACCACTCCAGCACTGTCTTTGTAGTCTGTTATTAACCAGTTACTTTTTTCCATTTAATTTCACGTAAAAGCTTATCAATCATACACAATATAAAAATTTATCCTGTAGCATCTTCTTTTTCAGTCTCACTACTCAGATGTCACTGTTCTCTAAATAACATGTTAGCATCCTCAAATTAAAAAAAATAGTCCTGCATAAATGACCTTCTCATTTACTACCTTGACTATTTTCACTGCTTGTTTAATACTACACATCACACTACTACGTCATGTGTAGTGTCCACTGATATGGAGCTTCTGAAATTAATTAGTGGCTCTTGGCATGATGACTAAGTAATACGCTTAATTATTTGCTTAACTTGCTTTGGTAAGGAAAAATTTAAGCTTTATGAAAATTTAAAAATCTACTTCCTTTTCTTACTAATTGTAGTTATGCTGCCCATAGCTTTCTTTTGTTTTGATTATTGCATTTAAAGTTGTCATATACAATTAAAACTGTATATTTTGTAAATACACTTTTATAAATGCTTGTAATGTTTTGTATTTAAACCATCAAATAAAGCATATTTCAAAAAGTCTGTGAATTCTGACCAAGGGAATCATACTCCTTTATGGTGACTTATTTTTTTATGTCTTGTTATCAGATTCACTGTTAATATTCTGCTGCTTAAAATAAATGCAACATACACTGTCTAGTCTAGTCATAAGTAAGCATGTAAACAGATATCTGTCTTACCATCCCATACATTTTATCAATAGGCCAACACATAGACTGAATTTAAAATTATGGTAGCGCTATAATATATAAATAGCTGTATACACTATGAAGCTACTAAAGCCTTTAAATATCCAAAAAAGGGGCAGGTTGGACAGAGAGTATACTATACTTATTACAGAGAGTACTTCAAATAATGCTACCATACTAAGGCTATATTAAAGTATAGTAATACCATATTTCCTGTCTATGCTGCCTTCTTTTACATGCCCAGTTATTCACAGAAAAAGAACTCGGATTGATTTCACCTCTGACATGAGAAAGCCACATGCTGTTTTTAACCCTGTTAACGTATTTTTTGTGGTGAGAGAGGAGCTTGTGAATGTGGTTTCTCTTCCACGCTGACACAGAGTTGACTGCCTGTCAGCTGAGTAAAACACTTACTTTCAAATGTAAGATTTGTGGTGACACGTTGGTGCAGCAAGCATTTTGTGACCACAACTTAGTGTAAACCAACTGTGCCGTTAATTTGCTGTGGTTGATAGGAATTTTGCCAAAAATTTATATCAAAGAAAAATATTAAAGAAAAATTTGTAAACCTGGCAAGCAGCTTTATTAAGAAATGTTATAAGGTAAAAATAAATAGGTAGTCAAAATAATTACCAAATTGACAAAGAAAAGTTTAAGTAAAAGAGTATCTTTAATATCTAAATAAATGTATTATTAGCTGAGGTCATTGAGTTATGATAAGTGTAAATATAATTACCTTCACTTTTCAACCATTGTAATATTCTTCATCAGATCTGTAGTCCATGCTACAAACGCACATGTGGTGACATCTGCATACACTGATACACACAGCTAAACACAACTGACTGCAATTGCTAATACACAAGAGTGCTTACCTTATAAGTGTGTAAATAAACAAATACAATTATTTTAGTTAGGTCATAATTTGACTAAATAGAGTAAATAGTGTTATTATGTAGCAGAAATCTAACACTGCACAGTAAGGAATGAATGGAATGTCACTGGCTTTAGACATTAGCAGAGACTGCAGAAGCTCACCACAAACCTGCATGGGTTGTGTCTCCATGCTTGTGTTGCTTGACCTTAGTGTAGCTTTCTCCCCTCTTCCCCTTGATAGAATAGAAAATGTTATAGGACTGAGTTACATTCATGGTTCTTCTTATTACATGTTATTTGACAGTTATCAGTTTTTATATATAAATGGTATTAAAGCGAAGTTTGGCGTTCTGTTTTAGGCCCATTGCTATTTCTCTGCATCATGTTTAAGCATGGTATTTGTTTTCACTTTTCATGAATGTTATACCTACATACATAAATATTTACAGTTGTGTGAAAAAGTGTTTGCCCCCTTACTGATTTCTTATGTTTTTTTTACGTTTGTCACATTTTAATTTTTCAGATCATCAAATTTAAATATTAGTCAAAGATAACACAAGTAAACCCATCATGCAGTTTTTAAATAAAGATTTTTATTATTAAAGGAAAACAACACTACATAGCCCTGTGTGAAAAAGTGTTTGCTCCTTAAACCTACTAACTGGTTGGGCCACCCTTAGCAGCAACAATTGCAATCAAGCTTTTTTCGATAACTTGCAAGGAGTCTGTTACAGCGCTGTGTTACTCATCTTTGCAGAATTGTTGTAATTCAGGCACATTGAAGGGGTTTTCGAGCATGAACTGCCTTTTTAAGGTCATACCACAGCATCGCAATTAGATTCAGGTTTGGACTTTGACTAGTCCACTCCAAAGTCTTTATTTTGTTTTTCTTCAGTCTTTCAGAAGTGCACTTGCTGGTGTGCTTTGAATCATTGTGCCTCTGCAGAACCCAAGCTTGCTTCAGCTTGAGGTCACAAACAGATGGCCAGACATTCTCCTTCAGGATATTTTGGTACACAGCAGAATTCGTGGTTCCATTTATCACAGCTTGTCTTCCAGGTCGTAAAGCAGCAGACAGCCCCAGACCATCACACTACCACCACCATATTTTACTGTTGGTATGATGTTCTTTTTAATTTTTACACCACACACCACGGACAATGGGACACACACCTTCCAAAAAGTTTCTCATCAGTCCACAGAGTATTTTTCCAAAAGTCTTGGGGATCATCAAGATGTTTTCTAGCAAAACTGAGATGAGCCTTTATGTTCTTTTTGCTCAGCAGTGGTTTTTGACTTGGAACTCATGCCATTTTTGCCCATGAACACTCACTTTAAATGAGGCAAGTGAGGCCTGCAATTCTTTGGATGTTGTGGGGTCTTTTGTGACCTCTTGGATGAGTTGTCGCTGCACTCTGGGGGTAATTTTGGTCGGCTGGCCACTCCTGGGAAGGTTCTCCAATGTTCCATGTTTTTGCTATTTGTAGATAATGGCTCTCACTATGGTTCGCTGCAGTCCCAAAGCTTTAGAAATGGCTTTATAACCTTTTCCAGACTGATAGATCTAATTATTTTCTTTCTTGTTTATACATTTCTCGGCATGATCCATGAGCATGAGCTTTTGAGGATCTTTTGGACTACTTCACTTTGTCATTTAAAAACTGCATGATGTGTTTACTTGTGTTATCTTTGATTAATATTTAAATTTGTTTGATGATCTGAAACATTAATGTATGACTAACATGCAAAAAAATAAGAAATCAGTAAGCAAGCACTTTTTCACATAACTGTAAATGTACTGTACATAAATATTTAAAGTTAGCATGTATTAAACAGCTGATTAAAAACTTACCTCAATCCTTGTCACCTGTCCAACTATATGCCAATATCAAACACCCATATAGGAATAATTTCATGGAATTTATCAGTCAGGATTTTGGCCTAAACAAAACACTGGTTAAACTGGTAAACGACTACTGGCCTCTAATCAGGGTTATGCCTTGTGCTTGACCCCTCTCCTGGCTCAGCTCTTATTTGTCTAATCATTAGCAGTTTGTAGATCTAAATGGTGACTTTGCTAAACAACCTAAAATAAATGCCAGTGTTCCGCAAGGTGTCATTTTAGACTTATAGCTTCTCTCACCATAATGCTTCCTCTGGGTAATATAATTCATTAACATGATATACATTTCTACTGTTATGCTGATTACACACAGTTGTACAGTATGTTTCAGCAAAGCCAGATGAGATACACCAACTTAATAAAGCTGAGGAACAGTATGCACTGAATGCTTGTTAATTTCCTTCTACTTAATTTTGACATGACATTAATAACGGTAATAGGACCACAAGCAGCATTAAAAGACTGCTTGCATGGTTGCTTGCTGTGATTCCATGTCAATCTTTCATTTGATGTTAATTTGTAGCTAATATTACTAGAATAGCTTTCTTTAACTCAAAATATTTTTGAAAATGTCACTGCATGATGCAAGAAAAGAGTTTATGCATTTGTTACCTCTAGGTTGGATTATTGTAATAACTTACTGTCGATGTTCCAGAAGGTGCATAAACAAACTCTAGTTAGTCCAAAATACAGCAGCCAGACTCCTTACTAGAACCAAAAGATATGCGCACATGAGCACAATATGAGTTGCATATTTATGAAGGCCCTAGTAACAAGACAATTAAATATTAATATTTTAAGTAAATCAAAGGACTGTTTGAAATATTCCCATGTCACTGACATAGATGCTAGTCAACCACATTTTGTGTATTTGGGACTTGTATGCGGAAAACTCTTATATAAGCAGTGTCAGCAAAGGCCTTTTGTAAATAATTAAGCTTTTTCCTGAGATGGACTAAAAAGTTTTTACTTTGATTTAAATGCATTCCCTATTTCCTTTCATTTAGTTGTGTGTGTGTGTGTTTTTTTTAATAAAAATAAATTTAGTCAAGTCAAGTCAATTTTATTTATATAGCGCTTTTAACAATTGACATTGTCGCAAAGCAGCTTTACACAATAAAAAGAAGTATTTAGCATTACAATCCTGGATAATAATGAAGCTCTTTTGTTTTTCCATCTGTTGTGATAAAATAAATGTGGTCTGATGTTTTTGAGGTTGTCTCTGTACCTGAAACTTACAGGTATGACCACAGTCATGTGCATGTGCTCTCTCTCTCTCTCTCTCTCTCTCTCTCTCACTCTTTATCTTAACAGGAAGCTGTCAGTCAAATTCTCCGCTCACTTTACAGAGCATGCTGATTTTTGTGCTGGTGCTCTGATTCTCTCTACTCTCTGGAAGAAAAAGTGTAACATGTGCACAGAATTACTTAAATAAGAAAATGAGAACTCTCTGTTCTCTTCTGCATGTACTGCATCTAACTACATTTTTAAAAAGAGAATGAAATGTCACAAAGCTTTTGCAAAAAATGAAAAAGGATTTTTTCAATGCTTGTTTCTGTTGTGTTTCAGAAATTGAACTCTAAGGTTGTATTTTTTACCTTAATTTTAAGGTTTAAAATTACCTAGATTTTCATCAGACATTTACCTTAAACTACAGGTTTCAATTAGATCCAACAATGTGGGAATAACTATATATTTCTGACTATAAACAGTAACAAAAGTACATTGCATATTAAATTGTAACTTGAATTGAAAAATAAATGCAGATCACATATGTAATAAAAACAATTAGAGACTTAATATTTTATGGATTAATTATAACTTCTGTTTAACACTACTCTGTATTTTCCAGTTTGTATGTAATGCAACTACAAGGGGGCACAATCCAGAGAGTTGGTTTACATGATGCAGAGGGAAGGTGAATATACTGTGTGTCCAGGAAATTATGTGGAAAGGTAGCAAGGCTTGAAGCTCAGGGGCAGGGTCTAAAACTGGAAATTGAAGGTGTGATGTTCAGTGTTGTTAGTGGTTATGCCCCACAGGTAGGATGTGAGTTAGAAGAAAAGGAGAAATTCTGGAGTGAGTTAGATGAAGTGATGCAGAGCATCCCCAGAGGTGAGGGAGTGGTGATTGGTGCAGATTTCAGTGGACATGTTGGGGAAGAGAGCAGAGGTGATGAGAATGTGATGGGCAGGTTTGGTCTTCAGGACAGGAACTCTCAGGAAGCACTCAGGTGGACTACATCTTGTGTCAAAGTTGTAATCTGAAAGAGATCAATGACTGCAAAGTATTGGTACACTGTAAACCCGAATAAGTTGGCAAAACTCCAACTCTGTTTCCAATTTTAAGTAAACAGAACTATCAATTTTTGAGTGCTGTGCCCCAAGGATGATTTGAAAAGAACCAATTAGAGCTCAGCCTCAAGTCACATGCTTTTCACAAATGTACGTGCCTACATAGACACTCGTTTGTCCAGCGCCCCACGTACACAAACACAAATGAACATAATACAGTTTAGATTTTTCTAATTGCAAATAAATTATACTAAGAAAATACAGCGGAATATTGTGACTAAATGACTTTATTTCATTATTAAAATAAATAACTATTATGTTAAATAATTAGATATTAAAGGAGCATTCTTCTCTGTCTAACTTTAAGGGAGGCGGCGCCCCTGTGTCCCGTATTGACCGGCCGCCACTGATCTTGAGTAGTTTTCAGGGGGGAGTTGAGGCTCTGGATGGCTCTGGATGAACAGGAGGTGCTTTCAGCTGACTGGACAACTACAGCTAATGTGATCAGTAGACAATGACTTGGTGGTGAACCCAGGAATTCCAGGAGTGTATACAGAAAAAGAGGTTAGCTAAGAAGAAGTGGGACATGAAGATGACTGAAGAGAATAGACAGGAGGACAGGTAACTATCCTCCTTACTGTACATGCAGCATAAGGTAAAGGTAGAAGTGGCAAAGGCCAAACAAAGGAAAGGAAGAGATAGAGATGGGAAGGACGTGTAGCAGGTTAGAGTGATTAAAGATAGGGATGGAAATGTACTTGGGAAAATGGAAGAGAAAAAAGAGTAGAAGAGGAGGAGTGGGTTGAAGAGGAAGAAGAGGTGAAGGACAGTTGGTCTGGATGGCATACCTGTGGAGGTATGAAAGTGCTTAGGAGAGGTGACAGTAGAGTTTTTGACTGGTCTGTTTAACAAGATCTTGAAGAGTGAGAGGATTCCAGAAGAATGCAATGAAACTGTGGGTAAGAGTAGTGGAAGGTTAAGGTCAAAGGTCAAAGGTGAGCATTTGTGCAGCAATATGGTTAATTTTTTTAATTAATATGGTTGTAACTGGTTCGACCCTATGTAGCATGGGCAGCACCATGAAACACGCACACGAGGCGTGGTCTTAAGGAAAAAGCTCCCGCTGTCAAAGCCAGCTTGGCCCCCCCCCCCCAGCTCTCTCTGTGCGCGGCCTCAGACGGGAGTCCTAGCAAACGTCCATCAGCTGGGCTGCTTTCCTGGCTGGGACTTTTTAAAGTCTCTCTTGGCGCATCATATTGTCCCACTCACATGCCACTCTCTCATGCTCCACTGCGTTACACACTCCCCGGACCCTGGACTAAACTCCGCGCCTCACTTTTATGTATTGTGGAGCAAACCCGAGATCCTATTAACGTTAATCATCGCCAGGCGACCCGAATAGGCCCCGTCCCTTCGCGTACCCACAGAAGAGGTGCTGCCTACCTAGGGAGCCTACGAAGTGAGCGAGGGGTGATAATAGGTTTGGGCGCACGTCCATCACAATAGTATTGTATGAGGAAGTCTTAAGTGGCGGTATTGTATGAGGAAGTCTTAAGTGGCAGGAAGTATATTAGAGTGGTGCAGGACATGTACAGTATGAGAGCTGTAGGTGTGACACAAGAGTTCATGGTGGAGGTGGGTCTGCATCAAGGATCGGCTCTGAGTCCCTTCTTGTTTGCTCTGGTGACAGACAGAATGACAGATGAGGTTAAACAGGAGTCTCCATGGCCTATGATGTTTGCAGTTGACATTGTGCTTTGTAGCAAGAACAGGGAACAGGTGGAGTAAAATCTAGAGTGGTCGAGGTATACTCTCGAAAACAGGTGAATGTACGTTAGCCGCAGCAAGACAAAATACATGTGTGAATGAGAAGCACCCAAGTGGAACAGTAAGGCTACAGGGAGCAGAGGTAAAGAAAGTGCAGGACTTTAAGTACTTAGAGTGAACGGTCCAGAGCAACAGCGAGTGTGGAAAGGAGGTGAAAGAAGCAAGTGTAGGCATGTTGAGACCAATGAATCCAATACGGACCAAGGAGGTGCAAGGTGACAGTGCTAACCACTACACCACTGTGCCACCCTACAGTATGTATTTTTAAGTATATTATTTCAATATTAGAGTGTGCAGCTTTTTTTGGGACTATATGACTATATCAGTGTATACTATATGAGGGTGAATCAAAGCCAGTCACATTTTATATGTATATTAAATAGTTCTGTGGGCCACACTGTCTCATCTGCAAGTTCCATTCAAGCCTACTCTCTCCTGCAGATGTGTTACATCAATCCATTTGTACGAGTTACAATCAGCAGCTATATGATTTAATATTATTAGGCTTTCCACTTTTGCCTTCTGCCTGTTTTTGTATTTTTTGGATAATGCGCAAGTTTCTTTGTCTAAGAACAGCAAGCGGAATCCAGCTCCAAACAACAAAACTCAGGTACATTATAATGACATTCTTCCTCCATCAGTAGTGATAACTTTACTTGTGATAGGTGTGTATTAGTTAGCATTCTGATGAAGAAGATATTAGCATAGAGGAGTGCATCCAGACGTTAGAGAGGGTTAAAGAGCGCTAGAACAGCCCCGACTCCAGCCTTAGAGCCCTCACAGCAGGGCGACTCGGCGGCATACTCGCTCAGCCAAAGCTAAGGCTAAGGCTAGCCCACCGGAGCACATCTCCACTGCGCTTCTTGTGTCCAACAGGTTGTCCAACTATTGGAGTACAAAGTTGGATGGTGTCAATCCCATTCGGGAAGGTGCTGCTCTCATTTCTTCAGTATTGTTCATAGTCTCAGAACAGGCCTAGTTAATCGGTGACTACCCAGAGCTCAGGCCAGGGAGTAGATAAACAAGCTAATCCAACCATCTGCTAGCTGCATAGAGTCATCACTCAAGTTTCACCATATTGTTTTAGTAATTTAATTAATATCGAGACTACAAATTCAGAGCACACTGAATACTCAGCCAGGACCTCAGATCTGAAGCTAGGACTGTTAAATATTAGATCTCTTACATCTAAAATGCTTACTGTTAAATCAGTGTGTAGTAGGACCCACTCATAAAGCAGGTCACACTTTAGATTTAATAATATCCTTTGGATTAAATATAAGGAATATAATCACAATTCCACAGTCTGAAGTTATCTCAGATTAATATCTTGTTTTGTCTAAACCATTTCATAATAATAATGTACACATAGTGCAGTGATACTGCATAAGACATACAACTATGTAAGACATTATCAACTATGATTAGATCACCGTCTGACCACACAGAACTTGATCAGACGACTGAATATTTAGAGTCAACATTTTGTTATACCTTAGATAATGTAGTTCCAATTAAATGAAAAATTATTACAGATAAGAAACTCGCTCCCTATAATTGTAACACGGCCACACATGCGACAGGCGGTTGCTAGGCAACCCCGCAGCACTAACAATTAATGGAAACGAGCTACACCTGGCCGGTAGGTTATTTAAGCTCCCAGAAACCAGCGCACGCTGTGCGAACATTAGATAGCACTAGGTACGAGAGCGTGGCTCTGGTATAGGGAGTGAAAAGAGAAAAGTGAGAAGGGAAAGTGAAAAGAGAAAAAGACAAAAGTGAAAAGGGAAAGTGAAAAGAGAAAAGTGAGAAGGGAAAGTGAAAAGAGAAAAAGACAAAAGTGAAAAGGGAAAGTGAAAAGAGAAAAGTGAGAAGGGAAAGTGAAAAGAGAAAAAGACAAAAGTGGAAACGGAAAGTGAAAAGAGAAAAAGACAAAAGTGAAAAGGGAAAGTGAAAAGAGAAAAAGACAAGAGTGAAAAGAGAAAAGTGAAAAGGGACAGTGAAAAGAGAAAAAGACAAGAGTGAAAAGAGAAAAGAGAAAAGTGAAAAGGGACAGTGAAAAGAGAAAAGTGAAAAGGGGAAGCGATAAAGAGAAAAGTGAAAAAGGGAAGGAGATAAGAATAATAACAATAACAAACAAAATACCGGTTCGTTGTGACGAAGCACGGTGACACGCGCCGCCATAAGCGCGCCCTCCTTCCCCTTATAACGCTGTGTGGTGTTCACGCGAGCCGATTATTCCTGCTGAAATACACAATCCACGGCCCATACCCCTCCAAGTCCTGCATTGGGACTCCCATATATAATTAAATACCGAGGGCCGCCATATTGAAGCACCCCCTCATAACAATAATGACCAGACACGTACATTAAAACAGACTGCTCTAAAATTAAAACGTAAATAGGGTCAAAATTTCAAATAGCATGGAAGGAAAGTGTCCTAGAAAAGTGAACTGTAAAAAGCTCTTAGTATAGCTAGATCAATGTATCTCTCCACTCTTATAGAAAATAACAAAAGTAATCCTAGATTTTTATTTAATACCATAGCAAAATTAACTAGGAATAAGACCACTACCAGCAACTTTTTGAAAGGTTTTGAAATACTATGAGTAGTTTTACTGCACCATATGTTTTACTTTTACCTGAACAAAGTAGAAGAAACTACTATGAGTAGTTTTACTGCACCATATTTTTTACTTTTACCTGAGCAAAGTATAAGAAACACTAGTCTAACTCTGCTACATTCGGCTACACTTGACTCGTTACTTTTCAAACCTTTTATTCTACACATTAGATATTCTTTATTTTTGCCAGAGAAAAGCACCCCTTGGATCTATCACATGACTTGTTGTGTTTCATTCAATTCAATTCAATTTTATTTATATAGCGCTTTTAACAATTGACATTGTCGCAAAGCAGCTTTACACAATAAAAAGAAGTTTTTATGCAACGTCTATGAATCAAAATGATAAGATTGTCCCTGATGAGCAAGCCGAGGGCGACGGTGGCAAGGAAAAACTCCCTGAGATGGTAATAGGAAGAAACCTTGAGAGGAACCAGACTCAACAGGGAACCCATCCTCATCTGGGTGATAACGGATAGCAGAGAATGATCAGCATAATAATGTGTACTGGAAGTTCAGTGTAACAGGAGATGTGTTAAAATTTAAATTAAAAGGAGTCCAGTTTGTTCCCGGAGGCTCAGGTAGACTGTAGGAGATTCCAGTCCAGAGCTATCGAACCACTGAAGTCACAGGTCCCCAGAGCATCAATCGATGATAGGACAGTCTTCATGGAAACCATCCCCAGCCACCAAGCGCATCCAGGCAGACCACACGGGGCATCCATGCGACGGGATCTCCAACCAGAAGCAGGACTCCAGGACGGGTTAGACGGCTCCAGAGGGCAGAGGGGTCTGGATCACTGGCAACTCAGGAGCGAACATGTATAGCTCGACAGAGAGACAGAGAGAGGGAAAGGAGAGAGGGGGAGAGAGAGAGAGAGCAGAAAAGGAGAGAACAGAAAATAAGGAGAGATGGCAGTTAGGTATGGTCACAGTCAACATGTATAAGGTGAATGTATATTAGTGCAAAGTGCAAGCAGGGACTCCGGCAGGACTAACTATAACAGCATAACTAAAAGGGAGAGCCAGAAGGAAACACAAACATGAGGGCTCCCTGAGATGTAAAGCAACCAATCACCTCACCGTCAGCAAACCTGAGTGAACAATGAGAGTGGGGAGGACAGCATCTAAAACATACCAGTTCACCAGAATACTCTACGCCCATGAGTCCCCATCTGCTCCTTTACCTAAGGTTAATCTATTTACAAAAATGCTTGGCTAAATAAATAAGTTTTTAGCCTAGACTTAAACACTGAGACTGTGTCTGAGTCCCTAACATTAACATGAAGACTATTCCATAACTTTGGGGCTTTGTAAGAAAAAGCTCTGCCCCCTGCTGTAGTTTTAATAATACGTGGTACTGACAGGCAGCCTGCATCCTTTGATCGAAGTAGGCGTGGCGGATCGTAAGACACTAACAGTTCACTCAAATACTGTGGCGCGAGACCATTTAGTGCTTTAAATGTCAAAAGTAGTATCTTAAAATCGATGCGAAATTTCACAGGGAGCCAATGCAGTGTAGATAAGATAGGGGTGATGTGCTCGTATCTTCTGGTTCTAGTGAGGACTCTCGCTGCTGCATTCTGTACTAACTGAAGCTTGTTTATACACCTAGTTGAACAACCAGACAGTAAGGCGTTACAATAGTCCAACCTAGAGGTGATAAAAGCATGAACTAGTTTTTCTGCATCATTTAGTGACAATATGTTTCTTATCTTGGCAATATTTCTAAGGTGAAAGAAAGCTATCCTGGTGATATTATCTACATGAGCTTCAAACGAAAGGCTGGAATCTATAATAACACCGAGGTCTTTAACTGTTGCACTTGATGGAACAGAAAGGCCATCTAAAGTTACAGTGTGATCAGAAAGCTTACTTCTAGCTACTTGTTGTCCTATGACTAGAACTTCTGTCTTATCAGGATTAAGCAGAAGAAAATTAATTAACATCCAATCTCGTATGTCCTGCACACACTGCTCAATTTTAGCAAACTGTTTTTTCTCATCTAAAAAATGTTTCATGTGTTTCAAAAATCTCCAGCCAGTGTTCTATAAATTCATCCTACCCGTGAATCCATCCTACTGTACATATGCTCACTGCGCATGCGCAAAAAAAATTTCCATGCCTTTCTTTAACTTTGTGGAATGCCCATAAATCCATGCTGCTACTAGTCGGATCTTGCAGTTAATGAACAATCTTGCAGTGAGTATAGAAAGAGTATTTTCATGTTTGTGTGATTATATGTTAACATTAATTGTACAAATAATGTTACTTTAACAATCTATGAATATATAAGTATATTTCAGTACAGAATTAATCGACACATTAATCATACATTTTTATGCATCCCAAAACAGATGATGCATCCCTGGCATCATATACAAAGCATGTTTCACTTGCGAAAGAATAGCTACATACTGTGGTCGTCTATATACATATATACACACATGGACAAAATTGTTGGTACCCTTCGGTCAATGAAAGAAAAACTCATAATGGTCACATAATTAACTTTAATCTGATAAAAGTAATAATTAAAAAAATTCTATGAATGTTACCCAATGAAAGTCAGACATTGCTTTTCAACCATGCTTCAACAGAATTATTTAAAAAAATAAACTCATGGAACAGGCCTGGACAAAAATGATGGTACCCCTAACGTAATAGTTTGTTGCACAACCTTTCAGGCAATCACTGCAATCAAACGATTCCTGTAACTGTCAATGAGACTTCTGCACCTCTCAGCAGGTATTTTGGCACACCCCTCATGAGCAAGCTGCTCCAGTTGTTCCCGGTTTGAAGGGTGCCTTTTCCAGACATCATGTTTCAGCTCCTTCCAAAGATGCTCAATAGGATTGAGGTCAGGGCTCATAGAAGGCCACTTTAGAATAGTCCAATGTTTTCCTCTTAGCCATTCTTGGGTGTTTTTAGCTGTCTTTTGGGTCATTGTCCTGTTGCAAGACCCATGACCTGCGACTGAGACCCAGCTTTCTGACACTGGCCAGCACATTTCTCTCTAGAATCCCTTGAGCGTCTTGAGATTTCATTGTACCCTGCACAGATTCAAGACACCCTGTGCCAGATGCAGCAAAGCAGCCCCAGAACATAACAGAGCCTCCTCCATGTTTCACAGTAGGGACAGTGTTCTTTTCTTGATATGCTTCATTTGTCCGTCTGTGAACATAGAGCTGATGTGCCTTGGCAAAAAGTTCCATTTTTGTCTCATCTGTCCATAGGACATTCACCCAGAAGCTTTGTGGCTTGTCAACATGTAGTTTGGAATTTCCAGTGTGGCTTTTTTATGATTTGTTTTCAACAATGGTGTCCTCCTTGGTCGTCTCCCATGTAGTCCACTTTGGCTCAAACAACGACAGATGGTGCGATCTGACACTGATGTTCCTTGAGCATGAAATTCACCTTGGATCTCTTTAGAAGTCTTTCTGGGCTCTTTTGTTACCACTGGGATTATCCGTCTCTTTGATTTGTCATGAATTCTCCTCGTGCGGCCACGTCCAGGGAGGTTGGCTACAGTCCCATGGATCTTAAATTCCTGAATAATATGTGCAACTGTAGTTACAGGAACATCTAGCTGCTTGGAAATGGTCTTATAGCCTTTACCTTTAACATGCTGGTCTATAATTTTCTTTTGAATTTCCTGAGACAACTCTTTCCTTCGCTTCCTCTGGTCCATGTTGAGTGTGGTACATACCATGTCACCAAACAACACAGTGACTACCTGGAGCCCTATATATAGGCCCACTGACTGATTACAAGATTGTAGACACTTGTGATGCTAATTAGTGGACACACCTTGAATTAACATGTCCCTTTGGTCACATTATTTTCAGTATTTTCTAGGGGTACCATTTTTGTTCCATGAGTTAATTTTTTTAAATAATTCTGTTGAAGCATGGTTGAAAAGCAATGTCTGACTTTCATTGGTTAACATTCATAGATTTTTTTTTAATTATTACTTTTGTCAGATAAAGTTATTTATGTGACCATTGTGAGTTTTTCTTTCATTGACCGAAAGGTACCAACAATTTTGTCCACGTGTATATATATATATATATATATATATATATATATATATATATATATATATACTGTGTGTATGTATGACAGATACAAGTCCTGCACAGTGGCCAGAGGGATTTTGAGCCGTTCTTCTTGAAGAATAGTGTCCAGGTCACTATGTGATGCTGGTGGAGGAAAACATTTCCTGACTCGCTCCTACAAAACACCCCAAAGTGGCTCAATTATATTTAGACCTGGTGACTGTGCAGGCCATGGGAGATGTTCAACTTCACTTTCATGTTCATCAAAACACTCTGTCACCAGTCTTGCTGTGTGTATTGGTGCATCGGCTCATCCTGATACACAACACCGCCTTCAGGATACAATGTTTGAACCATTGGGTGCACATGGTCCTCCAGAATGGTTCGGTAGTCCTTGGCAGTGACGCGCCCATCAAGCACAAATATCGGGCATAGGAAATGCCATGATATCGCAGCCCAAACCATCACTGCCCAAACCATAGGGCAGCTGTGGTTTTATGTTTTTGGATACAATCCTGGTTAGCACCCGGACATCCCTTTCAGACAGCTTCCTCTTGCGTCCACAGTTACTCCTGTTGTATGTGGTTCGTCCTTCTTGGTGGTATGCTGACATTACCCTGGATAACGTGGCTCTTGATACATCACAAAGACTTGCTTTCTTGGTCACAGATGAGCCAGCGAGACGCGCACCAACAATTTGTCCTCTTTTGAACTCTGATATGTCACCATTAATGTTGTGTGCATTGCATTATTTTAAGCAAAACTGTGCTATTACTCTGCTAATTAAACCTTCACACTTTGGTGGAATGTGCAATCAATGAAGATTGGCCACCAGACTGGTCAAATTTAGCCATGAAACCTCCAAAACTAAATTGGCCAGTGTTTCATTTTCATTGTCTGTGGCATTTGAAACTTAAACGATAAATTAAATAACCATCTCCTTACAGAATACAGCACTGTGATGGAGGAGTGGAAGAGGATTCCAGTGGCAACCTGTGAAGCTCTGGTGAACTCCATGGCCAAGAGAATTCAAGCCGTGCTGGAAAATGATGGTGGCCTCACAAAATATTGACATTTCACATTTTCACTTAAGGGTGTACTCACTTTTGTTGCCAGGGGTTCAGCTATTATTATTATGTGGAATATTATTCATTCCACAGCCCCCAAAAATAAATACATAAAAATAATTAATACAATTTATAAAGTGAAAATAAAACAGATTAACCTGCAGTTTACCTTTAAAAAAAGTAAAAAAGAAATCACGACAGATAAGTGTTTCCGTTTGTGCGTGCAGGTGCCGTGTGTGTGTGTGTGTGTGGAATTAGCCCCTTCCCTCACCTCGTTTTACACAGTAACACTCCTCCTTCCTCTCCCCACCTCACTTTCTAATTTTAACAACACATGCTTGTTTTTTAAATCAAAATTTATTAGAAATCTTTGCTTGTCTTGCGGAACACTCATAAACCACATTACTTGCAATCCAAGGTTCCACTGTAGTAGTAGTACACTCTACATTCTAAAAAATATGTTCGAAATATTAGTCACTCACCCACTCATTTTCCATACCGCTTATTGTTTTTAGGCTTATGGGAAGCCTGGAGCCTATCCCAGAGGATTTAGGGACCAAGGTGGGGTACATCCTGGACAGGGTGCCAATCCATCTCCGGGCACACATGCATACATTTACAGGCAATTTGGAAACAGCAGTTACCTTACCCTGCATGTCTTTGGATTGTGGGAGGAAATTCGAATACCCAAGCGCGGGAAGGACATGCAATCTCCACACTCACAGACCCAAGGCAGAAATCGAACTCCCACCCTGGAGACCCCAGTGCTGACCACTACAACCACCATGCCACCTATTACAAATTAAATAACCATTAGGGTCGACGGCATAGTCGACGATTCCAAGCACTTTTCTTCTTCTCTTTGCAAAGTGTTTTTGTAAATGAAATTATATTGTAGCAACCACAAAAAAATATGCACATAAACTTGAGACGTTTTTTTTTCAAATAGTTTATTGCCAAATAAATATTTTTTTTTAATTAATGTTAAAAATAAAAAACAAACGTATGTCAGATTCTTGTATTCACACTTAGTGCTCCATTCACATGCAATAATTATGTAAATGACTCTATTCCCTTAATTCTTACTACATTTTCTAATCCGTGAAGGAGAATACTAAGATCAATTGTGTCAAAAGCTGCCCCGAGGTGATGCAGATCAGAGGTCAACAGGAGGTCATTTACTACAAGTGCTGTCTCTGTGCTGAGGCCTAAATCCTGACTGATACAGAATCTTAGAGAAAAAGGGGAGGTTTGATATCGGGCTGTAATTAGACAGCTGACAGGGCTCAAGGTCAGGTTTCTTAATTAGTAGTTTAATAACTGCTAATTTAAAAGATTTTAGAATATACCCACTGCTGAGTGAAGAATTAATTATTTTAAACAGGAGTTCCATTATTGCTGCTACTAAGTATTCTTGGATTTATAATATATTTTTTAAAATTGGAGCTACATTATCTGAGTTAAAACAGAATGCTGACTCTAAATATTCAGTCACCTGATCGAGCCCTGTGAGGTCAGACGATGATCTAATCATAGTTGATAACGCTGGGATATTATTGATAAAGCTCTGTGTGGTAGTTGATGTAAATGTACATTTTATGCAGTAGCATTATTACTATGAAATGTTTTAAACAAAACAAGATATTAATCAGAGAAAACTATAATGTATTTAATATTATTAAATCTAAATTGTGACCTGCTTTATGAGTGGATCCTACTACAGACTGATTTAACAATAAGTGCTTTAGATGTAATAGATATAATATTTAACAGTCCTCGCTTCAGATCTGAGGTCCTGGCTGAGAATTCAATGTGCTCTGAATTTGAGGTCTCTATATGAATTAAATTACTAAAACAGTCTCAATATTGTGAAACCTGAACGATGACACTGTACAGCTAGCAGACAGTTGGTTTAGCCTGTTTGTCTGCTCCCTGGCTTGTGCTCTGGGTAGTCTGAATGCGACACAATTGGAACCAACTAATCCCACATTTTCTATTTGACGGTACGCAGAACATGCCATGCCTCCATGGGATTCCCACCCTTTAAACTCCTGTTTGGCCGGTGGACGTGAGGACCGATGGATGAAGTGAACAAATCCTCCGAGGAGCAGCCTTCACCATTCCGGTAGGATATCGAATACGTAAAGATTCTTTGCCCAATGATATTTCCCCTCACTGTAGTGGAAAGAATCATGGCCATAACCTACAGACTGCGACAGCCACATCAATACAAAAGCACTGAGCTGTATGAAACAGGAGCAGAAACAGGAAACAGGAGCTGTGTGAGCTGGTGGAACAATTCAAGGATGTGTTCTCCACTAAACCGGGGCTCATGCACTTGCAATTAATGTGAATTGATGCATTGGTGCTTGGTCATGTTAGAACAGGAATAGGCCATCCCAAAACTGTTTCAACAAAGCTGGGAGCAAGAAATTGTCCGGAGTTGGAACTAAGGGGCAACTCTCTTAAAAGTTGGAAGTAACGGGCAGAAAGCACAAACAAGGTACATAAAGACATTTTGTGTGTAAGGACTTGACTTGGGTCCTGACCTCAACCCGATAAAACACCTTTGGGATGAATTAGAGTGGCCAGGCCTTCTCATCCAACATCTGTGTCTGACATCACAAATGTGCTTTTGGAAGAATGGTTAAAAATTCCCATAAACATAATTCTAAACCCTGTGATGGATTGGCACCCTGTCCAGGGTGTCCCCCGCCTCTTGCCTTAAGCCTCTTGGGATAGGCTCCAGGCCCCCTGCGACCCTCAATGCAGGATAAAGCGGTAGATGATGAGTGAGTGAGTGAGTAAGTGAGTGAGTGATTGAGTGATACATCAAAACACCCGAGTGCCATCCTACTGCACTGTATCAAAGAAAATATCTCTACCATAGAGTCATTAAGGGTGATGATGATGCTTGATCCATGGTTCAAAACCCTTGGTTTCCTGCACCAATAAGGCACACAAAAAGTAAATTTCTGTTGATATTAATACTGATAATTAAACATGCAATTAAAATTTACACACTGCTAATCGATGTTTTTATGTTCATTAAGCGACCTGTGGCATTTGCTAGACAGCAAAGTAAACCAGGGTAGAAAGAGCTCAAATACCACTGTGGACGCAACTGAGGATCCTGAACTGAGGATCCACTTAATTACTGCAATGGTCAAAAACATCTCTATCCTCCCCTCAGTTTTTATGTACACCTGCATCCTCAGCCTCCACCTGGGAAAGATGTGTCAGAGTGTGTCTAGCCATAGTGGCAA
The DNA here is from genome assembly GCA_013621035.1 of Clarias magur. Taxonomy (NCBI): domain Eukaryota; kingdom Metazoa; phylum Chordata; class Actinopteri; order Siluriformes; family Clariidae; genus Clarias; species Clarias magur. The sequence goes on along the minus strand of QNUK01000466.1, from coordinate 36,289 downwards.
AGATTATTATTCCAAATAAAAAATAATAAAAATCTCTCCCCCATAATCACTTTCCAAAAACAACTCACATCACACAACCAGCACAAAAATTATATCCTTAATTGATGTTAAATCCTTTATTTTTGACAATGCCACTTACATTGCCTTCGCTAACACAGAATTTTCAGAATACATAGAAGTATGTGTTGTTGTTGTTGGTGTTGTGTGTGTGTGTGCGCGCGCGCGCGTGTGTGTGTGTTAAAATAAAAGAGTTTATTACAACATTTGTATGGTTTACATCAATGGCAAGAGTATGAGGCGCCGTATAGGGCTTAAATCAAACTTCACTCATGCACACACGTATGAAACACTTGCATACACATATATGAAACAGTCACACATCTATATGTACTACTAACTGCTCACACAACTACACATGAGACGCGCGCAAATATATACAAACTCTCCACGCACATATATGCAAACTCCGTGCACACACACATATGAGATGCACGCACACACACATATGAGATGAACGCGCACACACATATGAGATGTACGCACATACACAAAGTCTCCGTGCGCACACTCACACACACACTCACACCTATGAGACGCACACAAACAAGGGAATTCCTATCAGTCATTACAATATTTATTATAATTATTTTCGAGGACAACACCATATAAACAGGACACAATAATTAAAAAAAAAATTTTTAATTAAGAAATATTTAGTATTACATAGGCTAGTAATCTGTATAAATAAATAAATAAATCTCCGTACATCTTGTAAATTAATCGAATCATTTATTCATAAGTTATAAACGTTTCAAAACGTTATATATTTTAGTGTCAGTTTTTTTCAATAAATATTCTATATTTACTGTCCGTAGCGTGAAATTTCCACAGCATCAGGGACGGGTATCCAAGGTGCTTGTGTTACTATGGTAACGCATGTAGGAAGTGACGTTGCAGGATGTTCCGAATGGCGGAATTTTGTAGAGTGAAGTTCCCTTAACAGACATTCCCCAACATGGAGTAGGGTGTAGGGTGTAGTAATTTCAATGTATATGGAGTTGCCGATTCATTCTCTCGGATTAGTAGTAGCATTTTTAAATAGACCGTTACTGGACAGTTTAGAAGACAGCGAGGTGTTTATTATCACCACAAAAGGATCCGACATATTAGCCACAGATTCCGTGCTTCAATTTTCTTTTTGCTAAACATCATCTGCGTTTTGTGCCGCTGCAATATTCAGACATTATGTGGACAGTTGTGAATATGCCTTGTGATTGAGCAGTGGTGATCATTATACTGTCCTACTTCGTATTCTAAACTGTCCAACAGCAGGCTGTTTACAAACCGCTACTACCAATCATGGAGTATGAAGCGACAAGTCCGTCTACACTGAAATGCCTTCCGGTTACACTGAGAATTTCATATGTGTGTGCGCGTGCATCTCATAGGTGTGTGTGCACGGAGAGTTTGCACATATGTGCGTGCGTCTCATAGGTGTGTGTGCGCGCGCATTTCATATGTAGTTGGGTGAGCAATTAGTAGTATATAAAGATGTGTGATTGTTTCATATATGTGTATGCAAGTGTTTCATATGTGTGTGCATGAGTGAAGTTTGATTTAAGCCCTATACGGCGCCTTATACAAGATAATGGCTGCTACAAACACCCAGGGTAGGGTCATGGACCATAACCAAGAGCTCATCATTATTTTGATGGGATGCATATTTTGCCACTAGATGTCGCTAGTAAACCGTGTTTTCAATGAGGCGTCGCGTAATGAACCTTTTCCTAAACCTGAAGCTGGAAAGCTTCAGTGCTTTATAAAGCCTCATTTGGCCACATCAATACTCTTAATACCCCACAATTTATTTTATGATGAGTTGGAGCAGAACACACAAATTGAACATTTCCTTTGCAGGAATGTGATGATGCCCAGGAAGATGCACAGAGAGAGAGATTATATAGCAAGACTTATTTGGGCATACACTATATCTAACAGGTGCTGTAATGTTGCAATAAGACTTGTACCTAATTATTCTGTAACTGAGCAATGCTGGATATAGCAGTGAGGAAGAGGATCCATCCACTTCCACAGCAGAACTTACCACAGTAAGATATTGTTCAGCATTGTAGAAATATCCAACTGTGGCCACATCAGTTACAGGTAAGTGCTAAATGGTTAATGATTCTACTTGTCTTGCAGACATGAAAATATTAACTACTGTATTGCATTTCTACTTACAGAAAATAAAGAAGACTTAATAAAAACTATTGTATATAATAATAGTTGTGCATGCGCGCTTTTTGATCAAAAGGCAGGTGAAATCATATAGAATCATATAGGTTGTGTATAGAGTGGAAACAATACAACAGGTTATGGTAAAGACATTCTCAGACTCTTCCATTGCAGGGATTAAAAATGGGTTTCTTTTGGACAGGAACAATAATGAATTGTTTAAAGCAAATCGGGGTACCAATTGTGACAAGGAGAGGTTGAATATTACCATGAACACAGGTGCTAACTGGTCAGCCCAGACTCTGACCTCTGGAATCCACAGTCACCCACAGCAATATACTGGCTACGGCGCCTGCCCCCTCCTGTCACAGATGTGATAAAACTAACCCCAAAAGCAGACTCAGACACACAGGAAGATTTAGAGGATTTAATAGACAGAGTGAAACACCTTGAAGCAGTAGCTAAGCAGGTAAGGTGGGAGTCTATGGGGAAAACCCCAATGATGTGGTGGAGTCACAAGGTCCCGAAAGCAGAGTATGAGTGAAACTGTCCTAGGAAAGTGCATGAAATCCGACAAATAGGCAGGGATATACACAGATAGATGGAAATATCTAAGAAATTGAACAACTGATCGAGAGGCTTACATCTTTTTCATTAATATATTACTAAACTTTTCTTTCATTCACTGGTATCCCGGGTACCTGTTGTTTATCTGGCAGTCCAAAGCAATTGCTTGAGTAGATAAGCATTAGAACCTGCCCAATACTTTTGATGGGTGACTTTGACAGATGAAGTTATATTCGTGGTGCTTGTTAAACTAGCTTAATAATCATAATTATTATTATTTAGTAAATATTAGGAGAAAATATGTAAATAATTAAATTAAATAGTATAATAATTAGGCAGAATGGTGGCATAGTGGTTAGCACTTTGGCCTCGCAACACCAGTGTCAGTGTTTGATTTCCACCTAGGGAATGTGAAGAGTCCGTGGAGTTTGCATGTTCTCTACATGCTGGGTGAGTTTTCTTTAGGTACTCCAGTTTCTTCCCACAGTGATTGTGTGTGTGATTGTGGCCTGTGATGGATTGGCACCCTGTCCAGGGTGTACCCTGACTTCTCTTGGATAAGCTCCAGGTACAGAGAATGAGGTTTAAATATTTAAGTGTCCAAGTGTTAATCATCAATCGTTTATTCAATAAAATCAATTGATTTAAATTGTGACACTCCACTCTCCATAGTTGTAAATTAACTTTTAATATCTATTGTGTGTTTATGCATTTAAAAATCAAAATAGGAAAGTAGAGTTGTTGATCACTAGATGGTGTCTGTGACTAGATAACATCTGTGCATATTAATTATCCTAAATACCCTCTCTCTCTGTCTCTTGGCTTGCTTTCTAAGTTAAGTAGAACCATTGTCTCAAGACAATGTGGTGTACACATACAGTGTATATATATATATATATATATATATATATATATATATATATATATATATATATATACTGTATATACATTACATATATATATATATATATATATATATATATATATATATATATATATATATATATATATACACTGTGTGTGTGTGTGTAGAGTAGGTAAACTAGGGTGTAACTTTTAATAGAATTAAAGCTTCTGTGTATTAAAGAGTCTGAATATTTGAATGAATATTTTATTGCTGTTTTGTATTATTAGATGCCAATGACTGAATGGTATTTAGTAGCTTCTCTTTTTTTATTTTATAAAATGATGCCATATGCAATAATGTGATCCCAAACCACAATTTTGTTCTTATCCTTCTCATCTCTACATCCATTCATAGGATCTCATTCCCAACACATTCTCCATATCTCCATACACATTCCCAATTCATTTAAGTCATTCTGAGGCCTGTATGTGTGTTACCTGCATTGTGATAAGTATGTGTGGCTGGCCATGGGTGTCATTTATCACTGTCACAAATACATACACCAGCAACTCTCTCTCTCTCTCGCTCTCTCTCTTGAAAACACACACACACACACACACACACACACACACACACACACACACACACACACACACACACACAGATAGAGGTAGAAGGAGAGAGAGAGAGAGAAATAGAGAGGACTGGGACGGAAATAATCCTGTTCAAAGATGAGCCACTGTTGGTGATCACTAGTGCTCCTGTAGGGACCATTTTATCTTAATTTTATCTCAAAATAATGAAATAAATGTTCAGATAAATGTAACACAGTAAATATTATTATGCACAATGTACTTGTGATATACTGTCAAATTTAGAGCAGTGTTTTCCTTTTGTCTAGGGACCCACATTTTAAATATAACAAACTACAGTTTGTTTTATTTGTCGCCCAATTCACAATAAACATTATTTATAAATCATGGAAAAAGGTTATATGTACAGAAATTGATATTCCTGATCATTTTTCTTGCCATGTACGCAAACCTTTTTACCTCATTCTCTATACCATTACCTTATAAAGGGTGGTGGGAGGCCTGATGCCTATCACAGGGGACTCTGGGCACTAGGCAGGATATAACCTGAACAAGGTACAAGTCCATCACAGGGCACACAAACACACAAACATTTACTCACACACTACACAGTAACTAAGTCCAACTAGATAAATGTTAAATGAATTAATATTGTATTGTTGGCCCATTGGTATTCATTGAGACAACAGATTGAGACACATTGTGTTTTTGAAAACTTTGAAAACACATACTGAATAAATGAAAGAAATCAAGTTAAGTCATCAATTTACCTTCCCTTAAATGCAATCATGTGATTTTATAACCCCCCCATCCACCACCACCAGACTGATCCTATTAAACTGCACTAAAGAGCTGAACATGTTTTGTGGACTATTTATTCTGGGTAATTTTTTTTTTTTTTAAATAAAATATGTTACACTTAGCTTACAGGTGTTTTAGACAGTTATGTTTTTGACAGCATTATATATGTGAGGCTGTTGTGTTTGCGCTGATAGTTATACTCAGACAACCAGGAATTACTGACCTCATGTTCTGAGGTTCTGACTAATGTTAGGCTTCATGTTACCGCAGTGTTCAGGAGTTAGGGAGCTAAACGTTCATCTATCTTTTTTCCTCTCTTTTGCCCTGTCTTTTGCTCAGCAACAGGGTTCTGGTACACCCCAGCACACACAGCCCTTAGCTAACGAAAGTTCAAGAAAAACCCAGAAGTGTTTAACAGTTAAGGGGTAGTGGTGCTGCAGTACTCGGTAAGTTAAGGGATATAAAACTGTCCGTATTAGTTTGTCTTCAGAGTCGCTAATGCTCATCCATGAGTGTTATCGGTTTACTTATTTGTATGAAAACCGCATTGAGTAAATACACGTTTAATTTAAAACTATCCCTCTAAATATGGAGTTACTAATGAGAATGAAAAACCTTTGAAAATATCAAACCATTTTAAATATGAAACAATATCTAGTTTTAACTCATCATTAGAATTTCAGAAACAATCTTTTGCACTGGTGGTATATAGCCACATTAATATATTGTATTTGTATCGTAACTAAATATTCTGTGAAATGTATTAATCTATGTCTTTACAAGTCTTCTTTTGTTTCTTTAACCAGAGCTCTGCTGTGAAGGATTGGGTCAGAGCGGTGATGGTTGGCCTTCTGGAGTATGTTTGGGGGAGGGGACTAAAACATTTCAACGCAACTCGGAATGGCTTCTCATGCTATTTTAGCCAGTGGATTTTAATAATTTTAAACATTAGACGTAAGTGATTGCTAAAATAATTGTTATGCCTAATTCATGGGGCACTGGCAGTTCAGGGCTCGCCTACTTTTGCCTAATGGTAATGCCACCTCTGATCCCTAGAGAAATATAATAAATTGAGCCCATAACCAATACTTCTTGACTTAAATATTTGAATTACACATTGAGTCAATTTAAGATTTTGAACTGGGTACATGTTGTGTCAACTAAACAGCTATGTGAAATATTTTTTACATTGTATGCACAATTTGAAACTGCATGTTGTTGGACTGCTATATACAAATTTAAAAGTATGTTTTCTGTGTTTTGAAATAACTCACTGTGCTATGTAAACATATTAAAGACTGTACATTCAATACAATTTTACTGAGATGACAATATAAAAAACCTTGAGAGGGACCCCATGTTCTTCCGCAACAGGGAACCCATTCTCATTGAGTCATATCAGATAGTATGACCATAAATCAGTCCCTGGTATATTTGTGTGCTATGAGGTTAAAGTTCAATGTGACTGGAAATGTGTTTAAGTTAATATAAAGTTTACTTTCACTTTTGGAGACTCATGTATAAATGGGACTGTCAGTCCTAAATTATTGAGTGACTTTGAGTCACAAGCTATCACAGAAAAGTGAGAAAGAAAGATAGATAGATAGATAGATAGATATGCTAACAGTCACATAATCAAAGCTGACAACTTTCACTTATTGAACATGAGACTCCTACAATCTCTCATCTTCACATTCTCTCATACCACCTTTCCAATTTCTTACGCTTTCATATTCAAAACAATTGTCTGTGGAAGACACAATCAAAATGACTGAGTTCCAGCCTCTTTCTGACAAATCATCTATAAATGGCTTTTATTTTAAACATCGTTACACAGATGTATTGTCGGGGCGCACAAGGACAAGACTCCGCCACTTTTTTCTCTCCATGTGAAGAGAAATAATATTTGTGTAATCCGATAAAAATGACAAATTCACAGATGCATGAAGGCATCAATAACACGCAAAAGAATTAATAATAATTGCAACTATCATAATAGTGCTGAACAGATCAACAATCCAATAAAATCCATCTATCTATTTATAGACTAAATGCATTTGCATGTAGATTTATTCCATAACGATTTAGCAGTTAAAAATTTAAAATAGTGAGTGAGAGCAGTGACATACCTGTAGTATTATCCAAAGCAGAGGTGGGTAGTAACGAGTTACACATTTACTCCATTACATTTACTTGAGTAACTTTTTGAAAAAATAATTTACTTCTATGAGTAGTTTTACTGCACCATACTTTTTACTTTTACGTGAGTAGATCTGTGAAGAAGAAACTCTACTCTTACTCCGCTACACTAGGCTACATTCGACTTGTTACTTTTCCACTATTTATTCTAGACATGCTGCCGGGAGATCTGCCGCATGACTGTTTCACTAATCAGACGCCGCAACAATAATCACATGACTCTGATTGACCAATCAACTGCAACAACAATAACCACATGTAGTCAGGCGACATTGTGGGAAAAAATCTTCAGCTGGCATCCCTGGCATCATATACAAAGCATGTTTTGTTTGCAAAAGAATAGCTTCATACTGTGATGTCTTATCTATCTGCCAAAAGAGACAGACACTTCAGCATCTAAAAACACAACTTCTAACCTGAGGAAATATGTTGCATTAAGTTTAGCTGTTTCATTGAATGTTGCATGTTGGCATATATACACTACTCACAATACGTTAAAGGATATTGTGAGAGTCTCAGTGGATGTCATACATACGGTGTTTGTTTCACTTCAGACATTTTTGGGATAGGGAGGCAATTGTATTGAGGTGATAGACACACCTCATTTTGTGTTTTCCATGTAATGGTCTCATTGTGTACAGGTCTGCCTTATATTGGGGCCAATACCAAAAGACAACCCTTTTCAGTGTGGCATCAATTTCAACATTCTGTGGGTATAAGAAGCTGGCATTGTCAGTAAGTCATTCCAAGTTCATCCTTCAACAGCCATGAACACACAACATCACTTAATGGACGAGCAGCGCCACCTGGCCATGGCGCACCTTCGGGTCAGTGGCAAGCAGTCAGATGTTGCTTGTGAGCTTGGTCTCATCAGCAGACTTGCATCAAGACACAGAACTACTGGCAGAGTTCATGACATACCCAGGAGTAGAACCCCACGAGTCACAGACCGCAACGATGACCAGTACGTAAGTACCTATGCACTCAGACATCATTATGCAACTGCCACACAGCTGCAGGCCTGTTTATGAGATGTGACGGGTACTAGGGTTTGCAGACAAACCATTCGCAACCGACTCCACCGCTTTGGCTTGAATGGCAGATGACCGTTGCAGGTGACTCCCCTGACATCAAGACACTGCCTTGAACATTTGCAGTGGGCACAAGACCATGTGACCTGGACAGTGCAGAAGTTCACTGATGAGTGTCGGGTCACCTTGCACAGAAATGATGGTCGTCACTGTTGCTGGAGAAGGCGAGGTGAGTGATACGCTGAGGTCAACATGGTCCCCAGGGTTTGCTTTGGTGGAGGAGGTGCAACAGTCTGGGCAGGCATCACCAGTCAGCGCAAAACAGATTTGGTTATTGTAGATGGCTCAGTCACTGCACGTTCTTACCTCAGAGACATCATAGAACCCATCATCACCCCCCAATTCCACCAGCACACCTCCAACTTTATGTTCATGGATGATAATGCGCCACCACATCGTGGCAGAATTGTCACAGCTCGACATCAGGAAGTTGGAGTGCCTCATATGGTATGGCCATCAATGTCCCCTAACCTGAACCCCATAGAGCACGTCTGGGACCAGTTGAAGCAGAGACTGGATGATCGTACGCCACCCCCACGTGACCTGGCAGAATTGTGGAAGAGTGTAACACATTGAGGCTAGTTAGGAGCATGAGACGTCCCTGTCAAGCTGTCATGTCAAATGGTGGAAACACCCTCTACTGACATTGTCAATTTTTGTTATTTGGGGATATCGTTGTTATTGTCAAAATCTTGGGGGTAATAAATATTAAACTAATGAAAATGGTGTTTCTTCTCATGCATTATTAGTAATATCAAAGGGCACTTTTACTTATTTCGTTAAAATTCAGAGCAAATAGGAAAGGCACTGTAGCATTGTATGTAAATAACAATATGCCCAACTTATTGTGAGTAGTGTAATTATTATAATTATATAGGGCATATATATGGCATAATTATATACGGCATACTGTATATATTGTATTATATTATATAGGTACACTGTACAGTACACTATATATACACACACTAATATATACTTATTATAATTTCTAAAAAAAAAATTAATCTGACATTTACTCAGTTACTCAGTACTTGAGTAGTCTTTTGACTACTTTTTTACTCTTACTTGAATAATATTTTGGATGACTACTTTTTACTTCTACTTGAGTAATATTATTTTAAAGTACAGCTACTCTTATTTGAGTAAAATTTTTGGATACCTCTGATCCAAAGAGGGAAATACACGTGAACATTCAAATATTTGGTTTTATCCATATAGCACTTTAATATTCATAAGATCACTAAAAGGAAAAGAAACTAGATTAAGAGAGAATCGCATGTGCAAGAGATACTGAGGCATTCAAAATCTACTATTTATATTTATAATAATACTTAGGGGCTAACAAAAGAATGCGATGAAAGAATATAATAAAACACCCGTAATATTTTGGGTGTTTTGTTGTATTCTCTCATTGCATTCTTTCGTTAGCCCCTAAGTATTATTATAAATATAAATAGTCATGCATTGTTTTCGGATTGCGAGTAACCCAGTTTGCGAGCGTTTCACAAGATGAGCAAATTTTAAAATAAATTTTGTCTTGATAAACGAGTGAGTCCGAGCAGAGGTGTGTGTGTGTGTGTGCTCCTGTGTGCTCCCTCCTCTCCACTCTCCTCTCCTCAATCACTGCAGCTAGAATTTTTTTGCAGTGATTGTGTCAAAATCTAATGATACACATGCTCTCTGTTTCCCGCATTTAGCTGCTTGGTTTCCGTTCATTTTGAACATGCCTATCCATTACCATCACTACTGCCATCTAGTGGATAGGTGTGTATATTGTTCAATATACACACCTATCCACTAGATGACAGTAGCTGAATGCGGGAAGCAACTATGACAGCATACCTAAAAGGGAGGAGAGCCATAAGGAAACACAAAAACAAAAGTAAGGCAACTTCATGTCAACAAATCTGAGTAATCATGGTTGTGCAAGAAGAAAAATAATATGCCATAATTACTTAACAGTATATTTGCTCCTCCTATGGCTACATAAAACGAGTACAAAATAATTGCTTATATTAAACTACAATCATCAAAACATTAATTACTCTTTAATAGTGTACCACAGCCGTCTGTGCAATGGCAAATCCGTGGGCTAGTGCTCTGCTGGTTTATAGAAAGAAAGAGCAGGAATATGTTGAATGTGCTACACCTGGCCAGTAGAATACGTAAGCCCCCAGAAACCAGCGCACCATGTGTGAAAATTAGGTAGCACCAGTAAGGTGGTAGAGACAAAGGCAAAGGCAAACATAAAGGCAAGTCGCGTCAACGGCAGCCAAGAACCAAAGATAAAGTAGCTGCTTCAGCAGCACCAAGCTGTACATCCGTCTCTCCAAGAGAAAGAATGAGATAGTGTAAAAGTCGCCTTAGTAAGCGGTGCTGTACCAAGAAGCAACGCATTGGTATAAGTGCTCCCCATGCCATGCCCTTTAATTTGTACGAATAAACAGAAGTGGCAAAGAAGCGCCCTTACCTTAGCCCGCCACCCTAAGCTCCCTCTATATCCTACTTTGGGACTCCCACACTTAACAAAATATTTGGTGGCATGATATCAAAGCACCCCTCATAACAGTTTGACATGCCTATTAAAAAGTATTGCATCATTATTATGTTGTGTATTTGTAAAGTTGTATTTCTAGATTTGAAAATCATTGCTGCTGTTTGGCGCAATGTAGCATTTATGTGGAGTCATCTGAAGCATGACTTGGCTGCCCTACAAATGTATAAGGTATTAATAAAGAAATGTTTATTATATTGCATGTTATTCATTAATGGAGTACAATTAAGATGAGACATACCTTTTACATATACATATGTATATGTTGGTGCATCTCAAAAAATATGTATGTATGGTGTAATATCATGTAAAGGTTGTTTTTTTCTCAGTTTATTTAAAAGGTGGAACTCTATATTCTAAATCCATTACATGTAAAGTGAAATATTTCAGGCCTTTTTTGTTGTGATTTCAACAGTTATGACTAACAGCTTATAAAAATTAAAAAATGCAGTATCGCAAAATATTTGAATATTTCCTAAGATCAAACAATATACAATATATATATGCAGTGCATCCAGAAAGTATTCAGCCATGTTACAGCCTTATTTCAAAATGGATTAAATTAATTATTTTTCACTAAATTCTACAAAAAAAATACATTTGCATAAGTATTCGCAGCCTTTGTCATGACACTCAAAATTTAGCTCATGTGCATACTCTTTCCACTGATCATCCTTGAGATGTTTCTACAACTCAATTGGAGTTCACCTGCAGTAAATTCAGTTGATTGGACATGATTTGGAAAGACATACTGTTGGAAACAACATCGTTTCCAGTAGAAAATGGCAAAGTTGGAAATTGGAAATTAAATGATGAAACTAAGAAAATATATGAAACCATTATGATGATGAACTACAAAATAAACACCTAGTACAGCCACTTTTTCTCTCAGCAAGATGGATAAAAATAAATGCATACAGACAAAGTACCCATTTCCTCAGACTATCTTTTAAATCATGTGGCTCTGCATCTTCCCCATCATCAGTCATTAGCTTGGTCACTGTAGCTCAGCTGTTCTTTATCATCATCATCTGCATCATCAGCATCTTTGGTGAACCATGACTCTAGTCTGTGTAAATACATCAATAATTTGAGCATTGTACATTTAAATGTACTTCAAAATATGTTCTTTGAAATATTCCTTTTAAATCAGCCCTATGGCTCTAACCTCGCTATGGCCCCGTATACTACTGTATTCACTGGCCACAGGTCGATTAGACTAGCATTATAGTGCATAGCTAAACATTTTTCTCACCACATTACAGCAAAACTACTAATTGCGTGCTTTTCATGTTACAACCACAGATTCTCAACACTCTTATGTCTTACTCAAAGATATTTACATCTCATTTAGAGTTATATTAACCCCACCTATATTAGGAGCAAAGAGGCACAAAACTTTACTTTGTGTTTAGCTCGGCTGCAGAACTTAACCCTTAGGGGTCTGAGGCCTTTAAAAAAAATAAGCCGTAAATTTTACGGTAAAAAAACGGCAGCAGTGGTTGCCAGAAGTTTACCTTAAAAAAGAAAAAAAGGTAGCAACATTTTTGGTTGTACAGGATTACACTCATTATATCGTATATTCTATGGATTTTAATTGTTTCTTTTTTTTTTTCCAAGTCTGGCCAGGAATCGAACCCAGACCCTGGTGGTGCAAAGCAACAGTGCTAACCACTACACTACTGTGTTTGTTGTGCAATTGTTGTTGTTCATTTTTCACGTAAAACTTCTGGTAACCACAGCTGCCATATTTTTACCGTAAAATTTACGTTTATTTTTTACAGTGTAGGTGTATCCTAATACAATATAGTGATACATGCTGGAGCTATTGATATACGCCTTTATCGGTCAGAGGTTAGTAAGCATAACTTTATAGAGGTGTTTAAATAGCAAAGGCCATTTCCGAATGAAGTCGTATGCTCTGGCCCCATAGCTCATAGCCTCAGAACAGGACTAGTTAATCGGTGACTACCGAGTCATCCCTCAGGTTACACCATATTGAGACTGTGTCTGGTTCCACGAGGTAAACTAAAATTTGTAAAAAATCTCTGTTTTAGTAATTTGATTCATATATAGACCTCAAATCCAGAGCACACTGAATACACAACCATAACCTCTGATCTGAAACTAGGACTGTTAAATTTTAGATACAGTACTTTACATCTAAAGTGCTTACTGTTCATGAAACTGTGATCAGTAGTTTTATATAGTGTGCTTAACAGTTACCTGGATTCAACAGAATGAGTATGTAGCATTAAATAAAGTCAGTCCTCCTGGATACAGCTACATACATCAGTCTCTGCTAATTGGTAGAGGACGAGATTGGAGGTATGTACAATGTTAACAATGTTACAATGTTATTTATGAATTTAATGCATTTTAAGTTCCCTTTAGTAACATTGCAAACAAAAAGTCTTCTCATCAGTTGATTCCGCTAATTATTATTTATAGACGCTCAGCGTCGTACAAACCTGGTCAATTTCTGTAGACAAAGTGTTAATTGATGTCTTTAATATTCATTTTGAGATTCCAGTCTGAGAACAGCATTGATGTCCATACTGGACTCAGTAGAAGTAAATCAGTGTGTAGTAGGACCCACTCATAAAGTATGTCATACTTTAATAATATCTTTTGGAGTAAGAAATATGATGACAATTCCTCAGCCTGAAGATATCTCAGATCATTTCAAATATGGCATATTTGAATATATATGGCAATAATATACAGGGTGGGCCATTTATATGGATACACCTTAATAAAATGAGAATGGTTGGTGATATTAACGTCCTGTTTGTGGCACATTAGTATATGTGAGGGGGCAAACTTTTCAAGATGGGTGGTGACCATGGTGGCCATTTTGAAGTCGGCCATCTTGGATCCAACTTTTGTTTTTTCAATAGGAAGAGGGTCATGTGATACATGAAACTTATTTTATTCACGAGTTAAACAGATTTCATTTGCACAAGGTTACCAAAAAAAAAAAAAAAAAAAACAGAACAGTGGAACCTCGGATTGCCTACAGTAATTTCCTACAGTCTACCTGAGCCTCCAATAACGAACTGGACTCTATAATAGCTTAAAAACATCTCCTGTTATACTGAACTTCCAGCCTCCTAACACACAGTATGACTGCAGTCATGACAATCCCTGCTATCCGTTATCACCCAAATGAGGATGTCTCCCTGTTGAGTCTGGTTCCCCTCAAGGTTTCTTCCTACTGCCATCTCAGAGTTTTTCCTTGCCACTGTCGCAGTCGTCCTCAGCTTGCTCATCAGGAACAATCTTATCATTTTGCTTCATACACATTCATTCACATTTCATACAAACTTAAATAATTCTTCTGATTGTATAAAGCTGCTTTGTTACAATGTCAATTTTTAAAAGCGCTATCCAAATTTTTTTTATTATTGAATTGAATTGAATAAATGAGCAAAAGTGAATTTCAGCACACAAAAAAGAATTTGAGAGTGTGCACACAAGACAGATTCAGCTCGCAAAAACAAGTTTGAGCATGCACTAGAGGGGGAGTAGGTGAATTGGTGCTGAGGACCTGTGACTCCACCATCAGAACAGCAAAGTTGGCCCCTCTCATTTCAAAATCCACATGCTGATGTAATTTAGGGAGCACATGAATAAAATACGAATTATTGGGAATGTAAAACTAATTTTAAAATTCTTTATTCTTTCTTTCTTTCTTTCTTTATGGTCTGGAGACAGAATGTACTCAGTGAAGGGAGCAAATAAATGAAAGAACAGGACTGACTACCAGGAGATTTCAAAGCCCTACCTTCTGCTGACAAGCTTTATGGAGATGCGAAATTCTAGCAGGATTTAGCACCTGCCCACAGTGCTAAACCAATACAGATCAGAATTTTTTGTGTTATTATTTTAGGCACATTATATTTGTCAATACCATTTAATTAGATGAAGATCAGCTCGCATTTAATGACAAATTAATTCAGAAAACCATAAAATTCAAAAGGTTCACATAACTAATTCAACAAAAAACATAATTCATCAGCCCTGTCCACCATCTTCCATTGTGTGGTCCAGGTCTGATGCTCATATGCCCACAGTCGCTGCTTTTCTCCAAGTGGCGCAGTGGTAAAAAGCTCGCCCTATCATCCAGATATCTCAAGTTCGATTCCCGGGTGATGCTGTAACCTCTCGCAGCCAGAGGCCTAGAGAGAGCTAATTGGCCCTACTGACTGGGTGGTAGTAGTAGCCTTAATGTGGGATCCCCCTAGTGACGGGGAGGAACTGGATAGGACTAAATTAGGGAGAAAAAATTATAATAAAAATTGGTTTGGCTAATTGCATGGTCTTTCCTAATTTTTTTATCCTGGCTCAGATCCTATTTGATCGCTACCAGTTTGTAGATTTAAATGGTGACTATTCTGCATGTTCTCAAGAGAGTTTGGTGTTCCACAGGGTTCAGTTTTAGGCCCAGTGCTTTTTTCTCTTTGCATGCTTCCTCTGGGCAACATAATTCGTAAGCATGGTATTAGTTTTCATTGTTATGCAGTTACAGTATATGTCGCAAAAACCAGATGAGAAAAACCAGCTTTCTTTCTTTCTTTCTAGTCTGGAGACAGAATGTACTCAGTGAAGGGAGCAAATAAATGAAAGAACAGGGATATATATTTCATTTTACATTTTACAACAGATAGATACTGTGTAGTTTATAATTGTTGTTGAAGGAAATTCACAATTGAAAGAGCAAAGTGAGGGGAAGGATAATTAAGAAAGTGAGAATAACTGAGGGCAAGAGAAAAGGAATGATAAGAACACAGATATAAATATTGATGTACAAGAAGAGAAGAGAAGTTGAGTCAGGGGCAGAGATGCTGTCAGGAAACCCTCCTAGCATGCTTTTTGGATGCCCTCTAGATAATCATATACATGTTACACAAGGCAAAACTTGCTTCTCCTCATTACCCCTTTGTAATCCCTCGCAATAGAATTGCGGCTGGATTTTCATTATATAGCTGTTCTTCATGTATCATGGTATCCCCCTGGAGGATCATTCAGAAAATTGCTTAAGTAGCTGAAGCTGCTACAGTTTGCCAGTGCTCCTTATCTAGCTGTCACACTAATAGCACACTCAAGGACACCAAATATACCTCAAAAAGAGAGAAGAAGCATGTGAGAAAAAATAATCTCTCCCTCTCTCTCTTTCTCTCTCGTTTGCTTCAAGGAATTAGGGTATTCAAATCTCACACAAGCTTTTCCAGTATATGGCTTTCTCCGCTTCAGTCTGAGTGCTCAGTGGATTAGCAGTAGTAATCTCTGCTTTGTGGCCTGTTTGCAAACTAAAAACTTTAAAAAGGGTAACCATGGCCTGCTTGCCAACACAAAAAATCAATAAGCTTTAGTTCTGGCTACAGTACTGACCATTTTGCTTTATTGTGTGTTTAAATAAATGTACCCTATACACTGTATATGTATCACTGGTACATACTGTATTTAAATAGTTTGACAGCAAAATTAGTTATCTAAATTTTTGCAAAAAATACAAATTAATTGAAATTAAGCAAGAACTATTGCAAACTGATAGGCAAAATTTTCTGCATGCTTTCTTTGAGTCACAAGGTATGTAATGATGAATTGTAGTTGAGTGTTCATATAAATATAGCTGAGCTCATGCCTTGATTGTGTTTTTGTTGTGAGTCACTAGCAACAAATTGGAACAATGAATAATTTGTGGAGTTTTGTTGCACACGTTTTAATTACAAAACTTGTTCAAGATCATAAGAAATATTACCAAAAATTCAGTTTACAATACATCATCATTTAACTCCACTACAAGTTTCAATATCAAATTGGTAGTTAAAAGCACTGCTTGTTTATAATACTCAGATCCACTGAATGCATTTAGTTCCTTCACAGCAGCCAGTATTGTGCCCAGCCAGTAGTTTTCCTTCACTGATCACAGACAAAAGCGATGTGATTGGCTTTTCAGGGAGCGTTGTAATGTGCTTTGTAATGTTGCTGTGGTTTGCCTAAAACATTGATATTCAAAGCTTTTACAAAAGAATATTTATATAGACAACGTTTTATTCCAAATGAAAAATAATTTGCCAGAATGAGCAAAAGTCTGAAAAATTATATTTTACTCTCACATTATTGTATTTTCCAGATGTTTATCATGTCCAAAGTCAATGCAGCTGACTACCAGGAGATTTTAAAGCCCTACCTTCTGCTGACAAGCTTTATGGAGATGCGAAATTCTAGCAGGATTTAGCACCTGCCCACAGTGCTAAACCAATACAGATCAGAATTTTTTGTTATTATTTTAGGCACATTATATTTGTCAATACCATTTAATTAGATGAAGATAAGCTCGCATTTAATGACAAATTAATTCAGAAAACCATAAAATTCTTATTCTTAACTTATTCTTATTCTTATTCTTAACTTATTATTATTTTTAACATAACTTGTTCTTGCAAATTCAACAAAAAACATAATTCATCAGCCCTGTCCACCATCTCCCATTGTGTGGTCCAGGTCTGATGCTCATATGCCCACAGTCGCTGCTTTTCTCCAAGTGGCGCAGTGGTAAAAAGCTCGCCCTATCATCCAGATATCTCAAGTTCGATTCCCGGGTGATGCTGTAACCTCTCGCAGCCAGAGGCCTAGAGAGAGCTAATTGGTCCTACTGACTGGGTGGTAGTAGTAGCTTTAATGTGGGATCCCCCTAGTGATGGGGAGGAATTGGATAGGACTAAATTAGGGAGAAAAAAATATAATAAAAATTGGTTTGGCTAATTGCATGGTCTTTCCTAATTTTTTTATCCTGGCTCAGATCCTATTTGACTGATCGCTACCAGTTTGTAGATTTAAATGGTGACTATTCTGCATGTTCTCAAGAGAGTTTGGTGTTCCACAGGATAATGACCCCAAACACACCCATAGATTATGAAAGATTAGCTACCTATATTTGTCCAAGAAGGTAAGTGAGTAAGTGACTTGGCCTCCACAATTACCCAGTCTAAATTCAACTGAGATGGTTTGGGATGAGTGAGACCAGATTGTGAAGGAAAATGAGACAACAATTACTCTCATATGAGGCCGATACTGAGAGAATGACAAGAGTGTGCACTTTTAAAGTACTTTTAATAATTAGAAATATAAAACATATTCTATTCTGTTTAAGACATACTTCAATTTATATTCCAATTTATCCCTTCAGTATTAATATACAATGCTAAAAAAACAACAACAAAAAAACATTAAATGAGAATGTGTGTCCAAAATTTTGACTGGTACTGTATATTAGACAGCAAGATTTGAACGACTTTGACAAGCGTCAGATTGTGATGGCTAAACAACTGCAGTTCTTACATGATGTTTCAATTCTACAGTGGTCATGACCCACCAAAAGTGATCCAAGGAAGGAAAATCGGCGAACCAGCAGCAGGGTTATTGGTGGCCAAATCTCACTGATGCACATGGGCAGCGAAGGCTGTCCATACAGAAATGCTCCTGAAATGCTCCTGTAGCATAAATTGCTGGAAAATTCCTGCTGGTTCCAATAGAAAGTTGTCAGATCATCCTGTGAATTGCAGTTTGTTGCATATGGGCAGTGGCGGTTCTACACTGATTTACTCCCTGGGCGAGACCGCCTTTGGGTGCCCCCCTTCCCCTCCCCTCCACACAATAAAAAAAAATTACACAAAATCATAATATTGCAGAAACAATGTTGTTTTATTGCACAAATCACTCAAAACTTACAATATCACAAAAAATATTGGAACTTAAATAAATATACTGTATTTTACATATTACTTTCATTAAGAATAAAATACTGATAAAATATAGTTAAATATTGTGTAAATAAATAAATAATCTAAAAAGCACACCACACTCCAGAAAAATATAATTATAAAACTTTATGAAACAAACAAACAAAAAAAAAAAACAGAAACTAAAATCTGACCTTTCTGTCCTTCCTTGATGCAAAATCATCAATAATGTCATCATACAAGATGTGCTCCCCTGCTGAGTGATCGATACTGATGATAGCAAGGCCAGTGAACCGTTCTTGAGACATGGTTGATCTCAGATATGACTTGGAAAGCTCCTCTCTGCTTGAGCCACAGTCAATGTAAGTGCAATTCTAAGAGCAGTCCAAAAGTTGGGATAGATCTCTGATAGATCCTTTTCATGAATAAAAGTGAAGAGTTCAAGGAGGGTCATGGTTTTTGATGGCAAGGGATGGAAGTTCTTGATTTCCTGCACAAGCTCTCCTGTCCAAATCAGAGTGCCCTTCAAAGTGCAGTGTGGTGCCTAGTGTATTGCATTGCTCTGCCAGCTACTCATCTGCAAGACTAGGCTAGTTATAACACTAATCATCATTAGAACTTCATTGACATGATACAGTAATCATACAAAGAGAACGTTGTTGCATACCTTTATCTTTTGCTCGTTTTTCCTCTTCTTTTCTCTTTTTTCTAAATTGGGCAACTGACAGCTTTGGCCTTTTTCTCTTCATCGCTGTTTATTTTGAAATTAACAATCAATTGATTCGCCCCATACTGTCACTCAAAACTAGAAGTCAGGACTAAACCAATTCACCTCCACATAATCATTTATTCGTTTTATGTGAAATGTAATGTGTGCCGCTATTTGTAAAAAAAAGTCAAGGTGTTTAGCCCACCAATGGATGGATTTCCCCTCCTTTTGGGAGAGGTGAACATTCCTCCACTCCACTCCCCTTTCTACTTCTCACAGCTTCAGTGCGGCACTTTTTCAGCAAACTTGCACAGGGGCGTTTATAAAACGTTTAGCGGCGCGCCAGCGCATTTCTCCCCCAAGTGCCGCCCCCCTGGAGCTGTGAAAAAATGCCGCCCTGGGCGGCTGCCCAGTTTGCCCATGCCTGAAACCGCCACTGCATATGGGGCTGAGGTGCTACAGACTGGTCAGGGTGTCTATGCTGACCTGTGTCCACTGCCAAAAGTGCCTACAATGTGCTGGTGAGAATCAGAACTGAACCAATGAGCAATGGAAGAAGGTGGCCCTGTCTAATGAATCACATTTTTTTTTTACTTCATGTGGATGGCCGGATGTGTGTACATCATTTACTTGAGGAAGAGATGGCACCAGGCTGCACTATGGTAAGAAGGCAAAACAACAGAGGCAGTAGTGGAGCACAATGTGGTCACAAAGTTCTGCTGGGAAATCTTGGGTTGTGCCATTCTTTTGAAAACAACTTTGACACATCCCACCTTTACATTGTTGCTGGTCATTGAAAGAGTTACTTTAGCTATTTAAATGACCTATGTCAGTTAATTAAAAAAAGATTTGGCAATTTTAGAGTGCATTTGGTATAGCTGTTGTGTTGCATATATAGATATATAGATAAATATATCTTTATATTTTTATATGCCTATATATTATATTTTTATTTGCAGAGAACATGATTGAGAGCTAACACATTTATTCTTTCTCTGACTATTATAGTAATTTAAGTAATTCACAAATAAATTGTTAAAAAATCATACAATGTGATTTCCGGATTTTTCTTTTTAGATTCTGTCTCTCACAGTGGAAATGCACCTATGCTGAAAATTGTAGACCCCTCCATGATTTCTAAGTAAGAAATCATGCAAAATCACAGGGTGATCAAATACTTATTGACCTCACTTAAACTCAGTTAAGTTAGGTAGTTAGTTCTTCCTTACATTATATAATCTATAAAAGTGTTCCTTCACTGTCTATTTGCTTGTCATGTTATGATCTTGACTCAGTGAGCATCATAAACACAAAGTTAGGAGGCAAGGTTGTATTAAATAATAAAGAGCGGATTTAGAGGAAAGAGCTTAATGCATATATGTGGGTCAGAAGTCGTGTCCAGCAGGCATGGTGGCATGAAGCTGGTGGGCAAAATGGGTGCACGATGGAGGCTCCCCAGCAGCATGTTCCAGAAGGCCTTTAAAAAAGTTAGGATGTCCGCTGGTCACTAGGAAATCTGTGACTAGGCCATTCCAAAACCTTGATTCTCTAATTTTTCAGCCATCCTGATGTAGATTTACTGGTGTGTTTAGAATCATTGTTCTGTTACATGACCCAATTTCATGTTACATGTTACATGACAGATGCCTTACATTTGCCCAGTGGCGTATTTAGCAATTTGGGGCTCAAGGCAAACATGGCTATGGGGCCCTCTGCATTCAGTGCTTTTTAAAAAGTCTTACCTTAAACTTCCTTTCACTTTTATTCCCACTGCGATCTTATCCAGATGTCTAGAACAGCCCAGTAGAAAAAAACAACAAAACATTAACAGGTTTACTAATGCCCAAACAATTTTCTACAATTAGCATATAACTCATTGTTAGTTTACAAATCTGATAGTGATACCTTTGTATTTCAACATGATAAGCAGACTAATAGTTGACAATTGGCCTCTGTCTTCTGTGCTGGTACGCTAAAGTAAGAAAACCCATGACAGGTCAGTGGAGTGACTCAAATTATACTTATTAAAATGATTACTTGTATCTTTATCCTTGCCTTCTCATCTTTGTCTTACTCTTCTTCACTCTGTTTGTCTGTTTGTCTTCTTCTCCTGTCTCTTTAATGCTTTTCATTTTATGTATTTCTCCTGCTACATGGCTGCTTTCTTTTTCTCCTTCCAATCCTTTTAATTCATTTTACTGTTTCTCTTCGTCATCCCTATATTTGCTTTCCTCTTTTTTGCATTTTGTCTTTGCATCTCTCTCCTTCTCCTTTATTGATTTTATTTGATTTGTCTCTCTCTCTTTCTTCTTTTTGATTTCTCCTTCTCAATTGTTATTTTCATGTCTTTCCTTTTCTTCTCCCCTTTTGGCACTGTATTTTTCTAGCTTTTATTCTTTCTCCCCGTTTTTTTGTTTATTATTTACTTATTTAAAATAGCTTAGTCTTCCTTCATCAAATGAGCTTTAATGATTTTTTCCATTAGAAAAAAAATCTTTCTAACTGTAAACCATTTAACTTCAAATTGTTTGGAAATTATTTGTAACCCTTTCTAGATGCTTGTGCAGCAATAATTCTGTCTCTAAGACTGAATTCTATGCTCTTTCCCTCTTGCCATTGTGTTAACACACACCTGAATTCTTGGTGAAAAAAGTTGTATTGGCCTAATACTAAGACCCAATATGATCAGATTATTTGTATCATATTTTGACACAAAAACACATAGAACTTAAAAAAGGGGTACTAACTTTGGAACATGTCCACACTGTATGTCACCCCACTTCACTACTGATTAAGTGTTTTGTAACTTGCATTTTAATGGGCATATTTTTTGTGAAGTTTTGAATTTGAAGTCTTGATGTTCCTAGTATTTATTATCACAATACCACTATTTTAAACTGAAATACTTTCTGAACTTCTGAACTACCAATCCGCCTGTTACTTCAATGTGGATTGCTATGAACATTCTGGAAAATCCATCGACACAAATGTTGCTAATATTATAGTTTTTTTTTTCTTTCAGCTGGTCAGTATTCGCAAGAATGTACATTTAAAAATCAGTGCATACATTAATGATAGTGTGTGGAGAGGGACAAAGATATACACAGTAAGAGATAAAGTGTAATAAAAAAATTTGTAGTGAGTCCCTGAGTCAGCTCTTGTGTGGGGCAGGAGTTCTTTAATTGGGGTGATATCTGGGGCTCAAAGGAGGTCAAAGAAAGACCTGTATCCTTTTGTCTCTTCCATAACCACTTTAGTACCATGGCTGCTTTGATGTGTGCTTTGCCTGTCCAAGGCTGGCTTTGGAACATGTTCTTGGGAGACCAGTGGTTACTTGCCTCTAGGCAAAAGCTCAGTCCCTGGTATCATCTTATGCTTTGATAAAATACTTTTGGGATCCACCACTCTTCAATCCACCTCACTCCTCCTCACTCTCATCTCCTTCTGCTCCTTTGAGAAAGTCTAAAGAAGTAAAAGGTTTACTCTTTACATTTCTTTATCAACCTCTATATTTGTTAGTACCAATGTTATTACTCATATACACAATTAAAATATCATAAAATACATTAAAAACTGCAGGTTTTGCTCCTGACCCAACAGTATAATTATTATATTACATGTATAATATATAAATGTTAGGTGCTGTGTGTAATGGACTATTTAACCCTATTTATTTTGTTGTGCTACATTTTGTAACTGTACTTCTATGCTACTCTTCTTCTATTTCTTCTTCTTTTATTATTTTTTATCTTAATTTTATATTGTGCTATGTCCTGGTGAAAGGTGCTAAAAGGGTGGCAAACAAGTGTTTTAAGGAATTACAAGCAGTTTTGGATTTAAAGATTGCAAGTTAAAATTTGTGTTTTGTAATTATCATAATGAAAAGATTTACCAAATGTGGATGGCGTCTACATTATTAACAACAATACAGGACAATTTTGTGATATATTTTAAGAGTATAATACAGGACCAAAACACCAAACCTGTGTGTTTGGTTTCTTTATGCTTTACATTGTGTCAAAGGCATATAAGACTCATTTAATCTGAATGAACGAATTCTCCAATGAATAATTCTCCTACGAATGTTCAGTTAGAACAGAACTCGTTCTTAAGTCGGGGACTTAATGTAAAATAAACTTTTTTTCAATATGCATATTTACTTATTTTTACCATACTTCAAATGGAAGGAAAGTGTTATGTGCTGTTGGTTAGAAAATAATATAAAACTAAAAAATTAAATAAAGTATTGTTGCAAATTATTGCCTGTATATAAAACTGTATAGGTCTATATGAAAATTCTATATATGCGTTGCACAGCATTTCTATATCAATAAATTCACCAGTGGCACTGTAAGGGGAACTCTTTTGAAGGTTTTTCCAGCACCCAACCAGTTTGGTCATTATTTTATTTAGGATTACTACTTTTTCTCTCTCTATTACTATGTTATAAAGGTGGCCCTGGGTGGCAATTTCACCCATATTTATTATTTCATTTATGTCTGGTAATTATATATATATATATATATATATTTATATTATATATATATATATATATATATATATATATATATACACCAAATTGTACTTAATTTTTTAATGTTTATTTTTATTTTATTATTTATGTTTTATATATATATATAAAACATAAAGAATAAAATAAAAATAACAACATTAAACAAAATTAATACAATTGTTACACACACTATAATATACTACTGTACTACTACTAATACTAATAACAATAATAATATCATGACATTGCCTATAAAAGTAAAACTTCTATTCTGACAAATAGATCAGTTAGAATCTTTGATAGAAATTAGCGGCCTCTGCCTTTTAGTCTTTGAACTGCACGCCAGCTCCAAATCAAGTTCACGGTGACTAGCGAATACTCTCTCGTTGTAATACTACTTCACGAATTCCCATAGTTTAATACTATAAGCTTAAATGTATATCGCTGTATAACAGTCAAACAGGTGAGAGACAACAGAAGTGCTTAGAAAAACCCAAATTAATCTCACCATCTCTCCGTGCCGCGGAGTTGCCTAGGGTGTCTGAATTGCGAAAACAGAATACTTGTGTCATATATTGTAAAGGTTTAAATTTCGATTTACGTGCTGGTAGTTATCAGGACCACGTGATTAGGCTGCTTACCTTTGTGTTAGCCAATGTGCCCGTGTGACTTCTTCATAACGAACGCGCGTGAGCTTGTTTGTGCTCGTGCGCTTAATTTCTGTTGACTACTCTTTCATTTAATGACAGTTAAATCACGTTAAAAAAAAGGCATGGGTACCGCGGGTAGTCATCCTTCAGTTTATGGAATGGCAGGCCTTTAATTGAAAACACGCGTCCAGTAATATGAGGTCATCGAGGGGAAATGCGGTATGTGAATTTGGCAAATGCTTATATACAGAGTTACTTCAAGCCACTGGTCTGGGTCTTTAAAGGACATTAGAATCTTGTGTTCGCACGGCTAGGCGTCTTGAATCGTAACATAATAGCTCTATTCTTTGTAATAGTATATGTCACTTCAATAGAAAACGAGTTATATGATTAAACGTTTAGGTAATTCCCGCCTTTTTCATATTTGTCCACCACAAAATGGCAACAATGCTACTTTCCTTTACTTAATTTTAATACTGACAACATTTTATTGTGTTTCCATGCCACACGAATGTGTATTAAGCTTTAAGGGGAAACACAGGTGTCTTGCCAGCCATAATAATGTGCTGCATAATAATTAACGTCATAACTGTGTTTGTGCATCTAAGGTTGACATTACATTTGTACATTTGTGTGAATATATCTTACTGAAGTTCTTACTTAGTTGAATCTCAAATACAAATCACAGGATTATAGTATGATTTCATGCTTTATCTGATATATATTTTAGATGGTGGGCACAGAGGAAATTAAGGTCAGGCTAATTCCTTCATGTAGTTACTTATTGATTATGTTCAAGCTCCAATATAGGCCCTATTTGCTATTTATTTATTTATTTATTTAATCTACATTTTGTCCACTATTTGCCCAAGCAAATTCATATGTATATATGCATGTTACCAATATTATAATACTATTGTATTATCTTTCAATGTGTGGCTTTTTTTGGTTATTTGATGAAAAAGCAATTCTCATTCTTGTTTATTCACTTCCCCCTTTAAAATCACACCATTTCCTTTAAAAAAAATTGTAATAATGTTAGGTGTATTTTTTTTAATTCTGTGCATACATTGTTTTAGCATATACGAAATGTTCTTGATTGTATAATGTTTAATATTTATTTATTATACTTATAAAAGGCTATCATAACAGAAATAAGTGTTTTGTGTTCCATTTAACAGAATTGTACAAAATAGGCTTCTGCTATTGGGAGCCTTACAATGTGAGCATGGTGAAACATTCACAGCAAAATTCCCAGTGCTAAATTAAACACCCAATCTTGAATAAACACCCTACAGTGTTTCTATAGGTCCATTTGGATTCTTATAAACTCGAAAAGTGTAAAATCAGCAATGGAGATTTAACTGTTGTGTTTCCTTTGTTTCCTTGGTGTTAAAAGCTTTAAAATAATAATAATAATACGTTTGCTTATACAATTGTGCCTTTTCCAGGCGTTTTCAGGATAAAAACTGTTATAAACCATAAACCATATTATAACATAAACTGTTATAAACCATATTATTTTCAGAACGTGTACATTTTTCCAGGTTCCACTGAGTTGTACAAACGTATCAAAACGCATGCAATAACTGAGTGTTTTTATACATAATAATTTCACCATTAAACCATTTTTCATATTAAATAGAGGGGTCCAATGGCAGGAGCAATGAACCGGGATAAGGGTACGAAGGATAGGGGGAAAGACGAAAAGAGTGGGGTAGAAAGGGAGTAAGTGTGTGTGTGTGTGTGTGTGTGTGCGTGCGCGCGCATCCGCGCGCGTCGAGGGAGGAGTCAGGCTAAGGAAAGGGCAGCTGGAGTTGCACACTCCACATAAAGTATCCACAACGCTCGAAACCACACTCTTTGTTGCCATAAAGCTTTAGGAATCTCTGTATGTGTGTGCGCGCGCACGCTTTGGCTTGTAATGTTCTGGCAGGCATGTAGAGAAAGTTGCGAACGTTAGTGCGCTACTCGAAGAGTCCTGGAGAAGAAAAGGAGGAGAGAACCAAGAGAAGAAAAGTCTGCTAAGTTCTGAGTTAAAGCGGAAAGCTTCGCGAGCAGCACATTTGCAGCAAATAATAAGAAACTGGAGAAGAAAGTTCGGAAAAGTTCAACATTTTTTCACAGGGGAAACCCGAATTCGGAAACGTAAGTTTAAAAGAATGTGGAGACTGCAGGTTTGCTCTCTCTTTTCCTCTCTCTCTGTGTATGTTGTGAAAGAAAGTTTTTGGACAACCGTGCAGTATTACAGCACGTTGAAATGGCAATTTAAAGTAGCCAGATTTGCATAGTAGATAAGCTTGAGTCCTGATATGCTGTTATTTTGTTTAATTTTGTACTGTGCGCGAGATTGAACATTTTCGTGATGTTGCACACAATGTTTGCAAACATCGCCCGTGCATTTTAGTGTACGAAAGTGTACTTAGATCAAGGGAAAACTTAGATCACATTGTTTCGTTGTTTATTCAGAGCCGTCAGAAAGCCGAACGCGAATGGTTTTGAATTTACTTATGTGAAAGTAAATTGAAAAGCCATTGTCATGGCCCCGATCTTTCTTCGGCCTGCACTGGTACAGTCATTAAAGATGCTGTTGTTTTTTTTCCCCGTGAGGTTTTTTTTTTTCTTTGCCGGGGGGCGCAGATTTTCAGAGGCATCAGATTACAGAATGGTCTTCTGCATTCAGTACTGAACCGGGGCCTGGACACACACACACACCGAATCCGAATCTACTTTAAATGACAGTTCCGGCTTGAAATTATTAGTGGAACCGATTTAAAAAGGCAAATTTGTCTTGTATTAGGTGAAATTAATTGGCCTAAATCTAAATTTACAATACGACATCATGATAAGTAGGTCGAATATTTAGACTGATGGCCTTCCATATTTTTTGGCGTTAGTTAATTCTAAGCCATAATTAGAATAATTTACCTAATTGAAAACAAATATTAAAACAATAAATCTCCAGCAACTTAAAATGTAATGTAGTGATGCTCGTACTATTAAGTACACTGCACGTGCAGTGGAGAGTCGTTTGGGAGTTTGCGGTTCTGTTCCGCACAGCTGTCGCACGGGTCAGTGTAAGCGCGCGCCGCTCTGCTCGCTCCTCAGGTTTGAGGCAAACCAAAGAATCACACGCAACAGCTTAGAGAAATAAGTAAAAGTAATTTATTCGATGCATTTTACAAGCTAAAAACGTCAAATAGTACTAATGCATTCTTGTAGTTGGATACTGTAAATACCATGAAAGTCATAACGGAAAAAAGGATGCTTTATTTGATTTTTTTACTTCTATTCTTTAATTAACTGTTAGCGATGGTCTTATTTTTATGCTGTTTTCCAGATTGGACGTTTTCTTTGAAGGTGTAAGTATTAATAACAACTGAAGTAATTCCCAGTAGCAGACGTGTTTAAAGTGTGTCGACTGTATTGAAGAAATTATAGCGTGTGACTCTGCTAATTGAAACACAGAATTGAAAAGCTGTATAACTCATATTAATGGCATTTTTCTGCTTATCTCGTTTTAACATAAAGTTTAAAATTATAGAAGACATTATTTTTATTTTATACATTACAATTTTTAAAAATGTTTTAAAGCCAACATTTAACTGAAGGCCTTATTTCAGCTCACCTTACTAAGTAAACTACTCATTTAATCCTCCATGTATGGATTCCAATTATGATTTGGAAGAATCTTCACACACTACAATTTAGATCTTTTTACTATGTATATGTATTTTTTAAGGTAGTATGGTCTTTTTTAGGCCACTCTAATTTACAATTTTTTTTAAATAATATTGTAATATTAGATAATTTAATAATTATATAACATTACAGTGTGTGTGTGTGTGTGTGTGTGTGTGTGTGTGTGTGTGTGTGTGTGTGCAGTGAGGTCCAAAATTCTGAAACCACTTTTAAAAAGTCGCTTTTTTCTTTAATATCAGTGTGCATTCAAGTTGACATGGACTTCATTATAATATCTTCTAAACACATGCCTATTGTCTGAACACATGCCAGAGACTATGTCTGAGACGGTTTTGGACATTTTGTACAAAGCAATTAACAGGGTCGATATATCATAATTGCTAACATTTAAATAGGGACCTAGAAATAGTGTAGAATTTTGAAATTTATATATTTAATATTTTCTTTACTTGTTTTTAAATATTTCAAAGTTTCATCACAATTTTAAATAAAAAAATGTGTCTCAACCTTTTGGACCTCACTGTATTTTGTGCACTAAATATATAAACTATTTCTCATATATATGTCATCTTAAATAATATCTGCTAACCAGGTAAAAAAAAAAATTTGGTGGGAGGACAAGAGAGGGCGAGCAATCCTGTTTCTATCAGCTAATATCAATGCCCTAGATGACACACGATTAATGACAAATTGTTTTTCATTCTTTTGTCCCTTGTTCACTAACCCTAGTTCCTTAATCTTAAAAACTATGTAGCCTAGTTGCCCTTGCCCTCATTTCCAAAGCAGGACACAACACTACCTGTAATTATAAGGGGTGTCTGTGTGCATGTGTGCACTCACATGTATAAGGATGAGGTGGTTAATAGCAGGGCATTGTCATGCTAATAAATGTTTAAACAGTCCCAATACCCCATCGAAACCAATACAATGATAAGTGAGGTGAAAGTGCCCCCCCTTCCCCGACCAGCCCAAAACACACACACATGTCTGGGATTGATCCTAGATGGAAATTACAGAAGTACTCTCTGGAGTGTTTCGGGAGTTTCTTTTTTTCTTTTCTATGTTTAATTTTTGTCAGTGAGGAAATGTTGATTAGTTAGAAAGCACTGGCTTTTTTCTTCATACTGTTTATATTTAATGTCTTTCTAAAATGTTAAAATGTTGCAAAAATTACAATATAATTTTCTTACAAAAATTGACTTTGACAATTGGCACTTTAAAATGAATGAGAGCCTTAAATACTGTGATTTCAAAGTTTTTCATACTGCTATTGGATATTTCAGATGAAAACACCAAAACATTTAGCAAAATTTGAACAAGGTGACAAGTAGGAGCTATGAAAGAGTGATATAGGCTTTCAAGAAAAGAGTGGAAGGGAGGTTGTCAGTCTTGCCAATGTACTTGGGTGTGTAGTTTGCTGACACAAAGTTGGGCTGTTGTGTAAAAGTCAAGAAATGTCAAAAATGTCTGTCCATATTTGTGTCTCAGAGGAGGTAAGAGAAAACAAAGGGGTGTGTTTCCATGTAGGAAGGGTCTCCTTCTCACTCCCTCTGTCTGTCTCACCTCATACCCCCCCCCCACCCCTCTCTGACTAATCCCCAGGCTGAGTCAGCCCTTCAGGGCATGCTTCTGATCTGCCTCTCCATCAGGACAACCCCCTTTCTCTCCCACTCTTTCTATTTCCCTTTTTATCTCTTTCCTCTTTGCTTTTTCTTTTTGCATCCATCCATCTTTATTCTCCTATCTTTCATCCTTTCCACTGTCAGGTCTTGTTCACCTGTTGTGGTCAGTTAACCCCAAGAAGACTTATCTATTTTTGAGCATTTTTCACCTTCCTATATTTCAAAGCCTCAATCATTGCAGTACATAGATCATACACCTGCTCTCAGATACTATAAACAAGCTGTAAAATGCAAAAACTTTACTCACTATTATAATTAAGAGATTATTGTATTTATAACAGTGAGTAAGAAGTGAGTTGACATTTTAAAAACTGCATTATTTGATGATGCACAAAGAAGTCATGATTTGAGATCGGACTAATTCGATTTAGTTTCTACTGATCTGAATCTTATTCCTGAAAGATAAAAAGTTCCTGAACTATTAAATATAAAAGACTTGTTATGAGGCAAATCTGTGCGATCCAAACATTCAACGCACTTTTTTTTTGGCTGCAGGAATCCCTTTTCAGGGGTTTAAAGCATATTCAGATATAGGATTTGTGACATTTTGGCTTTATTTTGGTCATTCACACGTGTGTCACTTGTAAATGTATATTCCTCATCATGGTTTCATTAAACATAATGTGTTTAAGAGAGACAGAGAAAGATTTTGTGTGTCTGTGTGTTTTTGCCTGTGTGTGTTTGCGATGCATTTAACCTAATATAAGCATTAATATATTCAATATGCTGCAGTGCTTTATTATATTGGTAATATAGTTACATTTGTAAATATGTTTGATATATTACATGTAGAAGGATGTAATTTAATAACAGAACCAAATTGCAGTATAAATTCTGTATAACATTTGATAAAGGCAAAAATGTAAGAATTACCAGCTAGAATTTAAAACTACTTGATCCATTAACTTAGAAACATTCAAACAAGCTATGCTGCTGTTGTAACAGCTGCACCCAAATAATTTTCCTCATTTTTCTCACATATCTACATAAACGTAAGTTAATATTAGTAAGTTATTATTATTATTATTATTATTATTATTATTATTATTATTATTATCTAGTTAACCTAGATATTATTTGTAAGGTCTGAACAGAAAAAAAGCCTGATTCAGTAACCTGCTGTACTTTAAAGTCTTCAGTATTAGCTGTGTGTTTATTTAGAATCTTACGTCAGTAACTGTTCTTCATTCTTTTCTAGTGATGTTGTTGGCAATCCAGGACCATTCCAGGACCGAAGTGTGGGAAGTGGCAATACACACTAAATGGTCAATGTTACACTGTCAAATTACATAAAAATTAGACATTTCTTTTCTGAGGTTTAATGCAAAAATGTAGCAAACTTCGGGTGTTTTGGATCAACATAACAGCGAACTCCCATGTTTTTGATCAGAAAACAAAATGAGGCATTGGTCACTGAAACAGTGTTATGACTTAATTAGCTGATCAGAGTGGGACACTTTGAGCCTAGAATATTGAACCTTTTGACAATATTCTAATTTTCTGAGATTGTGGATTTGGGGTTTTCATGAGCTGTAAGCCATAATCATCTCAATCATGACAAATCACAGATTGAACTATCTTGCTTTGCATGTAATGAATCTATCTCATATATTAGTTTCACCTTTTAAGTTGCATTACTGAAATAAATGAACTTTTGCACAATTTAAATTTTTCGAGTTTCACCTGTACTTGCCTCACAGACGTGAAAAATACACACGTGGACAAAATTGTTGGTACCCTTCGGTCAATGAAAGAAAAACTCACAATGGTCACATAAATAACTTTAATCTGACAAAAATAATTATTAAAAAAATTCTATGAATGTTAACCAATGAAAGTCAGACATTGCTTTTCAACCATGCGTCAACAGAATTATTAAAAAAAATAAACTCATGGAACAGACCTGGACAAAAATTATGGTACCCCTAGAAAATACTGAAAATTATGTGAACAAAAGGACATGTTCATTCAAGGTGTGTCCACTAATTAGCATCACAGGTGTCTACAATCTTGTAATCAGTCAGTGGGCCTATATATAGGGCTTCAGGTAGTCACTGTGTTGTTTGGTGACATGGTATGTACCACACTCAACATGGACCAGAGGAAGCGAAGGAAAGAGTTGTCTCAGGAGATTCGAAAGAAAATTATAGACCAGCATGTTTAAAGTAAAGGCTATAAGACCATTTCCAAGCAGCTAGATGTTCCTGTGACTACAGTTGCACATATTATTCAGAAATTTAAGATCCATGGGACTGTAGTCAACCTCCCTGGACGTGGCCGCACGAGGAAAATTCATGACAAATCAAAGAGACGGATAATCCCAATGGTAACAAAAGAGCCCAGAAAGACTTCTAAAGAGATCCAAGGTGAACTTCATGCTCAAGGAACATCAGTGTCGGATCGCAACATCCGTCGTTGTTTGAGCCAAAGTGGACTACATGGGAGACGACCAAGGAGGACACCATTGTTGAAAACAAATCATAAAAAAGCCAGACTGGAATATGCCAAACTACATGTTGACAAGTCACAAAACTTCTGGGAGAATGTCCTATGGACAGATGAGACAAAAATGGAACTTTCTGCCAAGGCACATCAGCTCTATGTTCACAGACGGAAAAATGAAGCATATCAAGAAAAGAACACTGTCCCTACTGTGAAACATGGAGGAGGCTCTGTTATGTTCTGGGGCTGCTTTGCTGCATCTGGCACAGGGTGTCTTGAATCTGTGCAGGGTACAATGAAATCTCAAGACTATCAAGGGATTCTAGAGAGAAATGTGCTGGCCAGTGTCAGAAAGCTGGGTCTCAGTCGCAGGTCATGGGTCTTGCAACAGGACAATGACTCAAAACACACAGCTAAAAACACCCAAGAATGGCTAAGAGGAAAACATTGGACTATTCTAAAGTGGCCTTCTATGAGCCCTGACCTCAATCCTATTGAGCATCTTTGGAAGGAGCTGAAACATGCTGTCTGGAAAAGGCACCCTTCAAACCGGAAACAACTGGAGCAGCTTGCTCATGAGGAGTGGGCCAAAATACCTGCAGAGAGGTGCAGAAGTCTCATTGACAGTTACAGGAATTGTTTGATTGCAGTGATTGCCTCAAAAGGTTGTGCAACAAACTATTAAGTTAGGGGTACCATCATTTTTGTCCAGGCCTGTTCCATGAGTTCATTTTTTTTTTATAATTCCGTTGAAGCATGGTTGAAAAGCAATGTCTGACTTTCATTGGTTAACATTCATAGAATTCTTATTTATTATTACTTTTGTCAGATTAAAGTTATTTCTGTGACCATTGTGAGTTTTTCTTTCATTGACCGAAGGGTACCAACAATTTTGTCCATGTGTGTATATGCTAATAGAAACTGAAAAGTCTGCTTGTACATAAACTAATGAAAAACAGATTTCAGATTATGTAATTTGTACGAAATGTTAATATAGGCGCATCTACTGCTGTGGAGATGATGAGATGACATGATTACCTTCATCACTTCAGCCGAAACAAAAAAAAATCACTAATTTATTAATGAATTATTAAAATGGTCAGAGTCAGTTCCCTTGCTGTTTTTCCCTGATGCTTTTATAATCATTAATCTACTTCTGCTGCTCTGGACAAATTTATGCATGCACTGTGTGGTTGAACGCCGATTAGATTACTTGGAGATTAAAGAGGAGGATCACAATGCCGGCTCAACACCAAACTTCATTCAGTGACAACTCTGTAAATTTCTGTAAATGCTTACATCTGTAAGTAAATGGGGGTTGGGGGTGCTGATGGTCTGCTTTTTGGTAGTTGACACTCTTTGTGATCTGTGTGTGTTGAGTGTGTGTGGTGTGACCTGAGCCAGGTGTCAATAGGTCTTACATATTCATGAAAAGTCGTGGATTTTTCAATGAATCAGAGGCTCTGCTGAAAAAAGTGTTAGGCACATCAGTCACTTTACCCCAAATAAAAGGTCTTTCTGAGTGTTAGAATTTAGTTTAGACCCCCAGGGGTCATGTGGTAAAAAAAAAAATAAAAAAAAGAAGAAGAAGTACACATTGAATACTAAACAGAGTGCCGGGTTTACTAAACCCTGTGTGCGAATTCCTCAGCTGGTTTACTAAACCTACTTTTCCAGTTATTTCAATATTTAAAGTTTGTTGTCTTTAAATAATTTTTTTAAATAATAACAATAAACAGATACAAACATAGATAGGCAATATAACAGTTCATTCTTTGTACAAATAAAATTGTCAGCTAGTGAACATGATCGTCTGTCTAAACAACATTTAACCAATGTTTATTTTTTTAGCTTATTATGCAGTAAATGTCATGTTTGTTGTATGAAGTACTCAGCTGTGGAAATTACCATCACTGTAGTATTTCTTCGATACAGCATATTGTTATGACTTTTTATGACTTAATCTCTGCTTACAATTTAAAACTGCAGCAATTGCAGCTGTTTTGTAAAATGTCTCTTTAAATGACTTTAAAATGCGACTGATTAATTTTGGCCGCTGTCGTTTTGATACAGCAGTGAGCGCGGCGGTAATATGCATTCTTGTTGACTGCCTACTGTATGTGCATATCTGGTATTGCACATGGTCAACATATGGTACATTAAACTCCACATAATGTACAAAAAAAATTATTGCACAAGGTAGACAATAATTTTAGGTGTTCTTGTGCAGCCATTCCTTTAAAACAAGGTTTTTAGTGTCAGAAACATTATGTGTATGTATTATCACTTAGACTGTTAATTTGAGTTAATAATTCTGATAGCCTGGTGATTTTCTTTCTCTCTTGGTATATGCAGACAGGCTCCTGTTAGCAGTTAGAATACTGTGTGCTGGGTGGTTGTGGTCCTGAATGATACTACATAGGCTTCGTCTGTAATATACAGTAGATAATGGAGGCATGGGAGAGTGCTTCCAGTGATGTTCTGTGCCATTTCTACCCCTTTCTGCAGCAAATATGAGCCTCGACTAGCTACTCGAAGCACTTCATGATAAGTGATGTTAGTGCCACTGGTCGGTAATCGTTGAGACAGGAGACAGATTGTTTTTTAGGATTAGGAACAATAATGCCTTGATTATGGTAGGGACCACTGAGTGACTCAGAGAGAGGTTGAAGATACTGGTGAGCTCCATTGTAAGTTGGTCGGCACACACCTTCATGACCTGGCCTGGGATGCCATCAGGTACTGGGGCTTTGCATGGGTTAACTCCTTTGTAATACAGTGTATTCCACACCACACACACCTTGGAACTTGACTGTGGTAGGTGGACTCTAACCCTCCCCTTGTATTCCGTCTTGGCATCTCTAAGCCTCATGGTTTGGTTGTAGGCACGAGGGTGAAACCTGTTTGTGTGCCACAAACACCATTCAACAACAAATTATGATGTTTTGTTTATTTAACAAGTTATTTTGCTCCACCAATACACATCTGTCTGACTGGTGAAACTGGCGACTGAGAGTTAGTGTAATTATCAAGAGTTAACAACTTTCTTTAGCAAAAAACAACTTGTTCCTAGCAACTTTTTCTGTCTTTTTTAGAATTATTAATGAGACGAGGTGTTTTTATCATGATGTGACATAAGCAGATATGTTATTGATCAGATATGATCAGCTCTTGATGAAATTCCTTCCGTAACTGGTTTTGAATTAGGGTTTTGGCAGGCAGTTGCTGTTTCCTTAGTGTTACGGACAGTACTGCCATACTCTCCCATGCTGATGACTGACAGTTAGTGTAATTAACAGTAATTAGGGCACCTGTGAGGCAGAGTGATACATATAGTTTAACATATGGTCTCAGTGCTGAGAGACTGTCTATTATCACAAATCTTGTAATGGCTCCTGTCCAATCAAACTGCTCAGTCGGAACTAATTGCCAAGGAATGCTCTTTAAGAACATTTGAGTTATGTTCAAGTGACTCAAATCTTTTTACCCGAATGTGAAAGTGATCTGATTTTTAGGGCTGTCTGAGCGCACAAATCTGATGTTTTTCACATTGGATCTGAGTCACTTTGGCCTTGACCAAATTTTTTACATCATCCAGATTAGTATCAATTTTTAATTCAGATGGATTTGATGTAGTTTGAACTGTAAAAAAAACACATTGAATCTGATTTTTTGCTTTACCCTTTCAAATACTATTTTAAACTGTCCATTAAATCACTTGTGTGATGTGGAATTTCAAGTCTTTGAAGAGCATTTGCATTAAAGATCTACAGTTCTATTTTATTTTAGTTTATTTTAGTTTATTTTTCTTTATTTTTGTGTATACTAGGGCTGCATGATTCATTAAAAAAAAAGATCACAATCTCAAGTTATATATACACCACTATATTGCCAAAGGTATTCACTGACCTGCCTTCACATGCATATGAACTTGGTTTAATATGTTGTTGGCC